>CM034152.1:694939883-695511030 GCA_019776745.2 Taxus chinensis
GGACCTTAATGAAAAGATAGTTGGTTAGATAACCAAGGTCATAGAGTATTATATTGATAAAAATGTGACCAAATTAGTTAGGAGGAAAGGGTTGTGTAAGAAGCTAGCTTCCAACTAGCATGCTGAATAAAGAGAGGAGGCATAAATTGTTATGGTGTTATAAGATAATAAAGAACAGGCTACAGATGGCATACCCATTCCTTGTTGGACTCGGGATATTGTATATTTTCTTCAAATGGGTCAAATTCCTCAAGGATTAAATAAGTCCAAAAGGACCTATTTCAGACTTTATTCCATCCCATATGTGTTTGTAGATAATATTTAATTTAAGAGGGATGTGAATGGTGTCCTCCTAAGGTGCATCGAGAAAGATCAGATAGAGAGGTTATTGCATGAGTTTCATGATGGAGAGGTAGGTGGTCATTTTTCCCCAAAAGCAATAGCTATTAGAATCATGAGGGCTGGTTATTACTGGCCTAATATTTTCAATTATTACTACTCAGGCATCAAGAAATGCAAGAAGTGTGTCTTCTTCATAGGTAAAGAGAAGCTAACAGCCCTCCCACTCCATCCTATCTTAGTTAAACAACATTTCGTGCAATCAGGGCTGAATTTTATTGGGATGATCTATCCAAGTTCCATCCTAGGTCACAAATGGATACTTGCAGCCATAAACTACTTCACTAAGTGGACATAAGCATTTACACTTAAGGAAGCAAATGAAGCTAGCATTTTGGATTTCTATGAAAGTATTGCAACAAGGTTTGGTTTTCCTTCCACTATAATATCAGATAATGCCTTATCTTTCATTAGAGCAAAGATATCTAATTGGGATGTTAGAAATGAAATCTATTTGAGCACTTCTTATAATTACTACCCCCAAGGTAACGGGAAAGCAGAGTCCATGAAAAAGAACTTGCTGAGAATCATAAGAAGAACCCTCAATGAAAATCAGAGGACTTGGCATACCAAATTGAAATAATCCTTGTGGGTTGATAGAATCACTCCCAAGAAGCCAACTAGTTACTCTCCTTTCAAGTTGGTTTATGAAAGGGAAGCATGAATGTCAATATCACTTGAATTACCATCCTTAGAGCTTATCAAGAAGCTGGATTTGTTTGAGTTTCCAGCTATGGAATTCAGGTATGCAGAGCTCATGGAGCTGGAAGAGATAAGAAACCAAGCCATGAAAACAATGGAGAAGGACCAAGCTCAAATCAAGATGATCTTTGACAAAAAATGACAAAGACAAAAAATTTCAAGAAGGAGACCTGGTTCTGAAATGGGATGTAGACATTTCCAAATCAGGAAGGCACTCCAAGTTTGATGCAATATGGAGTGATCCTTACTTGATTTCAGTGTGCAAAGAAAATAATGCTTTCCAATTGACATAGTTGGATGGAGAAGAATTACAAATCCTAGTCAATGGCATCTATCTCAAGCATTATTACTGATGGGAGTGTCTTTCTTGTACATATTAGCTTAGAGTTTGTAATTCCTCTAAGTTCTTGCATCACACTAGCGATTTTTTTGTTAGGTTTACTTTCAGATAAGTGCTTGTGCACTCTCTGCATGTTCCATTTGGGATGTGTATGATTTTGTTATTTGTACATAGTTGTGCTTTGTTACAGTTTCACCTTCAAATTTTAGGCAAGGTATAATGAAGAAGAAATGTCCCAGCAGTGTTCTAAAGAAAGAAGAGGTTTTAGACATCAGCCAAGTTTCAACAATCAGATGACTCCATGCCCAATGGATGAAAAATCATTGGTCTTTCATATCTAACAGGTAGATTACCCCGCAAGTCACCAATTGTTATCCATTTTTCCCCCCTTTCAAAATGGATTAACCTACAAGTCTAGGAATTGATAGTTAATGGGGAGAAGTTTACAAGGTATCTCATGATGAGCTTGCGAACCACAAAAAAGGTTGGGATCCAGGTTTGTTTTAATGGTGAAGCTGGAAAAATGTACATATTTTCACCTTCTTGACACGCATCAACAAAAAATTCATCACGCGTCAACCGCCTTCTTCACACATGTCAACAACATTTTCATCACATGTCAACCACCTTCTTGATGCACATCAACAACAAATCCATCACGTGTCAACCACCTTCTTGACGCACATCAACAACAACTTCATCACACGTTAAACACCTTATTGACATACATCAACAACTTCGTCATGTGTCAACAACAACTTCATCACGCATAAGCATTCCTTCCTATGGTTCATTAACCATTTATTATTGTCATGTGAAAACCCCCTTTCCTTATTAGTGGTGACTCTTTCTGCTATTGTCAGATGTCAACAAGGAGTTTTAGGTACGACCAAATATTAATGGCATCGTACAAGGTATCTCAATAAACGGTTTAATGAGGTATGGCACCCTTGTTCACTGTGTAAGAAAAGTACCATTGATAAGTGAACCAACATGGTATCCCATACCTCCGTGTAGGTAATTAATGAAGGATGTTGGTTGGTAGCTCCTTTTCTCTATATATATGTAATTTCCCCTCTATTTGAAAGGAGGGAGATTTTGAATTGTAAAGGAGCTCTGCCAAAATTGTTTCAGTACTTTTGTGAGTTGGAGGCCTCAAATTTATGCATTTTGCAAAGGTTTCTTTCCTTGTGCCTATATTTTAATCGATTTTGCATCATTTTCAGCAATAAAATTAGTGTTTTGTGGCTCCTCTTGCCCTAGCTTGATTTATATTGCATTTCTTTCCTTCTATTATATTTTTTAGGTATATTGTGCATATTGTGTTCCTTTATAGGGTTTAAATTTGTTGTGCTCCACGAAATTGGAGGTTTGAATGTGTTTTGGGACTGTGGCACTTTGTTTTCTCTCTTCTTCTCCATTTTACTCCACTCTCACTCACTAGGAATATCTCTAGTCTTGTTTTTGTGTTACCACCTCACTTAGTTTAGGATTTACATTTTATCTATTTCTCTCTCTCTGGTCCATTGGAATTGGTAGTTTAGGGGTAGGTCAACATTAGAATAGGTTAGGAACCAGCCTTCTCTGGAAGTTTGTCTCAATCGCAAGGGTCCCACACCTTGAGACAATCCCACGTTAATCAAGAGTAGGGTTTTGTAATGTGAAAAGACTAGGGTGTTGCTTTTATGACATAACATTTCCCTTCTTATTGCGTGTTATGTGTTTCCTTTCATTATTTTTATGTGTGTGTGTTCTTCTTGTTATCTCTCTCTTGTCAAGTTGTACATGACTCTGCAGGGCCCAATGGATAAGGCATTGGTCAATTGATTATATGTTGTCTAAAGTTGAGATTCTAGATTCTTCATGTCATGTCCTCGCTACATGCAATCCATGTCATGTCCCCAAGATAGATCCAATTATTTTCATTTAAATGTGCAACAAGGAAATCAACAATTTCCTTGCATGAAAATTATACCCCTGTGTTAAAAATTTCAAGTTTTACTCCTCCAAGACACCACGGGTATGCCCAGTCAGTACAAGTGACCTCGCAATTGATGTTATCTCATCCCCCTAGGTGATTATAGGAGTTCATTGAAAAATTGTAAGCTTCAGGTAGTTGTGGGGAAGGAATATCATTGGCCTTCCTAGGGCTGGGAACAACCCCATGGAGTGGAACAAAAAATAAAAAATAGACATGGAGGTGAAAAAAATGCCCAGGAATATCATGGATTTGATTTAGGAAGATTCGGGAAGGATCCAGAGAAGTTGGGATAGTTTCACTAAAATTAGGGTTCACATGCCTAGGCAATGCACAAGCAAAAAATGTTGTTGAGCTTCAGAAGGTGATTCACAAGCTCCAAATAGAGTTAGAAGAAAAACAAGAACTCTTTGGAAAGGTAATTCCAAGACCTAATATATGGTGAAATTATTTTTTTTCACAACACTTTGGCGCAATATGTTTGTAATCAGTTTTTTCTCAAGCTTAGGAAGTGGACAGGGCTGAAAAAGCAACTGAACTTTGAGAAGTGATTATGAGAGTTCTGGATGGATTAAGAGATAAAAAAATATCATTGTAAAGGGAATTCAAATCCCTAAAAGATGGTGAAATTAGTTTTTTTCACAACACTTGTTGCGCAATAAGTCTACAATGAGTTTTTTCAAGACTCAGCTATGGAGCCAGAACAAAAGTATTCTTTATTAGGGAATCTATTGTAATAATCAAGAGGACTATACCACCACCATTGGATTAATAAGACCCTAGTCCAGTCAAATTCATATAAAATTTCACAAAAATATTCCATCGGGAGCTCAAGTTATCTTCATTTCAACTTCGTTTCTCAAAACTTCATACTTAGTCAAATTTTTGAACAGGAAACGTGTCTACACCAGGAGCGTGGTGCATTTTTATGTCCCTTACATCCCTCAAGATCAAGGACATCAAGTTCAAAGAAAAATTTCCAAGCCCCTTAAATCCCTCTGGACCCACATACGAACTCCAGGATCGCCAGTTCATCCCCCAGGTGTATTGCGGGAAGCTCAAAGCCTTCACTGTTGGATCACTACCACAGTGTTATAACCTGGCACGCCATGAAAACTGATGTACCTCATGTCCCTTTGAGGTGGGGGGACATATGGGTCATATAAAATTCACCCAGACTGTAAGGAGACTCTTGGTCACCCATGTGACCTCTTCAAGACCAATTTTTCAGCCTCGAGAGCGAGTGGATCCTTCATCCCCTGTCGTTGGATCAACTGCCACATGTCATCATAGAGGCGCCACATGAAATTTGATGTACCTCATGTAAATTTAAGATGGGGGAAATCAAAGAAACAAAAATTTGCCCACCCTTGCTATGCATTTTTTGAATGATTTAAATCTTGCACTTAGCTGTTATTTCCCCCCATTTCTCCTTCACAGCTTCACACCCTGTCATAGCTTTGTTCATACTTGTCCAGACACCCCAGTCTACCATTACTGATCCAAACTAGCTCCTTCATGGCCAAAAAATCCTTCATTCCATGAAAATACATAATTTTCAAAGGAAGTCTGGATCAAAAAAATGAAAAACGACAGAGAAATGAAGATTTTTTGCCAAATAACCACGAAGTCATTCAATCGAAAAATATTCATATCTTAAAAAATACATGTCAGATTGAGGTGTTGTATTTTTTAGACTTCAAATTTTTCAATACAATCAAGATGCAAGAAACATAAGGTTAAATGGTTCCCTGAAACATTTTTTCCAAAAAAATTCCCCATTTCGTGCCCTAGCTCACGTTTGTTGGATTTCTCAACAATCTGATAGTCAGATCAAGTTAAAAATTTACACACATAATCCAAATGAAAAAATTATTACAATGGATTTTTATTTTTGCACAATCACAGAAAAAAACCATACCTGCAAATTTCAAGCTCCATTAATGGCCGCTATGGCAGCTCCGTGCTTGAAGCTACTTCCAGGTGAAAATTTTAAATTTTATTTCCAAGCATTCTAGTGAGTGAAATCATGTGAAATTTAGAGGATGTGATTATAATGATTAGACAAGTCCAAAAAAATATGTTCCATCACAAAACAAGCACCAAAAAGTCACTTCCCAAAAATAGTAAGATTTCCTACACAAGCTTGCTATCTTTAGTAAGTTTTCATCAAAAGTGACTGCAACAGCTGTGGCAAAGGAAATGTGCACCAAAGATCACAAGGAAGTCAGAATGAGTGTTCAGAGCATACAAAATTTAAAATGACCACTTACTAAAAATAGTAATCTCCCTATACGGGTGTTTACTAAAAATAGTAAGTCAATCCAAGAAGCGATCGAGGTGAAGGTAGTGTGCACAAGAGTGAATGAGGGAGTTCATCACCTCAGGATGATTAAGAAAAGGAAAAAATCACCTCCTACCAAAAATAGTAAGTTGATCATTTAGGAAATTACTCTTAATAGTAAGTCACACTCAAAGGGAAATTTTGGCACAACATGACATAGAGGGATGATCATTAAGGTCAACATCATCATTAAATATCATCATAGGCATTTGTCACAGGAATTTGAGATCCATCTCAGGTAACTTGACAGTTTTTTTTTACACTCACTACATGGTTTGGGTCACAGGTATATCATACGTAGGCTAGAAGTTGCAGTCATCAGCGGAAAACTTCATTAAACTTTGTAAGCATCGTGAGATAATTTGAAGGAGTTTCTCAAGGTGCAAGGAGTTCTAAGATTTAAAGTTTCACTACATTTGAAGCTTTCAATCAACAAAATTCATTGGGAATGACATCTCCTCTTATTCTTCTCTCTCTTTCTATCTCCTCTACCCCCAAATTTCTCTCACTTTCCAATATTCTAATTTTGCATTGGGGTTGCACTATTTCATATGTCTTAATGTCCCTAATGTAATAAGTGGCCTTTATGTTATAAAAATGGAATTAAAAGTTTCCTAGGAAGTTAAAAAGTTATAAGTTGTGTAAGGTCATATGCAAAGGCATTGGGGGGTAGATGATGATTCACCTCTCATTCTATAAATTGTAAATCCATTCCCATTTCAAATGTTTGGTGATTGATTCTATAAACTCAAGAGTTCATTGAGAGAACAAAGGAGATAGCCAAATTCTTCCATTCCCCTCATTCTCAAATTTCCTCCATTTCCCCACTATGTACAACTTTGGTTTGAGTAATACAAGAAGGAGTTTCTAGCTTTCTTTGACTAAGGGTTTTCTTGATACTTTGTGCTCATCAAATTCTGTTTGGTCTTATTGCTACTTGATGAGTTGTTTCTTCTTAATTTAGTGCATGTGATGAAGTTTCTAACTAGTGTGTGTAGGAATATTATTTTCTACCTGCAACATTAGTTCGCATACCTCATATTCTCACTCCCTTTCCCACTTCCAAACAAAGTCCTCTCTAGCAATAAATTGCTAGCTTTGTTGCATGGTCAGTGGAGTGCCCCTGTTAGATCCCCAACCACGGCCACGAGGAAAAATCCACCTTTTTACTCACGCATGCATATACAAAAGCTACACCGGTTAAGTAGAGGGACTTAGACTCCCAGAGTGTTGGAAAGAAACCCATGAATTTATCCCCCGACAAATTTTCTCGCCAATAGGGTGATAAGTAATAAGAGTGGTAGTTTGTTTGAGTAATGTTTACAAATAAATTTAATGCCCATAATTTTTTCTTTGAATTTCTTCAGTTTGGTCTAACTCATTCTAAAGCCAAGGTTTTGATTTGTATAGACGCATATAGGTTTCAAACCCGACTCCATGCATGTAACTTTTGAGCTCAAAATTTTTGAAACCAAGGATATTATGTTTTTTCAAATCCTTCGCATGGGATTGTGTTGATGTTGTGAGGTGCATGATCATCTTGGAAATCATATTTGTTTGGAATTGTAGAAATTTTTGTTTCTTTTAAAACTTTGTTTCATATTCATATTGGAGATGTTTGATTTAATGTTAACTTTCATTAAATGTTAACTTTCGGTGATTTAATCCTAACTAATTGTGGCTATTATAAATTCATCTATATATAGGTATAATCATAAGACATTTTATATTAATTTAGTATTGGAATTTATCAATATATCAATTCTTCCCATTTTGAAATCATTACTAATTTGGAGGTATAGTTTGTGATAACATGTTGTTTATTTTTTTGGTTTACACATTTTATTGGTATTGACTCCTCAAGCACTAAGATTGAATCATATTATTGGTATATCCCTTTCAATAGGTTATTTTTGGTTGGCTTATAGTTTTGACAACTAGGGTTAGTTGGTTCCATAATGATCATTTGATCTTGGAGTTTTTGTGGTGATGTTATGTTAGCTTGGTTCTTTGAGAAACCACCTATTGTGTTTTTCCCTCATCTCAGGTATGGATATACCTTATTTTCAATACTCTTTCTAGTTAAAGAATGTAATATATGGTGTGGAATATAGATGAAATGGTTTTGGGTGATAGATGATAAGAGTAGTACCTTGTTTGAGTAACATTTTAGAATTTATTACAGCCCATAATTTTTTATTTGAATTTATTAAGTCTGTTCTAGCTCATTCTATGGTCAAGGTTTTTTTTTGTATACATGCATATGGGTTTCAAACCTTACTCCATGCATGTAACTTTTGAGTTCAAAATGTTTGAAATTGGGGCTATTAGGTTTTTTCAAATCCTTATCCTAATTTTTTTCTAATGTTGTGAGGTGAATGATCCTCTTGCCAATTGGATTTTATTTGGGAATTTTAGAATGTTGTGTTGTTTTGAGAACAATGTTTTTTATAGTCATATTGGAGATGTTTGGTTTAATGTTAAATTTGATTTAAGAACTACCTCACATGACAGGTTAGGGTTGGAGAGTTAACCATAACTAATTATTATTAATATAAATTCAGCTCTATCTAGAGATAATCACAAGGCATTTTATATTAATTTTTATTGGAAGATATCAATTTATTTATTCTTCATATTTTGAAATCATTACTAATTTAGAGGCATAGTTGGTGATAGCATGTTATTTATTTTGGTGGTTTGCGCATTTAGTAGTATTGCCATTTTTTGTCGATTGAATCCTCAAGCACTAAGATTGAATCATTTTTTTAGTTTATCCCTTTCAGTAGGTGTTTTTTTGGATTTTGGTTTTGACAACTAGGGTTAGTTGGTTCTATATTGATCATTTGAGCTTAGAGTTATATTTGGCGATGTTCTTTTTGTGCGGATATTGGTTCTTTGAGAAACTAACCATTGTGTTGTGACCTCATCTTATGAATGAATATACCTTATTTTTCTACTCTTTCTAGTTAAAGAGTGTAATATCTAGTGTGGAAAAGTAGTGCATATGGGGAGGCTATTCTGAATTCTATACCACACATCTTACGTTGGGAAAAAGTAGATGTAGCTCATTATTCTTTATGTGCCTGGAACTAGGGAATCCTAGCTCAAGGGACACAATTTAAATCACACACCACCAGAACTACATGGATTATGAAATGTAGTTTAGAACTCAGTAAAACGATCACATCAGGGTCATCATTGGGGTCAATATGACTCTATCATATACATTTTTATTTAATTTATGTGTGCTTAAGTCTTGTGCAGGTAGTTAGCTTTTGTTTTGTAAGTACAAGTGTGATAACATAGTAGTGCAAAAAACTTGATGCAGACTACAACGAGTAAGAAGTGACAAAGAAAGAACTAGGAATGAAGCCCTTTAACATACACTAGTTCCTAGATCAAATGCTAGAACTTAGGTAGCCATGTCATCTCTCAGGATATTCTATCCTTGAGATCATTACCTCCCAGAATTAGACACAGAGCCCAAACAATCCAGAAATACCCTTCCATATTAATATCCAACCCAGAATCAGTTCATACCTATGGAGAAAAGCTAAGTCATTTTACAAACCCTTTATATCACTCCTACTTTCACTTCTTTAGCTAGATCTTGTATGTTACTATTATTTTACTTTATCAACAGTGTCCTTAATTTAGATGTAATTTTATTAAATCATTTGGTGAATCTGTTTATTTATCAAACACTAGATTTCCCTAGGCTCCTTTATTTTTTACATTGCTCATGGCTTGTCAAAATATGTTGCAAAACCATCAATCTAATTCTAGTTCTCCTAAGTATGACTCCATTCCTATGACTGGTATTAAACCTTATTTCACCAATGTTGAGGATGAAGCCAATTTCTATCACATATTACTCCTACTTACAATCCTACAATACCTCGTGTGTTTACCAAGCTTTACAACCCTATCCCTGATGTTGTATTATTACCCCCTGTCGATGTCAATAGTGTTTGTGATTTTGATAATGATTATATTGCTACTAATGATACATGTGTTGAGGACCTATTCAATTTTTCTAATGAATAAGGCCTTGTTATTGATGCTTCTCTTTCTCTTGAGCCTCTTGATTTGGTCAATTCTATTATGTATGGCCCTATGCCTCCTCCTTATTCTTCCTCTTCCCTTCCCCTTACATACGCACAAATCCTTGGGGCTAATCATGTTAAGGTTGATATTTCTATTTCAAATCCTTCCCCATCCCCTCCACATTTTACTTGTGCATTGATCATTGAGCCTAAAGAGACGTATCTTTATTCTTCTCTTACATGCATGAATCATCCTATTGCTTTTGTTCCTATTGCTTCTCATGATGTGTTACAATATTATTTTATTCATGATGCATGTATTACTACTCTTGGCGTTTTTAAAAATAATGTACTAAATGATGATAAAGAAATTATGCATCTTCCTTTTCCTCCTCCTTTGATTGATCTTGTTGATAAATGTGTGCAAACCTCCCCTAATATTCATGTTCCTCCCATTCTTACTACTAGTTATCCTCCTGTTGATCCAAAATTTCAATTCCAACATAATAGTTTCCCCATAACTACTTATAATGGAAAACTCCAACCCCTTACGGAGCCCCTTGGTGTGTATTGTATTCCTTCTCAAGAAGTGATTTCTCTCATGCATATTGTTTGTGATTTTTAAAATAAGATACATACTCTTACTCCTAGAAGTAGGGCCTACTATGCTAGTACTCATAATAATTCCCTTTATGGAAACCCTATTCCTAAGAAGATTTACAATTCAGATTTTCCTCCGGGTTTTATTATGCCTGATTTTTCACTTTTTTATGGGATGGGTAATCTTTATATGAATCTTAAGGCTTTTAGGCTAGCTATGGATTCATTTTCTAATGATAGATTGTTACTAAAAGATTTTCCTGATAGTCTTACTAATATTACTTCTCGGTGTCATCATTTTCTTAATGGATCTATTAGTAATTATCTTGATATTGAAGAGCTATTTCTTAGATGTTTTATTACTAATAATGATCCTAAAGTTGCATCTAAACATATACCTTCTTTTTATCAAGGAAAGAATGAATCGACTCTTGATTACAGTTTAGGTTTCAAGTCTTGTATGCATCATCTAATTTTTCATCCTAATGATCTAGAAATGTAATGTACCTTTCGTCATGGATTAACTCATCCTTTGAAAGACAAGTTACTATATGATACATGTGAATAATTTATTCTCCTTTGATTAAATGTTATATCTTTAGAAAGATAATTGCTTAATGATCATACTATTGTGCATGATTCTAGTTCTTCTTCTCCTATCCCACCTCACATTACTTCTTCTCTTCTACTTATTGCACCACCTTCATGATCACCATCTCCTTTTAAACATACTCATAAACACCCTCCACCCTTCTATAGGACTCCACCTCATTTCACTCCACCTCTTAAGCATGAGCCATTGTAATTTTCAAATTATGCTAGGCCACATGATGTTTTACACACCTTGTTTGATGAGTAGTTGATTTTTTTACCCTCCAATGAGCATCCTCCTCCTCATTGGTTATGGTGCAACCATAACCATCCATTATGTAATTTTCATAGGATCAATGGTCATCGTGACAATGATTGATATTATCATCATGATCATGTTTAGTTGATTAAGGACAATGGTTTCATTTCCTATCTAACACACCATACTGATAGATCCCATTCTCTCATGTTGCGAAATCATACACTAGCTTCTATGAATTTGACTACCTCTCTTCCTCTTCTTGTAATCTTATCTCCTCCTACAAATATGTATGGTAAATTTTCCCCACTTCTAGTTCGATCCACGTGCAAGTGGGTCCCAAAGGAGCACCACTTTCCATTTTTAGATTCACATCTTCCATGTTCTACTACGATCAATTTGAGTTTATCTTTTTGCACCTATACTTGGGATATCACATCCATCAATTAAATTGTGCATATTCAACACCTTTTCTCTCAATATAGGCCATACAATCCATTCATACTATATACTTTCATGTTTATCCTTCACTAGTATAATATTCATACATAATAAATTATTTATTACATATCTTTATTAAAATTCCAATGCATATTTAACACACATGTCTATCTATATATTATTATCTAATATCACACTTTGACATCATTTTAACATCTATGTTATTGCTATCATCATTTTAACATCTTTTTTTTTCAAGGGTATAGTCCCTTTCAAAAAACTATTTACCAATAATAAAAAAAAACATCTATGTTATTGCTATCATCACTTATTACAAGATCAAAATCAATGCACATCACATAAGAAAAATAAATCAATACAACTCATGTCCACATCATCAACAAAATATATAATCATGTATATGTATCAAAATATTTTACAAGACAAAAAAATGGGTTTAATCCCTCTCTATACATCATACATCATCCTCACTACTAGAGGCTATAGCTACCATAGAACTAGATGCACCCCCACTCAAACTCCAATGTTGAGCTCGCAATTACTTCTCCTCCAAAATCACATGTAAGTTTGATGCCTCAGCCATAGCCTTCGTATATCACCATTGGAGCTCCATATAGCTCTCAAACATACTCTGTGTGATGCCACATCCTCCAAATTCCTCTCGTGCTCATGTTAACTCTATCCTCACCTCATCTCGCAGAAGAGTGCAACATAGTACATCTAGAGGCTATTATGGCCACTAGATCAAACAAATACACATTCTCTTCAATAATATGATCAACCCTCTCTGGCATACCTCACAAACAAGAACATTTGGGGGCACGTTTGCAAGTCAACACACGTATCAATGTATCTACAATTAGTATACAATACCCATCACCTACTATCATATAATCTTTATTAGTATCCAATCATAAAAAATACTAATATCAACATGTCTATAAATTTATGAATAATACAAATCGATTCTACTTACACTGTGTAACTATCTTCGTTTATACATCATCCTTGAGGTTAGTTGTTCACACTCTTACTGCCTCTGCACCTCCTATAGGTCCACCTAGATGACCTTTAACCACATCTATAACCACTAGATACAATAGCACCCATTGATGCTCCTCCCACCACAGTATATAAGCTAGAGTACACCTCATATCATTGAACTCTACTCCTCACTATATTTGCATTCTTTTCCTTAACACTAGGTAACTATAACTAATCCTATGTGGTTCTTGGCCTAGTCCCTGCTCTCCTTTCTATAATATAGATTTATATCATATAGATGGCTCTAGGGGAACATCATGTGCAAAGCCAAGCTATATAGATACTCGCTCATACTGAAATAATTTTATAACCCCTGCGAACCTGTCCTCCAACCACACAGGATGTCGAATTCACCACAACTCTATATCATCCTTTACCCATCCCCCATAATCCCTATGAGATCTCCAAATATCAGCTCCATGCCCCATCCTATCCAACATTGACCTATAGGGCATCATATTAAACCATTTTCTCCCCAGGCCCACCCATAGAGCTACAAAGATCTATGACTAACCCCAATCTTCCCTCGGCCCACTCAATGATTGCACTATAGAAATGTGCTCATATGCCCACATATGAAATAATGAAGTGGCTCCCATACAACCAATATGGTCCTCCTATATGAAATGGTATAAATCCATGTATCAATGTGTAACCATACACCGACTCCATGCATACCACATTCCACCCTCCTCAATACTCTAGAAAATGTCATGCATCCTATATGAAATAAACATCCCGCCTCCATCCACTACCACACTAGATGTTAGTATCACTGCAATAAAAATCCACAATCATGGAACACCTGATCTAACAATTCCATCTAACATGATCAATGACTTTGCGCATTCTCATGACCCTATAAAATACTTCCTCACAACCCTCTACTACCTCATTATATCTCCTCGGGAAATAACCCTGTAACAACTCTCCCATAACTAGAAACTATAGAATCCTATATATGTCCTCCACTGTCACCATCTTCTCACCAGTGGGTAACCAAAATGTGCAATTATCTATGTATCATCTCTCACACAACGTGGTCCTCATATGCATATTATGAAGTATCTCCCCAATCTAGCAATGTGTCACAACATGACACGATCCAAAACATCCCACTCCTCTTCCTCCAAGCCAAATATAAGTAATGTGGGCATGTTTCTACCTCCATGAAACTCCCTCAAGTGTATATTCCTTTTCACAACACAAACAAGATAGAAAAGACAACATCTGTAATGTGAATACAACAAAAAAATAGTACATAAGCTACTAAAACTACTTAGACAAAACCACCCTAATCTCTAGACACTAGCACCAAATATTGGGATCCTAACACCCCAAGTCCATATGTTATTTTCCAAAGGATAGGGATCCCTAGACTAAACATCTGGTCTTGAGCCCAACTATGGCTGGTCCCCAAGGGTGGGGGACTACCTATCTTCTATCCAATATGTACTCAACCATCCCTCCATCAACCACTAAATGCACTCAATCAAATGGAATATCCAAATCCATCTCCATCTACATATATAGAGAGAGGGGGAGGGGTTCTTAGCGGTCAGGAGGTTCTCTACCTCTCTATCTCCACTTGATCCTATAGTTTTATATGGCCGACCCATCTAGCGCCGTCTAGGACAAAAATACCTAGACCACTAGAAATCTCAAAAATCCAAAAATTGACGTAAAAATACCTAAATTAGTCTAATATGATATGTAAAATGAGTCACTTACCAACTAATCTATATTCCATGTAGAAATGATCTCTACCACTCTCTGGAACTTAGTCGAGATGGCCTCTCTTGCACATAACATTTTTATCACTCAGAGCTATAAATCACAATTCTCAACTTCACAAATGAATTCCTTTTGAATTTTTTACCTTACTATTTATATTAAAATATCCTTTCATACAGTTACTATAGTTCATATACTACCCTTTATCACAACTAATTTCTCATTATTGTTTCTTCCATATCATGATCTTCGTTTATCCATTTTTAGTGTCATCAATGGCACTGTGTTTGTATTTTTAATATATTCTTTAATGAATATTCCTTGGAATGCCTCCTTAGGATTGGTTATGTGATATTCTCATATTACAATCCTTACTATGTTATTGCTATATTGAATCTGAGTTCATCTCCAAGGAACTTTATCTCATTTCTTTCGGCTCCCGAATCAATGATTGGCCTCCCCCCCTCTTCACCAAAAGGGGGGGAAATATTTTGTGTATCCTATTATCCCTTGGAATGCCTCCTTAGGATTGGTTATGTGATATTCTCATATTACAATCTTTTACTATGTTATTCCTATATTGACTCTGAGTTCATCTCCAAAGAACTTTATCTCATTTCTTTCAGCTCCCGACTCAATGATTGGCCTCCCGCCTCTTTGCCAAAAGAGGAGGAAATATTTTTTATATCCTATTATCCCTCCAATAATAAAAAAAAAAAATGTCCAAATACAATACATAATCATCTTGTATTCCAAGAAAAAACCAAAGAAAATACTCAAATCCTACGAAGGTTATTTTTCAAAATACAAATCTCACCTTATATTCCAAGTATCAACGAATCCAAATTTTCATATATTCTCATGATTTTCCCCTAAAATTACCTAATATGGGGGAAAATCAATCCTTGAAAGTAGTTTCAAATACAATCAAGTACCATTTTCCAAATCAATACTAGCAGTTTCAGATTCTATTCCAAGTGCCAATTCTTCCTCTCAAAATACCTAACTTGGGAGCCAATCCAGTATATCAGGCACCATTGTTCCAATTTACCAAGCAGTTTCACCCTTATATCGTAAACAAAGATAGATCAAGAAGAACAACTAAAGGAATTCATTCCAATGGAACCCACATGCCCACACATCACCCACGTTAAGGTAAAAGAGTTCCAAAAATTTCAATGGACTGAATTTGAGGTAGCTCTTTCCAACCAAATGTTTTTATTGTTTTTGAAGAGAAATCAACAACTCTTTTAGCTGGAATGTTCATATTATTGAAATTTTTGAGGGAATATAAGGATGTAGATGCTTCCTTAAGGAATGTTAAAAGTGTAGATCTAATTTTACCTTGAAATAAAAAGTATCTCATTAAAATTTTACAAGTTCATCCACCATATTTATTGTATAGTTGTTAGTTTTAGAGTAGATTAGATATAGGACTAGTTTCTCTATTTTCTTAGACTAGTTTTCCTTGCTTTTATATAATATTTTTGCATGATTTATCCATTAGTTTTTCATTCTTTCATATATTATATTTCTTACTTTCAATAAACTGGCAAGGTTATTTAGATTTCTAGATTCTCATGTCAAAGTACAGTAAATGATAAAAACTTAAAGTAATCCCTCAAAAGAGTGAATAAATTTCAGAGTTGAAATTTGTTTGATATTTTTTAGTTTGAAATACATTCAAAAAATATTGTTTATGTTTGAAGTTTAGAGTTGTTTTTTTGTTATTACTAATGATTTTACAAAGGTAAGTATACCCAAGAAAGTATTAAACACTTTCAAATTTATAAATATTTTTGTGGAACAGATGAAAGGATGTCTTAACTTCTTAAGTTTATAGACGAATTATTATAAAGGTATAAATTGGTTCCCAATCCATCCAAATATTGTAAAAATAATAAGAAACAAGAAAAAATGAGTTTAGGTAAATATCAAAGTGATGTTTCTCTTTTAAAAGAAAATAAATAAAGAAAACCTCAAAATATCATAAATAGGTGATTTAAGAAATCTCCATCAGGGATATGGATGCCTGATTGGAAATGAAGCAAGGATTTGAGTGGATCCAAGAGTATCTCTATCGAGGACTATGGATGTCTAGCTAGTAGCAAAAAAATTCTTAAAACCTTTATATATTAGAGGTGTAGGTTTATAAAGTTCTGATCATTTAATTTGAGTTCGAAAGAATGATGGATTAATGTACAAGATTACACACTTGACTATTAAAAGTGTTTTACTGAGTAAATAAAAAGTGAAAGCATAAATTAGTATTTTGACTCTTAATGACAAGTTTTTAAACTTTTTTTGCTGTCATAGCATTCTCTTCTAAACTAAGAAACTTGAGATTATGGATTCTAAACACTTTTAGAGTTTTTTCCCCATACTAATCACCATTTTTGTGACAAACTCACCCCCATTCCATTTTGGAAAATAAAATGGAGCCCCCAAATCATTAGTTATTAAACTATGTTTTATAAAGCTCTTTAACCTAATTTAGAGTCTTTGATTTTGCATTTTAATCAAAACCATGATAATGAGAAATTTGAATAATTTTATATCTTGTTTATGCTGTCACAACTTTAACTCTTGATTTTCTTTTTATTAAATCATTATTTTTATATCTTAAAGGTGCTTTCATGGTTTGTTTTGGTTTTTATCACATTTTTAAGGTGGAGAAGAAGATAAATCCATCACTTAGCCATTTTTTTCGATAAAAAATAGGCTTAAGACATTTAGTTGATGGTTTTATTTGCATCTTACATTAACTTCAAACAATCAAATTTAATTTGACGTGTTTAACTTTGTGGTAGTTCTGGGAGTCCATCAATTCAAGCCAACTATCCCTAAATATATGTGTCAAAAATCAATTTTTGGGAAAAAGTTTGGGGTGAGTTAAAATTACTAAGGCTTATGGAGAGTGATAATATCGATGGGTGAAAAATGTCACCCATCGACACACTAATACAAACCAAGTTTATCTATATGACAATCTTATAAACTAGAAAGAAAGAGGAATTCATTTTGTGTCATCTCATAGAAATTCCCTATTATCTATAGGGCCCCACCCTCGAAGGTTCTCTCTATCCCACTAACCTCCCGAGAGAACTATAACTTTGTTGGAACCCTATATAGATATATACCCCATCTATGGCCCCACTATTCAAATTTATTTCCCAACATGAATTAAATTTCATTGGTGCCCCTCCCAGCTACAATAAACTATAGAGGGTCAAAGGTAGCTACTCTCTACTAGCCCAATATTGATACTATCTCTCCTCTTAAATACCTATATCAGTGAAGGATTCTTAGAGAGAGACCATGGAACATAGATATATAAGTTAGTAAAATAAGGAATCTCTTCCAATGGTTTTGGTTTTCATTTAGGCCAAGAAATATGTTGTTGTAGCCCCAAATACAAAGCTTTGGGACCATGGAGAAAACTATAGATCGTTGTTGAAGAATCCCAATCGGCCAAAGAGGAAGGCGATACAAAAAATAGTATGGAGGCCAATAGTATATACTTTCCCATTAAAACCTTGATGCCAATTCTCATTCACATAAACCCTAACCATTGTTAAAAGGATCCATTTTTCCATATCAAATGTATTTCTTGAACAATTTTTTTATTGAATTTTTTTTAATGCAAATCCACACCATTTTTTGTTTTATGATAAAATGTTATTTTAGAAATTTTCATCATAATAGGAAACAAATATATGAGAATGCATAGTTATAGAAAAACCTAAGAAAAAATGACCAAAAAATAAGAATATATGAGAATTGTTTGTCATTATTTCATGAAATATATTTAGATGGACTTGGAGAAAAATGGGAATATATGAGCACCATTTTTCATTAATTTGTGATCGAATATTTTTATTTGAAAAAAATTGGCCCCAATAAGGTGTGATCAAATATATGTAGGGAGATTTGAGGATATATGGGCACCATTTTTCATTGTTTAATAACCAAACATGTTGTTGATTGAGATATTTTGACTAGATTAAGCTTCAAATGGTGTGATTTGATAAAAATGGGTAGACTTAGAGAAAAGTGGTTATATATGAGCAAATTTTTTCCCATGTTTCATAATAAAATGTCATTATTTTAGACAAATTGACTAAATTATTCCCTATTATGCCCTAATTTGGTGTTATCATGTACATGAAAGTACATTTGTAGAAAAGTAGGCATGATTGAGCACTCATGTTATTTTGTTATTGATTGTTATTAGTTGACAAAATTTGACTACATTAGGCCCCAATTAGGAGAGGAGGATTAATTTTAGGTAGACTTAAGGAAACTCTAATATATTTCACAATTATGTTTTGATATTTCGTGAATGAATATCAACATTACAAAAAATGGATTATCCGAAAATGTATTTAAGTGACTCAATTAATTTTATCATTTTTGGAAACTTAAAAATTTTCTCCCATAAATTATGAAAATGATTGCCATGATGAACACCAATTTATAATTCTTCAACCTTATGTGAGATTCATTTTATGGAGCGGGAGAGAGAGCGAGAGTGAGGAGGTTTTTAAAAACCAAATGGGTGGGAACTGTTGAAGGACACAAGCGACCCTTAGATTGAGAAGCTACAGACAAGGGTCCCATAACCTCAGCTAGGAAAAGGTAAAGTATCATTTCCTCTTTCTTCGGATGACAATATTTTGGGTTGTAAGGTTATTATGGATCAATATTTCAGTATGACTATACAAACTGTTGATAAGAATGGACTATTAAATTTTTTTATTCCAAATGGGCTAGCTGAGAAAGATAAATCTCAGATGGAGTTTTCCTTGGTAAATTTTATGGGTCTAGACCTAATGTTGAGTGGTTCAGGGACTTTGCTCGAAGGAAGTGGACACTAAAAGGGTTGATGAAAATTGATTCTTATGTAAATGGGTTTTTTTATAATATTTTTTTGCAATAATGAAGATTGTAAAAACATACTTCTTAGGGGGGATTGGTTTTTGGGAATATCCAGTCTGTTAGTTTAGAAATTGAGTCTAGGATTTGATCCTTATAATGAAACACCTGATGGGTTTCTGTTTGGGTTAAACTACCTAGGATCCTAACGGATTTTTGGAGGAGGAAATTCTAATGGCTATTACTAATGTGATATGGTCATTGATAATTTTTAATCCAATTATTAGGGCACGAACAAGGTTAATGTATGCTTGGTTTTGTGTCAATGTTAAATTAGGGAGTTTTCTAAAAAAATTAATTTAATTGGAATTGAGTTTTGAGGTTTGGAAACAAAAAAATGATTATGAAGCTTCACCTCTTTTTATTCAGAAATGTTGGAGGATGGGGCATGAACAAAGACAATCTAAGGAAGCTAAGAAAGGGAAACCACAAGTTTATTCAGTCTGGAAGAAAAAAAGAAAAGGAGGTGGAAAATAAACAAGGTTTTTCCTTAGTAAAATTTGATTTCAATGTGTTATAAATAGAAGAACTTATTATTCAACAGATTGTTCTAGATCAGGAAATAAAAGAACCTGTTCTTCAATAGATTTCTTTGGATCATCTTCAACCTATTAATGAGAAAATATACCCAGATCTATATCATCTCTAAAGTGAAAGTCAAGATAATAATCATGATCCAGAGAGTTTTTAAGAATAAGGTTAGTTCAGTAAGGAAATTCGTAATTAGGAAGTACTTATAGAGGTTTCTCAAGATAAGGTTCAAGAAAAAAGAGGTGTTGAGTCTACAAAAGAAAAAGATGTTCCTTTGGACTTTGAGGTTGTGCCTTGTTCTTTTAATCTATAAAATAATGTGGAAGATAAAAATATTAGTACTAGGAGTGCTCAGAAACAAGATAAACTTAAGGAAGAATGTAGAAATCCCTTTGGTAAAAGAGGAAATGTATCAAATAGGGATAGAAGGGATAAAATAGTGGAAAAGGAAATTGACTTAGGTAGGTAATGCTCTATTGAACAAAGAGTCTCTCAAAATAATTTTAAATGAATCTCATTTCTCGGAATATAAGGGGTTTAAATAATCCCAATAAAAATATTATAATGTCACATTTTAGAGTATAATCCCAATAAAAATATATTTTTTTGATACAAGAAACTAAGATGAAAAATGAAAAAATTGTTGATATTAAGAATAAGTTTTGGTTTGGTTAGGATTTGCAATGTGTGTCATCTTTGAAGGCCTTGTGAGGGATTTATAATTTATGGATTTCAAAGAAAAGAGAAGGCTTGGTTATTTGTAACTTGTCTCATCACCTTGCAATTTGTTTACTAGTAAGGTGAATAGTTTGTTGTGGATATGCTCTAACATATATTCTCCCAAATCATTGAGTGAAAGAAGGAATTTGTGAGTAGAAAGTGTGAAGTTTCGATCTCAACATAAGGATTTAGATTGGATGATTGGAGGGGATTTTAATAATCCTTTAAGCCCTAATGAAAAATAGAAGGATCAAATATGTTTAGTGATAACATGACAGAATTTGCCTATTTTATTGCTAAGTGCAATTTGGTGGATGTCGAACTAAGGGGTGGGAATTGTACTTGGTCCAATAGGAGGATGGGAGATGAACTTATCCAAATTAAGCTAGATATGGTGTTTATCAATTCAAGTTGGTTTTTGGTTCTTGATGGTTCCCTCTCTTCTCTTCCCATAATAGGATCAGACCATAGCCCTATTTGTTTTCAATATAAAAGTAGTTTGGAATTTATTGGTAGACATTTTAGGTTCTTTAAAATTTAGTTACTTCATCCTTCTTTAAAGGAGGAGATTCAATATTGTTGGCAAGTTACTGTTAGTGGTAAATCCATGTTCAATATTATTGTTAAGCTCAAAAATGTCAAAGCTAGAACAAAATTTGGGAATAAGGAAATTTTGGTAACATTTTTTCCCAAAAAAACAAATTTGCTGAGGATTTAAAGAAGATTGAGGAAGTTATATAAAGTGGGAACTATGATGAGAAAATAAAGAATAAAGAAAGAGGGTTGTTGGTGGAATATGATAATTTGGAAGCTAAAGATGGATCATATTTGAAACAAAATTTGAGGTCTTTATGGTTAAAGAAGGGAGATAGGAATACAAATTTTTCCATCTTACTACTTCTATTCATAAACAGAAGAACACTATATTGGAGATGGAGGATAGGAGAGGAGTGAAATTGAAGAATCAGGGTGAGATATCAAATGAATTTATAAGTTTTTTCAGATATCTGTTATCTGAGGGAGGACCGTCAGATCTTATAAAAGAGAGTAAAATTGTTGATTTTTTTCAGCTAGTTATCACTCATCAGGAGAATGGTGAGTTGGTGAAAATCCACTCTTCTGAGGAAATAAAGAAGGTTGTTTTTAATTTAGAAGGGAATAAGTCTCCGGGGCCAGATGGGTTTTCTACATTTTTCTTTCATGAATTTTTGGATATTGTGCATGAGGATGTTGAGGAAGTTGTTCAAGAATTTTTTAGGAATGGTATGTTATTGAAAGAAGTTAACAGTAATTTTATAGCCCTTGTGCCAAAGATTCTAGGTATGGGTAAGGTTACTGACTTTACACCTATCAGCCTCTTTAACACATTTTATAAAGTTATTACTAAGATAATTTCTTTAGGATCAAGGATTTGTTTAATGGTTTTATCTCTCCAAATGAGGGAGCATTTGTTTAAGGCAGACATATTCTTGATATTATTATCATAATTCATGAAACTATTCATTATGTGGATGTTTCTAAGAGGGAGGAAATGTTATTAGAACTTGATATGAACAAAGCTTATGATAGGGTATCATGGAGATTTATGAGAATTATTCTGCAAAGGTTGGGATTTCATGAACACTTTATAAAATTGATTATGGAGTGTATTACTACTCATAAATAGTTTGTCGTTATCAATGGTAAGTCTGAAGGTTTCTTTTCTTCAGGAAGGGGTTTGATAAAAGGGGATACTTTGTTTCCCTTCCTTTATATCATTGTGGGGGATACTTTAAGTAGAATTTGTGATGACCATAGGAAAAGAAGGATTCTTAATGGTTTAATTATTTCGAATGGGTTTGATCCTATAGCTTTGCAAAAGTTTTTGGATGATAATTTTCTTTTGGGTAAAGCAATTATCCCTGAAGTAATTACATTCAAGGAGAGTCATAGGTCAGCTCATAAAACTTTAGAAAATCTCTATAATTTTCTTGAATGCGTATGTTGAAGTTCAAAATAGAATTGTAGATATTTTTGAGTGCCCAATCATCTTGTTACCTTCTTCATATTTAGTTATGCCCCTGTTTAAAGGAAGGATGGTTTTATAAAGTTGGAATTCTCTTGTTAGTATATTTCAAAAAAATATTGCAACCTGAAAAAGGGACTTTATTATCACAAACTAGAAAAATACAACTCATTCAAATTTCTTTGCAAAGTATTCTGATGTTTATCTTATGTCAATCTTCAAAATGTCTACTGAGATAAGAATGGTGGTTACTCAGATTTAGAGGAGATTTATTTTGTCAGGTACTAAATCTTAAGAATATAATTCCCCTTATGGCTTGGGATAGTTTCACCTTGCCTAAAAAAGTGGGAGGTCTGGGTTTGAAGGATTTAAATAGTATAAACAAGGGTCTAATGGCTAAAGTTGGTTGGAGGATTTAGTCATAAGGATGGTTTGTGGGATAATATTGTTAAAAAACAATATTTTCATGATGAGCAGGCTCATTTTATCTCCAAATGGCATCATACATGAATGATCTTGTTTTTAGAACATCTTGACTAAGTGTAGGGGCTTGCTGATGAAAGGAAGTAAATGGGAAATAGGAAATGGTAATAGGATAAAATTTTGGTAGGATTGGTGGCTTAATGATGAACCCTTATTAAATCAACAGATCATGGAGAAATATTTGCAAACCATTTCATATCTATTATTAGAAGTCTTTCCATAGATACTATTGGATTAGAATAGATTGGGGATGGTCTTAGATATCTCTTTAATGGGAAGGTGAGGAAGAATACATTAAGAAGGATATTGAAAATCCTTAATATTAAATTAAGAGGTGTGTTTATTCCTTCAAGGCATAAATCATATGTGCTTATATGGGTAGGGACTAAGCATGGTGTGTACTCTGTGAAATCAAGATATGGAATATATCACAATGGTCCTCACCTAAATTGATGGTGGAATTATTTATGGAAAAAGACTCTCATTCTGAAGGTGAATTTATTTTTATGGCATGTTATAAAAAAAAATCATTACAATTGATAATTTTGTAGGTCACAAAGGCATGATGATTCCTAACAAGTGCATCCTATGCAAATCTCATGATGAAACTATTCTACATGTGTTTCTCTAATTCCCCTTTATCTAAAAAAATTTAATCTAAAATCTCAAGATTATTTAAGGTCTCATTAGTTTTTTCCAGAGATTTTTACTGACTGGTATGAACAGTCAAATGTTTCTTTTTCATCTAGGTGTTTGTTAAAACTTGGAAATTATTTTTACCTCATTTCATATGGGGCATTTGGGTTGAAATAAATCATAGGATTTTTTGTGGGAAACACAAAAGTCTTCTGATATGGTGGGGAATTTGATTTTGGGAGATCTGAATTATAATCTTTCCATTATTAGATTTAAGTAGGAAAAAAATGTCTCTAATAGCAAACAGGAAATTATTCAAGATTTGGGGATTGGTAAATGTGTTCAACAGGGTTTTTGGTAAAGAACAATGTTAGGCTAAATGTGAAGTTGAAAAGCCTAATCCATTGGTTAGTTGAAAATAAATTTTGATGGTGCAGTGAAGAGTGGTTTTGGTTTAGTAGGTGTGGGAGGTATTATTAGGGATGAAAAGGGTCTTTCATTTTTGGCCTATGTTATGCCTAACCCAAATAAAACCAACAATTATGCTAAGGTGTTTGATGTTTTATATGGTCTAAACTGGACTAATCATCATCAAATTAGAAACTCTATGTGGAAGGGGATTCTTTGTACATCATTAATTAATACATGGAAAATCTAAACATCATGTTAATTTAAATCACCATTATGGAAGAAATATAAAATTTATTATTAAATTTTGAGGAAACTTAAATTTCACTTATGTGTTCCATGAAGTGAATTCTTGTGCAAACACGTCAAAGAAAGTTTTGGGGTACGAGATCTTTAAGATCACATATGGCATCATGAAGTGGACCTATGCCAGTGACTAGGGTTTTCCTTCATGATGAAAAGTGAATTTATTGTCAAGTGTGGCATTAGGATTTGTGTAATCCTTGTTTCATTTCCAAATGTGGGGCTCAAAAATCTACTTTTTATTCCTCGTTTGGAATTATACTAGCTTCATTTTTTTTCTAGTTAATGCAGGGTTTTTTATAGCTTTTATCATCATGGGTGGTAATGAGTTAGGGTCAAACCTTCTTCCTATATAGATTTAGAGAGGGGTACGACAATTTGGTACATTCTTAAAAGTGGGGGAGTTACTCACTTTTTGA
The DNA here is from genome assembly GCA_019776745.2 of Taxus chinensis. Classification (NCBI taxonomy): domain Eukaryota; kingdom Viridiplantae; phylum Streptophyta; class Pinopsida; order Cupressales; family Taxaceae; genus Taxus; species Taxus chinensis. Next base: position 694,964,826 of record CM034152.1, read on the forward strand.
AGAAGCTTCAATGTCATGATGAGAATATTTTGAAGGATTTTACGCAGTCTTGGAATAAAGGGGTGGTCACTATGTATGGAGTAAGCCTTCTCGTTTTGAAGGACTTTATTGGGAAATTAACTGACATGGACTGTAATGAGTGTAAGGTATTTAAGGACAAGAAGAAGTTTCAGGAGGATGTTTTCAATTTTCTTAATGCCGATGAGAAGATTTTTCATATGGAAGATGATATTTCCCATCTCTTCTGTGGTGCTAGCCAGAGGTATGTTTTATCATTATGAAGTATTGAACACTCGATGGGAAATACAAAAAAATTAATAATAAAAAATTCATCCTATTAAACCACTTCCGTAGGAATAAGAAGGTCAGAATTCCATTCTACTTATTTAAGCCTCCAACTTTAATATGTCAGTGAAATATTTTAAAGAAAAAAATGTGGATGTGCCATTGCATCAAGGGTTAATTCTATTATTGTTCAAATTTGGTCACTCCTATTCCTGCAAATAATGTTAGAATTAAGTTTGGGGATGATTGGGAAGAACATATTAGTTTTGCTGATAGATGTAAGCTTATCGCTTTGAAAGATAGGGAAAAGAAGGAATTGGATGCGGATTTTTCTCTTGGTTTTCTTGTAGAAAAAAATAAGGAGATGAGTACAGAGGAAGGGTTCAAATGATGCCAATGTGTTTGTTAATTTTCTTTCCAGTAAGATTAAGAGTCCTTGAAGACATGGTGAATCAGATGAAGGTTGAGAATACGAGTTTAATTAGAGGTTCCCAACATCATAGTGTTGAGATGATGATCCTTATCAATAAGGTGGATGTTCTTAAGGAGATGGTTGCGATAGAGAAAGTGAAGAAAATAATGATGTATGTTAGAAGCTCAGATGATGATGATGATGGTTCTAGGAAGGAGGTGTTTGCAGGTCTCAAGTTCAAGGACTTTTGTCTAAAATTATTTGAGGTGTTTTTTTCAGCTCTATTGCTGACCAGTCTTCTGTGTATACGTGGTATTTTTGGTCTTGTTTGCTTGGGCCATGTTTGTTTTTTGTTTCATATCTTTCTAAGTGAATGTCTCCTTGACTTGATCCATGTTTTTCCTTTTTGTCAAATAGTTATTTTTATATATGTTTATTGTCGTATATGATGCTTGTCAATGTAATATCTTCATGTATATGGCCCTTGGAGCCTTTTCTAAAACTTTATCTATAAAGGTGCAAACTTCAAATTATTTTACCTTACTGTTATGATACCAAAATGATGCAAAGGTGATGGGCCCAAAAATAATCAACTTCAACACCAGTCAATATTTAGTATTATCATCAACCACATCTTTAAACCTTGTCATTTCAACCCTATCTCAAGAAGCCTCATCTTTCTCAAAACCCTAAAATGCGTCAAATAATTATACCAAGGGCTAATAAAACTTTCAACATGCTCACATACACCTATAAAATGTGATTAGGCTTTGCAAAAAAATTCAAACCATCATCTTCTATCAATTTCCTTTTTAGACCTTAAAATTTCTTGTAGCCCTCAAAAGAAGAAAATTTTGAATAAAATGACAATTTACACATATTTATCCTTTAGTGTCAAGTTTTCTATATACCCATTTTCCTCATTAAGTTTCCTACAAAGTTTCATGTCTTAACTCTTTTCTGATTAATTTTTATTCTCTTTACCATTTTCTTTTAGGCCAATATTTTGGCCCTTTTAGCACTCAAAACTTTTTATATATAACAACCTAAAAATTTTCATGAAAAATTAATTAGATATCTAGATACCCTTTATGCCATTCCTATTTCATGGTGAATTTCATTTCCTAACTCTCAATGTAACTCCTCCAACTCACACTTCTCCTTTTCACTAGGTTTCCAATTAGGTCTACCTAGGGTTTGAATGGTATTTCTAGGTTTTGTTACTTTACATTGTTACCAACCTTCTAATTACCTTAAATAACCTATAATCACCATTACCAATCATCTTCCAATTCTTCTTCACCCTTATATCCTCAATCATGTTATGTTCCCATGTTTGGCTTATTAAAACTTGTCTATCTCGTAAGCACCATATACTTCTCTATCTCTATTTTTATCATTTCTTCTACCTTGACTATGTTTCTTATCACTCAATTCCTTATTAATATCTTCAACATCTCTTAACACTCCTTTAATCCATTCCACTAGTCTTAGGAAAGACACTTTTCCTCATACATCCACTTGATCTCTCAAGGATTCATTATGTGATTGTACTGGGACAGTCATAAAATTTATTTAAATGCGACTCTTTATAGAATCTTTTATCACTTCTAAGAGATTTTAAATACACTCACACACCATTAAAATTTTCCTCCGTAATTTCTATTTTATTAATGTATGTATTAGGAATAGGATGTTGTTAAGTATAATTAGTAGTGGCGTCCAATAGAAGATAACACAGTCTTGTCAGCTACGGTGCCGCCAATAATGTAGAGTACGGTAATAGTCAAAGTACAATAGGAATGTTGTAAAAAGTAAATATTTGTCGTAAGTGGTCCGGTAATGTTAAAATGTCAAAGTTGGGATAAGTAGAGAAGTAGGGTCTACATGATTAGGAATTAGAAATATTATATTTGTAATAAGGACAAAGAGTGATGTCATAAATATTTTGTATATTTTATTTGTGGAAAAGTCTAAAAAGGTGGAACCCATGTGAGATGATAAGGTTTATCTTATCTTAGAAGATAAGCCTACATGTAAAGGCAAGAGTTTAGGCATGGAATATGATTGGCCGGAAAATATTTCCTATCCTATCTTAGAGATAAGGTGGATAAGCCTAAATTCCTATAAATAAAGAGGCCACCCCCCTCATTTAGCATAGAGAGAAGTAGTGAGAAATATTGTATGAGTAAGTGTGTAAAGGAAGCCATCATTTTGAAGGTGTGTTAAAGAAGCCATTAAGAGGTGTAATTGTGAAGTTTCTCCCATAGTTATTGTTTGAAGGCAAGTGAAGTTAATAACACTTGAAGAACCTCATGGGTGAGATTGTAACAATTTCATGTTGATATTATAATTTACACTGATATTTCAGATTTATCATTATTCCTTCTTATCATAGTCTATGGTATTCTTGTGTTATGTTTGTTGTTGTGTTTCTAGATTACATCCACCAAACTAAGAGCTGTGCATTAGTTAATAATCATAGCATGAGGAGTTCTCGGTGAAGAATTATCATAGTGCCGGATTGGTGTTGACATTTTGGTTCCATTGCCGGGACCATTCCTCGTTGGTGGATTTTCTGGAGAAATATTCCCACTTAGTCAGAAAACATTTGGAGGGTAACCTTGTTTTTACTGTGCATAGTAGTTACCATGGTAAAGTCATTTTTTGCCGTGAATAGTATTTACCGCAGTAAAGTCACTTTTTACCGTGAATAGTATTTACCGCAGTAACTTCACTTTTTACTGTGAATAGTGTTTACCACAGTAAAGTCAGTTTTTACTGCAGTAAGTCAAGTTTTACCATAGTTTACCATGGTCATTTCTATTTTCTATTATAGTGATTCCAATTATTTGTGCACATAAGTCTTGTTGATTGTACTTGTGGGTTGGTATTTCACTGTGGTTACTTTTGGAAATGGGGAAGATTCCTATTTTTTCAGCCCAATCTAATGAAGATGCTTCCTCTTTCATTCAAGAGTTTAAACGATCTTGTATTTGTAATGGCCTTATAAGAAGGGAACAATGGACTGAATTTTTTCCTACCTTTTTGGATGGTTCAGCCCTTAGGTGGTTTGAAACACTAGGTGATAATGTGAAAAACTCATGGGATTTATTAACTGAAAGTTTTCTTGAAGAATTTGGTGAACAACAGAAATATGCAGATCTCATGATCGATATCACAAAGCTAGCCCAAGGAGAGAAGGAGAAGATAAGGGATTATCATGCTCGTGTTCTAGAGCTAAGGAGGAAGCTCGATGCCCAGATCCGGAAGGAAGGATTAGCGGATGGGTTAATGAATGGCGTGGATAATCTCCTCTGTAAGCACTTCATTCTTGGGATGAAGCCAGAGATCAGACAACGAGTGAAGTATGACCGCCCAGCTACCATTGAACAAGCAAAGGAGATTGCAAGAAGGCAAGAAGAAAGCATGGAAGAGGAGCCCAAAGAAATTGTTGCTAAAGTAGAGCCTACACCAGCACCTTTGGTCCAGAATCCACAACCACTCTCGGTGAGCACAAATCTTTCTCCTAGTACATCTACTGAGTATGAAGATCTGCTCAGGAAGATGGGTCAGTTAACTATTAATCTTCTTCAAGGAAAAGAATTTAGTTCTCAGGGAGGAGATAGAGGTCCAAAAAGAAATATTTCTGAAGTTGTATGTTATGGTTGTTATAAAAAGGGTCATTATAAGTATAATTGTCCAGATAGAGCTTCTACATCTGGTACAAGAGATAATGATAAAGGGAAAGCACTTGTGAATTCTTTTGATGTAGTAGATAAGAGCATAAATAATGAAGTAGATGTGTTTGTAACAAAAAGAAAGAAAGAAAAAGATAACCAAGATGGAAATGATCCTAAGAAGATGAAAGGAGAAACTAGTAAGAAACATAGGAGAAGAAAGTTGGGTGTGCAGGATTTTCTGATTTCACAGGGACAAGGACCATACTCCATCTTAGACGATCTGTCCAAAAGGCCTGCAAATATTACATATGGTCAACTCTTGGCTATGTCTTCTGAGAAGAGGCGGGAGCTGCGAAGTGGACTCAATGCTCAACGAAGGAAGGAGGTTGAGGTCCCTATTTTGGAGGCAGAGGTGGATCCCTACGCTCCACAAGCTGAGGTATTATGTAATGGTATTTCAATTCATGATGTCTTAGTTGATGGAGGTGCTGCAGTTAATGTAATGACCGAGTCTGTAATGAATATGTTGGGTTTAAAAATTGATCGCCCCTCAACACTTATGTTAAGGTCATTAAATAAAGGAAAAACTAAACCAGAAGGTGTAGTTTCAAATGTGGCAATATCTGTTATGGGTGTTGTATGTGTGGTAGACTTTCAGGTGATGAAAAATGGTACTGTTGCGTACCCAATGTTGTTGGGAAGACCATGGCTAAGGAGAGTTCATGCAAGAAACTACTGGAATGAAGGCTTCATGACACTTGGACGTGGTAGAGAGAGGGTGAAGATAAACGTGATCCCTCGGCATCATAAGGCAGAACCTGTGGATTCAAGTGATGAAACTGATGATTGGACATCCTCTGATTACTCGAGTACTAGTGAAGTGGACACTGAAGATGAAGAAAGTGAGGTTGATGTTTCGGTCATGGATATCCTTCCAGTCACACCGACTCATGATCCCATAAAATTATCTGAAGAAGAAATTGATGATCGTCTCCAACAAATAAAGATTGGTGATGCTGTGATGGAGAGTGAGAAGGAATCCTACCTCCAGCTCTTTCGAAGGTACATACACATATTCACTTTTGATTACAAGGAACTCTGTCAAGTAAGTTGGGTAGAACATTCTATTGAGCTGGTAGATGGTGCTAAGCCCATAAAGCAAATGCCATATAGAATGAATCCTAATTTTTCCAAGACTGTAAAAGAAGAAATAGATAAGTTGCTTGATGCAGGATTTATATTTGCTGTGGAGAATTCAGAATGGGTTTCTCCCATTGTGATCTCAATAAAAAAGAATGGGAAGCTATGCATTTGTGTTGATTATAGGAAGCTCAATAAGGCAACAAAGAAGGATCATTACCCTCTTCCATTCTCAGATCAGATTTTAGACGAAGTAGCTGGCCAGGAGTGCTATAGTTTTGCTGATGGATATAGCGGATACAACCAAGTTCGTATAGCAGAGAAAGATCAGCTGAAGACCACGTTCACCACTCCTTGGGGAATGTTTGCTTATAGAGTTATGCCTTTTGGGTTGTGTAATGCTCTAGCAACGTTCCAGCGCTTGATGAATAGGGTGTTTGAACCCTACATTGGGAACTTCATCAGAGTATTTCTGGATGATTTTTGCATCTATGGGAGCAAGATGGACCACCTGCACCAGATGGAGACAACATTTCAAAGGTTAGATGAAGCACAAGCCTCACTAAACCCTACAAAGTGTGTCTTTGGATGTTCTAAAGGTGTTTTGTTAGGGCATGTTGTATCCAGAGATGGTATTGGTACTGATCCTGATAAAGTTTCAAAAATCAAAGAGTTACCATTTCCTATGAATAGAAGTAAGTTGAGATCATTTTTAGGCCATGTGGGTTACTATAGAAGGTTCATCAAGAATTTCTCAAAGATTACACAGCCACTAACCCAGTTCTTGAAGAAGGATGTTACTTATGAACCAGGAAATAAGGCGCATGAAGCTTTTGAACAACTGAAGGAAGCCCTGGTGTCTTCACCTGTTTTAAAGAATCCAGATTGGAGCAAGCCATTCATTGTGTATACTGATGCCTCAGATGCAGCACTAGGAAGTACTCTGAGCCAAAAGGATGAAAATGGGAATGATCATCCAATTTACTTTGGGAGCAGACAAATGAGTAGTGCTGAGGTAAATTATACTGTAACTGAAAAAGAGGCTCTAGCTATCATTTTTGCTGTAAAGAAGTTTAGAAATTACTTGCTAGGGCAGAAATTTATAGTTGTAACAGATCATCAGGCTCTAAAATATATTGTCAATAAGCCTAACCCATCAGGGAGGATAGCAAGATGGATAATTTTTCTACAAGAATTTGAATTTGATATTATAGATAGGCCAGGAAAGAAGCATGTCAATGCAGATGCACTCTCTCGAGCCTATGATGGTTTAGGTTCACCTTGTGATGATGATGATTTCCCAGATGCAGCATTGTTATCTCTTGACACAATCCCTAGTGAATACATAGATATTTGGAATTATCTAAATGAATTCAAGTTTCCTGATGGTGCCAATGCAAAGACTAAGAGGAAGATTACTCAAGCCAGTCATCCATATTCTATTCTACATGGAGTATTATTTCGAATAGGACCTGATGGACAGTACAAGAGGGTAGTTGGACGTGATCAAGGGAAGGAGCTGATAGAAGAATTCCACAATGGTACATGTGGAGGACACTTCTCTGGACAACTTACAACAAGAAGGATCTTGGACGCAGGTTATCACTGGCCCACTCTTTTTAGAGATTGTTATAATTATTGTAAGACATGTGATATTTGTCAAACACATGGTAACCGTAAGACTTCATCAACTCCATTATGCCCTATTCTTCCACTTGGTCCCTTTGAAAAGTGGGGAATAGACATTGTAGGTCCACTTCCAACTACCCCACGCCAAAATAAGTATATTGTAGTTGCCACAGATTATTTAACCAAGTGGGTTGAAGCTAGGCCATTGAAAACAACTTCCATGGATGAAGTGGCAAGGTTCATATATGAACGCATTGTCACCAGATTTGGTTTCCCATTAGAAATTGTAACAGATCAAGGAAGCCACTTCATTAATGAGGTGGTAGAAGCCCTAGTCAACAAGTTTTCTATTAAGCACAGGAAGGCAACAACATACAAGCCAAGCACAAATGGATAGGTGGAATGAACAAATTTTGTGTTGTGTCAAATTCTAGCAAAAGATGTAGCCTTGCAGGTACATAAGTGGGATAAAAGGATTCATGTAGCATTGTGGGCATATAGGGCAACATCAAAGTCAGCAACATGATACTCCCCATTTCAGTTGGCTTATGGCATTGATCCAGTTCTTCCTATTGAGTTTGATATTCCCACTGTGAGAGTTATGAAAAATGAAAGGATGGATGAAAGTGATTCAGTAAAAGAAAGGTTGGTACATCTTCATTTGCTAGAGGAAATGAGGGAAATAGTGAAGGATACAAGCTATAAGAAGAAAATGAAGCAGAAGGAATACTTTGATCAAAAGATCTGTTGGTCTCCATTTCATGTGAATGACTTGGTTCTAGTATATGATTCCAGATACAAAAAAAGAAGACAGAGAAAATTTCTTCCAAAGTGGATGGGGCCCTACAAAATAGCAGCTGTGCATGAAAATGGTACATATCGACTGGAGGAATTGGATGGTACTCCCATTACAAAATGGGTCAACCATGACAAGTTAAAGATTTTCCAAGCACCAGCTTCAGAATGTCCATAAGAGTCTACTTCGAGGATGGAGTAGAAGTTAGGAAGGGGGAAAATGTCGACATTAAAATTTTCCTCTATAATTTCTATTTTATTAATGTATGTATTAGGAATAGGATGTTGTTAAGTATAATTAGTAGTGGCATCCAATAGAAGATAACGGTGCCGTCAGTACGGTGCCGCCAATAATGTAGAGTACGGTAACAGTCAAAGTACAATAGGAATGTTGTAAAAAGTAAATATTTGTCGTAAGTGGTCTGGTAATGTTAAAATGTCAAAGTTGGGATAAGTAGAGAAGTAGGGTCTACATGATTAGGAATTAGAAATATTATATTTGTAATAAGGACAAAGAGTGATGTCATAAATATTTTGTATATTTTATTTGTGGAAAAGTCTAAAAAGGTGGAACCCATGTGAGATGATAAGGTTTATCTTATCTTAGAAGATAAGCCTACATGTAAAGGCAAGAGTTTAGGCATGGAATATGATTGGCCGGAAGAGATTTCCTATCCTATCTTAGAGATAAGGTGGATAAGCCTGAATTCCTATAAATAAAGAGGCCACCCCCCCTCATTTAGCATAGAGAGAAGTAGTGAGAAATATTGTATGAGTAAGTGTGTAAAGGAAGCCATCATTTTGAAGGTGTGTTAAAGAAGCCATTAAGAGGTGTAATTGTGAAGTTTCTCCCATAGTTATTGTTTGAAGGCAAGTGAAGTTAATAACACTTGAAGAACCTCATGGGTGAGATTGTAACAATTTCATGTTGATATTATAATTTACACTGATATTTCAGATTTATCATTATTCCTTCTTATCATAGTCTATGGTATTCTTGTGTTATGTTTGTTGTTGTGTTTCCAGATTACATCCACCAAACTAAGAGCTGTGCATTAGTTAATAATCATAGCACGAGGAGTTCCCAGTGAAGAATTATCATAGTGCCGGATTGGTGTTGACAGGCCCCACATCGACCATCGAAGTTCATAGGCTAAAACTAAAAAACATATTTTTGCACAAGAACACTTTGCTACTTTTTGTCATGACATTCGTTCACTTTTCTAACTCTAATCATCATGTCACCTCATCTCTATGTAACCTACTCTTAGTTTTTTCAATTGGAGAAAAAATTCAGTGGACCATATCTTCCTCATGTGACGTTTGTTTTACCCCATTTAAAGGGGATAAAAAATATCTCAACAAGATAATTTGCATGCAGGAAGTTTTGTAGCATGTGTAAACCATCGGATCAATTCGGAGTTGGGGTCCTGAATCACTCCTATCCACTGAGGAAATTTTGGACCACTAAAATATTTGGTTTTATTTTAACATTAGATGAGCATACAATTGCCTCACTCTTCCAATCTCCATCCATTTTTCATTTCTTGCATACATTCCCTTCATACCCACATGAATATATTTAACATCACCTCTTTGTGAAGTCCTCGCCTTTCTATCAAGAATGGTATCTTCTTATAATTCATCTAAAAACTCTATAGAAAAATCATCAAAATAAGGTACTTCAATACTCTCATCCTAATCAATGATCATGGGTAGCTCATACAACTTCAAGTTTTCAACATTAACAACAAAATGCATCCTACATATATGGAGGAAATTCTAACCGGAAGGCATTATTACCAATCTTCTAAAAAAATTTAAATGGTCCATACCTAATTGGTTTTAATTTTTTACCTTCACATGTAAGATGTTATTTACTAATATGTAGCCAAACTTGATCACCAAATTGAAAATGATGATCAACCTAATGTTGTTCATACGTAGCCTTGTACTTAGCTTATCTCTTTTCCAAATTCTCTTAGACAACTTGATGAACCATCTATATCTTTTGAATGAACTTTTAGCCTTATCAACATCTTTTTGTCCATCTACCATTTTTTCTTTTCCAAAGGAAAATTCCAAAGGTGACTTAGGTAAATAACCAAAACAAGTATCAATGTGGACACCAAAATTAGGTCACACTCCCCTTTGGTCTCCTGGCCAAATATAAACACTTTCATCACATTCACCTAACCATGGCCCCCTTCACCCCACTAATATTAATTTAATTAGTTTAAATTAAATTAATAAATTATCCTCATCATATTTATTATTTAAATATCTTAATTTAGATAATGCCCACACATCCACCTCACCTAGACACCTCATCTAGCCACCTCATCCTAAAACCTATTCTTAGCAAGTTGTCATAACTAACTAAGATCTACCCAAACCCTAAAAATCAATGCCTACATTCCCTCTAACCACATTCCTACATGCTTACAAGAAGCTCTATGTCTAATTCGTGGGTAAAATGACACGAAATCCTAGGAAATCAAGGGGATCTACCTAGTTTAGTAATCCTATGAAATCTCACCTTGACCGACATCGGTTACCCTTATATATTGCCGGTTAAGCCAGAACCGCCGTCGGTCACCTTTTAACCCCCAAAACAATCTTATTTTTGAGGTTGGAAAAGGCTGGCACATTCTTGAGAGATATCACATCTTTTGAGAAAAAAATTCAGCGAGAACACACATGCAAAGAAGGAGATCAAGTATTTTCTCTTACACAGACATTGAGCATTCACCTAGCAACCATCCAGCACTCACCTCAGCACAGATTTGATCCAATTAGGAAAGAAGGAGAGCACATGCAACCCATACAAGAGCTCCCCAAAATTTGGTGATCCTCTACAGTATTCAACCTCTTGTTAGCACCCTCATTCCTCACTCACAGACGTCCAGAACTAGATTCCAGGTAAGTAGAACATTTTACTCCTCTGGTTCACCTATTTCATCATTATATTTTCATCCTTTGTTCTCCTAGCCACCCACTGACCTCCATTAATACTCACCCCTCCATATCCCTATTAAAACCTCACCAAATACCACTCAACAACTTAATACCTCATTCTGACCACCAAGTCCTTTATGCAATCATAAGGGAGATCCAAAGCTCATTCTTTGACATTCCTAGCACCCCACAGTAACCGGCACCGGTTCTCTCCAACCGACATCGCTCACCCTTAACATACATCGATCTCTGTATCTACCAATACAACCCAGAACAATGACCTACCTACCTATTCCCACATCACCCTTACTCACCTGTGACCTACCGAGGACCTCTGTCAGACTTACACTTACCCAGAACCAGTTAGTTGACCTTCGGATCTTATTTTAACCTAGCATGTTAGATTAGATCTTTCTTATTGTGTCTTAAATGAGATACCTAAATCATTTTAACTACAATAGGATTTACTTTATTACCAGCATTAAATTGTTTTAAATAGTGGATTGACAACCATCTAGGGAGTATCACACTTCCTAGATCTAGCACATGCTAGGTAGTCCACTGCATATATTGTTTAACTTTTATTTGATGGTCTTGCTTTCCATTTCAGGTAGTTCCTCCCAGCCAAAAGGAAGCTCTCATAATCAACTGTGGATCAAGGAGTCAACACATGCACAACAACCTATCAAACAACATTCCAACAGGTATTCCTCCTACGCCCATTACCCTATCTGTTTTGTCAACTTCCTAAAAACATCTAAGAATCAGGTGAAACATTTTGGCACACCTAGTGGGACCCATCTGGGGCTCCTTGCATTTTATTCATTCCTGGGAAAATTTGTGTGTTTGTTTCCCTTCTAAAAAGCATACACATTAATTTTCTTCCTTGGTAACCTTCTTTTTCTTTGTATTTACTCTAAAAGAAACCTTTCTTTTGGTGTACTTAAAAATAACCATTTCTTCTTTTTTCTACATTTTAGTGAAAGAGCATCCCTCTCCCTCTTCATCTATTTGTGTCATCAAATTCCATATTTCGATTTAGGATTAAAAATCATTGCATTTCATTCTAATTTTTTGCATTAGCTCACATTAATTGAGGGCAACCTATACGCTGGAAGTCATGCCCAGCTGATGGTTAAAAACGAATCGTAGAAAAGTACTTCCTTTCTTTTCTCTTTCTTTGAGTCTTACCAAACCTCACAAAAATTGAAAATATACACATTCTTAAACAACATCTTTCCTGGAAGAAGTTGTAGGTGATCACATAATCACGGTGCAGTGGGCACCCAACTCGCTGCTCTGTCGAGTCATACTTCAAAGCAAGGCCTACCCCCACCATAACATACCTGAAACCTCACCTTGTAGATCTCCTTCTTCGTAGGAAGCCATCCTCGCCAAAAAACTCTATTCTACATTCATGAGTCAGTCCTTAAATAACATAAGCTAAACAAACATAATAAAAAAATCACTCTTAGGATCATGTTTTTCTTAGTGTTTCTGCTTGGCTTGCATTTTGAGGTGAGAGGTCACGCTCTTCATTTTTCCTTTTTCTCCTTGCACGCTCCTCATCACAGTTGGTGTATTCCAGCTTCATCTTAGTGTGTCTGGACCATATTCTCATCATTCTCAGAATTTTGGGTCTGATTCACATCAAATTTTAACTCACAACCATATTTTCTTCATCACTGTTTCAATTTCACATCAACTAGTGTTGGTCTAATGACCATCGTTGGTTACCCTCTGACCGTCATCAGTTATACCCAACTAACGTCGGTTCACTGTCATTTTGGTTAACCTACCCAAAACGACACCTATTCACCTTCTTCGACTATTCAGAGACCTTGTCACTCTCATCATATACATTGACCTTGTAAATCTCATTTGTATTCGGCATACCTATCAGGTTTGGCCTTATACCTTGTTTTTGACCAACTGTCCACTTTCCACAGTGACCGACCGTGGTTACCTGTGACCGGCATCAGTTTACCCTAACTGCCATCGATTAGCCTATGTCATTTTCCAGCTGACATTTGGTACCTAATTCACTTATTACATCCTATTTCACTAGTTTCTGTTATTTTTCTGTGTCATTTACAGAAAAGTAGCCAAACCTTATCAGTACTTGTTCACATGGTACTAACGCATCAACAAGAAAGCACCCTCGTATTCCATGCCAATTGTCAACCTCTCCCACCTAGTCCTTCACCACCTTCCATTTTATCACCAACCATGGAACCTATCCAACCTATCATTATTGCTACCAGAGATGAGGAGCTCGCATGACTCCTTGACCAAAACCCTACCACCTTGCAGTTTTATCTTTCCCACTCATTTTCTTGAGATGCCTCGAGTCAGTTGATATACAGCATGCCTATATCTATCCCCCGACTCTCGTTCCCACTCCTGCACCAGCCCCATCTGGCTCCGTGCTACCCACATCTACCTTACCCCCAAGTCATTTTGTAGCTAGGTCCTATACCCGCTATGACTACCACGTCCACTACATCCATTGCACCCGCCACATCCACCATACCTTCGAAAACCACCAGAACACAACCTCATTTGCCCCTATTGTCTCGCATATACCCGTAGCTACACTACCACCTCTGGTGTCGGTGACCCCTACCTCTTTTCAAAATGTGGTCCTTTTCATTCCACAGTCGTTAGCCCCCATTGCCACTAGGGTTACCATGACCCTTCCACCTCCATATACGTACTACCAGCAACCTCCTGTTTCATCTATTATTCACTTTGGGTACATACCCCCTATTTCACTACCTTCTTCTCAATCTACCTACATGGTAACACCATATACCAGAATTCCACCCTTGTTACATGCCCAACACCAACCCTCTTACACTACAGGAGGCACCCAACCATCACAAACTACCAATGACCTAATTAAGTTAATGATGGACAAGATGCAGACATTGGAGGCATCAGTTTCCGGCTCCCGAAATACTCTCACCTATAATGAGATTTGTAATGAGCCTATCCACCCATCCATTCCTATCCTATACCCCATGCATTGGGAAATGCCTAAATTCAACTGTTTCAATAGCAAGGAAGACCCGTAACAACATTTGTCATCTTTCAAACATGGGTGCTACTTAATCACTCACGATGATGCTTTGCTCTTGAGGACCTTTCCCATGTCTTTGACTGGACCTACATTAGATTGGTATAGTGGGTTACCTAGACACTCTATATTTTCATTTAATCAGGTATCCCAAGCCTTCTTGGATCACTTCTCCATCAATATTGTTAAGAAGGTTACCATGACTGACCTATACTCCACATGTCAGTATGACGATGAATCTATGTACATATTTTGTTGCTTGCTGGCGTAGCCTGATCAATCAACTCACATTCCAACTACCATAAACAGAACTCATCGAGATCTTCATGCGAGCTTGTGCTAGACATATCTCACTAACCCTGTAGGTCCAAACTTTCTGAACCTTCACATGAAGCATTCACCATGGCATGTAAGTTAGAGATTCGGGCCATCGAAGAGAAGAAAATCTAATTACGCAGTAAGAACTCGGCATTCAAGTTGAATGATACTTCTTCTTCTTCCAAACCACAGAACAATTATTCAAAGGCCAAGGGCACCACTAACACAGTGGTACTCAAAGCTGGCCCAGCTCATCTGTCAAATCAGGCTAGCCCCTCATCTAATCTCTCACCCATTTAGACGGGAACAATGGAAATATACCCCAATTGGGGAACCTTATTCTTCTGTCTTAGAAAATCTCATCAAAGCTGGGGCCATCACCCTTCTGCCTATAAAACCACACACTGGTTTTGACCCTGCTCACCCACACCCACATGGTATAAAGAACATGACTTCTGTAACTATCATCAAGTAAAGGGTCATAGTGATGGTAATTGCATCACTTTCAAAAATATTGTCCAAGAAATGCTCGAGAAAGGCGAGTTAACCATGGATAATCATAATGCACATGTAAATCAAAACCTGCACATCTTCCAAGAAACCCTTTCCTAATCATGCCCCTTTGTCTGATCAAACCAGTGAGACCTCAACTCATGATAGTCATACCCGTGAGGTCCACGCTATTTTCAGTGGTGCACCCATTGCTTCCCAATTACCTCATATTCCTTCCATAGAGGAAATTCTAGCCTGAAGTCCTCCTTCAGCATTGGAACCTACCTCACCTATTCCTCCACCCATAGAGGAACACCTTTCACCTCCTTCCTCACTTGTGGAGGATCCTTCTGCTAACATCGAGACCATTTCACCTTTGGCTTCTCTACCTAGGGAACCGACACCCACAGTACTTCTTCAATCCATAGAGGATACTTGTTTATCTCCTTCACCCATAGGAGCACCCCATCTCTTCCACCATAGAGGAGCACCCATCATCTCCTCCACCTATAGAGGAGCACCCATTTTCTCCTCCACCTATCAAGGATCCAGTAGAGATACCTTTTCCTCTAGGTGAGCATTCTCCATCAGCTACCCAAGATCCTACAGACCTACTTTCAGCTCTCTTACCCACGGAAGCCGAAGCTAGCAAATTCCCCGTCTCTAAGACACATTTTATAGGAATTACTATTAGGTCCTCATCAACCTCACCTACAGATGTGTTTTTCTCACACTTGGTTGATCACTTAGATTATGTGGATAAGGCCTTACTTTGGGGGAACCTTTTTCTTCCTGCCTCAACACAAATGCGGATGTCACTTATTGATATTGTCATACCCCGCCTCAAGACAACGGAATCAAACCAAAAGTTATTAAAATTTTGGGATAATTTTTTTTTTTGAAAGTGGCCAATAATTACTAACGCTCTACTTAACCCTTTTCCCGTTAATAATTAATTCATATTAATTATTGATTTCCCCCGAAGTTACATAAACACTAGCCCAACACAACTTGATTATTTTATTTTACTAAGTATTAACTGGAATCACAAAATTTACAAAGTCTACACACCCTTTTTAATTTAATTAGTCTCCCCTTTTTATTTATTTTCCCACACACCCCCCTTTAAATTATTTTCATTCCCATAAAAATTCTCATGACTTAAAATGTGTAGGATTAAACATGGGCCCTTGGATCTAATCTAATCTTGGCCCTTGATTTTGAATTTACCCTAATGTTTCCCTAACTTTCTCTATGTTTCTCCTTTCCTTTTCTATTCTTCTCTCATTTGCTTGTGTTGTTTTGTTACATTCACAGGTTATGGAGGAGCTCAAAAAAAAGATATATTCATGGAGTTTACTAGTTCAAGAGAAGAAAACACCATATTGTTCAGTTGTATATTTATGTATATAAATAAATCTAAATACATGTGTGTGTGTGTGTGTGTGTGTGTGTGTGTGTGTGTGTGTGTGTGTGTGTGTGTGTGTGTGTGTGTGTACGGTTGTGGCTTTGAAGAGGGGGGGGGGTTGTGGCAGTGGTGTAGGAGGGAGCTTGGGTGGCGTGATAGGGGCAGTGATGGTGTGGCAGAGTGGGAAGGGGGGTGTAGCAGTGGAGGCAGGGAAAGGAAAAGGTTGCGGGGGGTGTGGGGGACAGGTGGTGGACAGGGGACAGGGAGGGCAGCGCGCTAGTTAGGGAGGGTCTGATCCCTCCCCACCAAATTATTATTATTTTTAAAAAAAAGAAAAACTTCTAAAACATTTTTTTTTTTATTATATTTAAATTTCTTTATTTAGTTTATATTAAGTTTTATATATATTATATAAGGTATGTTATATATATATATATATATATATATATATATATCATTCTTTTATATATCATTTTAATATAACAATTATAATATTAAATAGGTAATATATAACTATGCTTAAATATAATATAGTTATGTTAGAAAACTATAATCATATTTTTTTTATATATTTGTATTATTTACAATCTTCAATATTTAGCCTTAGCTTTGATTTATAAATCTATTTGTATGTGGTTACTAATACAAATTTTCAAAATGCTTTTGCAGGAAAAAGGAAAGGAAAAGAGACTTGATTTACACAATTCAATGGAATACCTTCCAATAAGTTTACAAATGTATTTATTTCATTTTAATAGAAGACAATAAGGCATTACACCTTTTTCTAGCCACAACTTGAAAGAACCCCTTTTTTATCTTGAACAATAACCAGGTTTCCAAAGATTTAAATAATAAGTAAACTTGAATCCAGATTGTATTGAATCATTTTCTCCTTAATCCCTTGCCATTTTACTAAGAAATGTAGAAGTAACATTATTTTCTTACAACAACATCTAATAGCAATCAACTTTTATTTGCAAAGGAAAACTTCAATTTTCTAAACAAGATCTTAACAAGAATAACTCTTAACCAACTTCTTGTATTTTCTTACAAAGTTTAGGGTTCTTACAACATTTACCATACAAATAGTTTACATTCCTATGTAGCTCAAGCTCACAAATACCATATTTCCAACAAACTATCTTTCTTTTTCAAAAAATATAAGAGTTACATCAGGTTACAATTAAAGGGAACATTTTCTACAATATTTCATTTCCACAAGCTTAGGCTAAATGAGTAATATATCCCCAAATATGCAACTACCCAAGAATTCCTATTATAAGTTTCTTGTAAGTTTGAAGAGAGATTTCTCAAGCAACAACATGTCTCAAGTTTCCAAGTAATGCAAAATATACAAAATGGAGAGTTGACAAGGAAAGAAAATTCCCACATAGCCATACTCAAGAGGTTACAATTCAAGTAATGTTTCACAAATATTTGAGAGGACAAGGAGAGACCAAGATGTCACAACTCCAAACCAACATCCAACTTGTGATCCAACTTCAAATGCCTTCAAGGAATCCAAACAAGGAGAAGAAGCTTGATTTACCACCCAACCATAGGCATCATTACATGCCTTTCCAAGGTTGGAAGGCATGCTAGCCTCCCCCAAGCCCATGGGAAGGAGGACTACTATCCACAACTTTGCACAAGAGTGAGGGTGAACAAACAATATTACATCCACATGAAACAAGACAAATATAAAAACAAGACTCCAAATTTTACAAAGATGAAAAAGAGGAGAAAACAAGTTCTACCTCTAAAATGGGGAAGAGAAAAGAGGAGTTCTCCAAAAATTGTAACCAACATTAGTTGCACAAAACCAAGATCTCCATACCCTCCTTATTCCTCCAAATTCATTCAAGCCCTCCTTATTTCTCCACCCTTTCACCAATCCTTCTTGGAAGGATTTTCAAACCCCAAAGGGGTTTCCTCACCAAGAATGGGGAAGGAGGTTCAAGCCATATGAACCACCTTCCCCACCTCAACCATTTGAGGGGAGTAACTAAAATCCTACAAGGCTTTCCCATCAAGCCTATGAGGATTGAGAGGGGAAAATCCCTCTCTCTTCCCCACAAACTCCAAAACTCCATCATGCCATATGATGGAGGGAGCAAAATCAAGTAAACAAAAAATAAAATCTACATGCAACAACAAACATTTCCAAGTAAACAAACTAATATCTAGCATGATATAACACATACAATAAAGCTCAAGAAGCCTACCTTCAAAAAGCTCTCCAAATTCAATCTCTTCCACTTCTTGACCCAAGCAAACTCTAGCTCCAAAATCCACAAGCCTCCAAGCAAAAACTCCAAAAAAAAAAGTTCTCTTCTTTTCCCATGAGGGAGAATTTGAAGAGGAGCAAGCAAAAATCCTCACAAATGAGGGGGTGACATGTGTCACCCCTCTCTTCCTTCAAGGTCAAAGATGCCAAAGATAAATGAGAGAAAGGATAAAATGACTTTTAGCCCTCTTCTCCCAAATTACCCACAATGATAACAAAACAATCTTGTGTAACTTTTAACAAAGCACACTTATCCATACCCCTTACATGGATGTGACCAAAGGGAGGCAAAATGGGAGGGAAAAATCCCTCTAAGCCTTGGAAATAAGCCCCCCTACCTATTAGGTATGGTCCAAGGGCCCATTTTAATGCTAAGGGAACTCCCAAACTAAAAAGGGGTCCCTAAAAATGCCTAAAATAACCCAATTTCGGGTTTGGGCACACTTGGGAACAAGGGTAGAGGGTGTGGGGCCCACCCAAGGGTTCACATGTGACCCTAATCCCTTTTAATTAAGTACATCATTAAACAAATTCAAGACTTAATGTAAGTGGGGCCATTAATTCCCCAAAACAAGTTTACAACACAAACTAAACACTCTAAGCAAGATTAATAATACAAGACATATTACATTACAAGTAAGGGTCACTCATGGTGCCCAAAACAATAAACTCTAATACTAAGGCCTCATGCAATAAACATTGCTAGGACTTAGCCCCGTGGGCTACTTATGCAAAGTTGCATAGCTGGCCTGAATCCCACGTTCTCCTGTGACCTGTCACCTACACACTCATTGCACACATTAAACGCACCTTTCTGATAAAATGTGAATTAACTACTAAATAAAATATCAATGAATTCTAAACTAACATATCATATTTCTGGAATCAAAAGTGTGACAACGTGCACAATTATACACAATTCACCATAAGTTAGTCATAATGATAAAGTGACATGTATCCATAGAATCCCAACATGCAACAAACTGAGTATCCATCAATATAATTACGTTCCAAAACACATCATACCAATTAGTATCCATGACATCATAAGATAATGCAAACAACATAGTAATCAAGCTAAATTAGCACTATATGCCTAAATCTCCATACATGTCTAATAAGATCAAATCTCCTAATGTAATGTCCAAAAATATAATAGATCCATGCCAAAACATGTCTATGAGTAAATGAGCAATAAGTAACTGAGCTATAAAAATGTGTACACTACAAATACCTCCACTATCTACCTAAAAATATTTTTACCGATCGATTCAAGTACAACCACCTCTATCACAACTTCTTCCACGACACTCATCATAACTCAACACACACCCATACCCATAACCCAACATACATCTAAATCCAAACCCACACCTACATCATCTTCCTCACCTAAACCTATCACTACCTTAGGGGTCACCCCAACCACTAACCTTACTCATCCACCTATCAAACTAGATTTAGCTACATCCTCCAGAGTCAACGTCAAACCTACTCTAGCATCCAAACAGAAGAAATAAACCCATATAACTCATACCCCAGTTGCGCCAATCACAAATTCATCACCTTCACTCTTTTTGTTCGTCTTAGGACCTCAACCTCCCAAAAACACAATAACCTATTCCTTCCTCACAAACCTCTAACATACCCAAGTGTCTGACATGACTTACACCCACACCTACAACATCTTTACCACCCATACCTCCAATACCCTCAGCAACTTCTTCACTACCCCCTACCCTTCAGTCTTTGTCCCTCACACCCCCTGCATGACCCACATCATCTACCTTCACAGCACCTCCATTATCCCCATGGGTAACTCGTCCTCTTCCCCCGTCTTCGTTTCCTTCTAGATCTTGTACACCCATATCACCCTTACCCAAGAAGGTACAACCCAAAGAAAAAAATCCACTACCCTCTAATAAGGTAGTCAAAAAAATTACACACCCTCCTGCCCGTTCATCTACCATACCCCTACCTAAACAAACCCAACTGATACCCAAGACCATGCCAGCACCCAAAACCATAGCTTGACCTACTCCCCCTCCTCCAAATACCATTCATCCACAATCAGCCACACCTACACCCAAACCCACTTTCACTTCCCATTGCGACCCACTAGCAAGGTCCTATGCCAAAATCTTAACCAACCTCCTTGAGACTTCTGTCATCACAATACCACCGCTCAGACCTTATGACCCCCTCAAACCTAAGAAAAAATGGTTTGATGACACTAAAATTTATGCCTGCCATCGTGTGTCAGGGCATGATGTGGAGAAATATAAGGCTTTGAAAACTATCCTTATCCAGTTGTGTCCTCCTGAAGCTAACTTTAAAAATTATGACCTTCTTGATGAGGACCCTGCTTCACCGATACCCATTCCCATAGTCCTTCCCTTAGTGCCTACTCAAAAACCATGACCTCCACCCACGCAGCTCCTAGAACCATCCCCAAGATTTGAAATTAACATGGTTCACATCAGAGAACTTGCTATACCATCACCTAAATGTTGTTGTGCTCATCTCACTTCACAAGGCTTTTCTTCTCCGGTAGGTTTTTTCCCATCATGTCATTACACCACTCAACCTACACCTTCTCTGTTTACGAACTCCCCTCAAATCAACATGATTCACGTTATTACATGTACTCAGAAGGATAAAGTCAAAGAAAAGGAAACTGACCCACCAATCAATCCTATACCCAACATAGCATCTACACCCATACCTAAAATCACTATCTGCGACCCTACATATCCTATTTATAATGGGGTCACACATCGCACCATGCTCAAACAAATGCACTAATCCCCCCTCAAAATATCCTTATATGACCTCATCCAAACCTCATAATCCCATCCTCAAGCTCTCATGGAGGTCCTGTAATCTATTGAGGTTTTACCCAATGACCCTACACCCGTAGCCTCCATTATCACACCCCATCATGTAGCCTCCCTCAACAAATTACCACCTTCATCTACACCTTCACCTACTAGCCAAGTAACCTCCCTTAGCTTCTCAAAGGAAGAGATTACACCACACCAAAATGATGACATGGACCCAACCCTCTTCATCTCTATCCACATCGATGACATACGTGTATGACGTGTAATGATCGATGGGGGTACTAGCATTAATATCATTTCATCCCATGCATTCGCTCAAATGTGCATACCTAATAATTGCATGCATAAACATCCTGCCATGTTGCGTTCACTCAATGATGCTATCACCTCTACACTAGGCACCATCATCCTCCACATGTGCGTGGGCCCCCACACTATTCCAAATATATTCTACATCTTGGAGGGGGAATTTCAATATAACTTGTTGCTTGGCAGACCCTGGATTCGTGACATGGGTTGCGTTCCTTCCACTTTTCATCGTTGTGTAAAGTTTGAGCATGAAGAACATACCTACACTATCCCAGCTGATCCATCACCTTTTAAAACATGCAACATGCTTTACTGACCTAATGATGTGCTCATACCCATTAAGGCATCTACCTCCGCGACCACTACCACTTCACCTACACCTCCGCTTACCAATACAGCCACTACCTCCACCACACACACCTCCTCCACTCCTTCCACTGCCACAACCTCCACAGCCGACCCATTAGCCTCCCAATCAATTAGCTCCACCTTCGTGTCAACCACCGACATTTCATCTATTCCAGCTACCCACATACTAACTGCCGATCCCTTGGAAGGCATTTTTCAATGTCTCACTCTAGGGGAGTATCACCTATATAGCATCAACACATTCCTTACTTCACAAGAGTATGGAAGTATTCACCAACACTCTCGCTATGATCACCGCATAAGAGAATGCCTCCTTTATAGTCCTCCTCATCTTTGTAGTAGTCTCACCTATGGGGGACTTGACACTACCACTTACACACCCAAACCACCATCACAAACTCACCCATTTTCTGTTGACTTCCAGTCACTCACCAATCACCATTTTGCCCACACCTTCTTACACTAATGTGTGTGGAAGGTTTTTTGGTTTTATATTTTATGAACAAGACTCCATATTGTTATTCCATGTACTACCCGTAAGCATAATGATCATAGTGGTATCGGCTTTGCTGAACCACCTACCAAACAGGCCCACATTGAACTCATCAAGGACATCAACCCTTCCCCACCTTCTTCACTTGCTCCACCTCCATCACCAACCTCACCGACAGAGTTGACGGATCCCAAATCTATCCCTCCTAAAAAAAATTTCAAAAACACCATTTCCTTGGGGCCTTTGACTTATCAACATGAGGGCGAGGCCCCTTCCTCTCTTCCCTTCCTATATCCTGAAATGATAGATGATGATACACCTTTAATTAATGTCGTTCAATGTCAGGATGATGAATCTATACTCACCTACCTTGGTGTAGAGGAATCATATATTCATCGGTTGTTACCCTCTGAGACACATACCATGTTGAATGAATCAACTATCGAGATCAACATTCATACTCAAGATGACCCACACATCCTAAAGATTGGTCAATATTTAGATACTGTTGAACAATAAGCCATCACTTCTTTTCTCAAAGATCATCACCATGCATTTTCTTGGTCTTACGTAGACATGCCCGATATTGACCCCACCATAGTGGTCCACAATATTGTAACCGTTCCTTATGCCAAACCCATCAAACAAAAGCTGAGGAAAATGCACCCTCGCATTTCCCTTCTCGTCAAAGAAGAACTTCAGTGCCTTCTTTCTGTTTCCTTCATCTTACCCATTGATTATCCTCGTTGGATTTATAACATTGTCCCTATCACTAAGGTGACAGGGGGACTCCACATTTACATGGATTTCTGCAACCTCAACCTAGCCTACCTAAAAGACAGCTTCCCTCTACCCGGTATTGACCAACTAGTTAACCTTATCGCTGGTCACGAGATGCTATCACTCATGGATGGCTTCTCAGGTTATAACCAAATCCTGCTCGCCCCAGAGGATCAACACAAAACCGCATTCATCACCCTTTAGGGGACCTTATTCTATCGAGTCATGCCTTTTGGCCTTAAAAACGCTGGTACCAGATATCAGTGGGCTATGACTTACATATTCCATGACATCATGCATCGTATATTGGAAGATTACGTAGACAATCTTCTGGCCAAATCTAAATGCCACTCTGAGCACCTGGCCATTCTCAAAACCATTTTTGACCGTCTCATTAAATATTGCATCCGCCTTCAACACAAGAAGTGTGTCTTCATAGTTCTCTCAGGAAATCTCTTGGGATTTATAGTTTCCCTACGTAGTATAGAAGTTGACCCTACTAAATTCAAAGCCATTATCGAAATTTCTCTGCCCACTAATCTTAGGAAACTCTACAGCCTGCAAGGTAAGTTACTGTCTTTTCACTGTTTCATTTCACAATTATCTGATTGGTGTCAACTATTTCATCATCTTCTCAAGAAGGATGTCTCCTTTCAATGGGATGATGACTACCATAGAGCTTTTGAGGCCTTCAAAAAATACCTTCTCCAACCACCTGTACTTATCCCACCTAAATACGATCAACCCTTCTACCTAGACATCTGAGCTACCGAGCTTTCCTTAGGAGACATTCTCGCTCATCATGATGAAAAACACAAGGGAGCAAGGGTTGATTACATAATCCACACCCTTTTGGACTATGAAACCTGATACACACACCCTGAAAAATTTTTCTTAGCCTTAGTTTTCATTTCCACAAAACTCTGCCATCACCTACTCAACCATAAAACCTATGTTGTGACCAACACCGACCCCTTACACTTCATGTATGCCAAACCTTATCAAATTCAGCATGTCGCACGCTAGCTTATGCTTTTAGCTAACCTCGACCTTGAATTCATTCATCAAAAGTCCATCAAGGGCCAAGCTATCACCGAACAATTGGCTGACGCACCTATTTCCGGGGATTAACCCTCTAATTTTGGACTTTCCGGATGAGTCAATTGCTACCCTTTCCCTAGATGAACCCGTTTACCAAATGACACTCTTCTTCGATGGTTCCAAGTGTTAGCGTGGGGGTGGGGCTGTTGTTATCCTCATTCCTCTCGATGGTGAACCCATGCCTTTGTCTTTCAAACTTGATTTTGATTGTACAAATAATATTACCGAATATGAAGCACTTGTATTAGGTCTCCAAGCAACCTATACCCTAGATGTCAAATAAATCAAAATCTTTGGTGACTCTCAATTGGTTATAAACCAAGTCAATGGTATATACCAATGCTATAATGAGATACTTCAAAAGTATAAACATCATGTAGACATGCTTTTGACCACCTTTGACTATTACGCCCTTCAAACCGTCCCCTGTTTAACCAATAAATTTGTAGATACCATGGCTTGCTTGGCTTCTCAAATACCCGCTTCGCCCGCTGACTCTAAAATATTTTTCATTGTATGACTCCAATCACCTTATTATCTACCTCACAAAGTTTACTCTATCGAAACTGCTACCCCCCCGATCCAAGTGACCTTTGGTATAAATAATACTCTGACTATCTTTCTCTCTCCATCTTACCTCCTGATCTCACTCATTAACGGATAGAGCGCCTTCCTTAAAAAGGTCTTTCATTACGTCATCATGGGTGGGCTTCCTCTATAAGCGCAGCTTTGATGACATTATCTTATGATGCCTCACAAGTTCTGAAATTCCTTATACCATTAAGGAAGTTCATGATGGCATATGTGGAGGTCACTTCAATGGCCTTGTTATTGCTAAGTGTATTATTTGCCTAGGCTATTACTGGCCGACCCTTAACCATGATTGTTGTAACTATCGTCAAACGTTGTGTAAACTGCCAACAACATGCTTAACCTTTATCATACACCCAGTCCATGCCTTACAGGTTGCTCGTGACCTTTGGCCCTTCTCTCAATGGGGCTTGGATCTTGTTGGCGAGATCAACCCCCATTTCTTCCCAGCGACATCAATGGATCATTACCACTACCAAATATTACACCAAATGGGTTGAAGCCATACCAGTAATCTCCATGAAAGTCTGAGAAAATATGTGAGTTCATCAATCATCACATCATTTTGTTGCTTTGGTGTTCCTCATCGCCTCATCACAAACAATGGAAAATAATTCAAAAAACAAAAAAATCAAAAATTTTACGAATGCCTTCAGCATTCAGTTAAGCTTCACATCACCTTATTACCCACAGAGCAATGGCCAAGCTGAATCCACTAACAAAACCTTAAACAAAATTATCATGAAAGTGGTTAACGATATTAGGAGGGATTGGGCATACGCACATTCCTGTTTGCCCTGTGGGCATGTCAAACTAGTATCCGCACTTCCACTACTGCCACACCATTTTCTCTGGTCTATAGTATCGAGGCTATTCTACCTCTCAAAGTCCAGATTCCCTCACTCCGCATTTCTCTCCATGACATGCTCAACGATGATGAAATTTGTTAGGACCATTTAGCACAACTTGAGTTATTAGACGAACTTTGTCTTAATGCTCTTGACCACTTTCAAGTTTACCAAAAACTTACCAAACATGTTCCTATGAAAAATGTGTCCATGAACGAACGTTTCAAGTCGGTGACCTTGTCCTGAAAGAAAATCAACATGTAACCAAAGCATAAAAAATTATAAAGGGGCAAATTTTCTCCTAATTGGCTTGGACCATACATCATGACCCATACTTACAAATCAGGTGCTTATCGTTTATCTTCACTCGATGGTAAACCCAAACCTGAGCCCCTTAATGCCTTGCATCTTCGACCATTCTACAGTTGATCAATAGTCCTACCTCACTTTTTGTCTCTTTCCATGATCATCCCTTGAGTGCTCTCCACTTCTTACACCTCACCAATGATTAAACAAGAATCACGTGAGTACCCATCACTTGTTATATTCTCTTGAATATGTGTACCACGGTGCTGCACATAGCATGATTCTCATGGATACTTTTTGTCTACCTTTAGATGAGATCCCATGGTTGTTTCACCCTGCTTTTAGAACAAGAATCCTATTCTTCACCTATGTCTTTGTCCATGACTTCAAAGCCTCACTTGGGACACAACTCCTTGAGTCAAACTTCTAATAAAATATGACTCCCTCAAAAGGACATCTTCCTCCCGGAAATCACTGTTATTAATAGACTGCTCCCTCGAAGGAAAGTTATGTAAAGATCTTTCAAAATAAAATAAGGCGAGAGAATTTTAAGCTTCCCGCATCGATCAGCTTCACGAAGATCTTGAGGAGTTAATTTCCTCATCCCGTATAGAATTCCCGCATTGATCATTCAATCTCAAATACAAGTCCAAACAGAAGACTTTTAGTCATGGAATTGCCCATTATGACCCCAAATCTCTAGCCCAAAGAGCATGCTACCTCATACCATAGAAAAAATTAATCACCTTTCACCCTTCTCACCATTCCCACTCCCATTTCCTACTGCCTCAAGGGACCTCTTAGAACTGTGACATTTGGTGATCATGTGACTACTTTTCACCCTTAGAATAATCAATCATGCAATGTCTTTAGGGCCTTATGTTCATCACCTTCTCTAAGGTATGATCTACTCGAGATGATCCTAACCAATTAGGTGGCTTTCTCGCCCCCTCTTATCTTTTTAACCTTCTTTATTTACATTTTGATCACCTTCCACAGGATTTGGTCCTCGACACTTACCTTTGGGGTAATCTTCTTCTTTTTCCACAATTGACATAACCTATATCAATTTTCCTTTAACCCACCCACAGATAACAGACCTAAACCCATCATGCCTAAAACCTACCAACTCATTCTCATACATCCTTATATTCTTCCCTAGCTTATGGGAGAACTACATCGGCCTGAGGTCCCTTTTCGCCGGGACTATGTAGGCAGCACTCCAAGGGCATGGGGCCCTTGGAGGTTAGCTTAGCCACTCTGTACCCTACCCAATTCATCTTTCATCTTCCTAAATCACATTTTACCCTACGTAGTTTCTTTTTATATCAAAGAATTGGAACTTAAACCAAAAAACAACAATGTTCTTTAAAAATTTTATCATCATCACAACATACATTTATTATGACTACCATTACTCTACCATCATTATATATGTATTATAAAGCATCTTACACATGACCCATATCATCATTCATTGCACAAACTAATGAATCACCACTTCAACTAATTTAAACTCAACCATGCCTCAACAAACCTGAATCAACCATGCCTCAACAAACCTGAATCAACCATGCCTAAACAAAC
Source organism: Taxus chinensis (assembly GCA_019776745.2). Classification (NCBI taxonomy): domain Eukaryota; kingdom Viridiplantae; phylum Streptophyta; class Pinopsida; order Cupressales; family Taxaceae; genus Taxus; species Taxus chinensis. Next base: position 694,992,539 of record CM034152.1, read on the forward strand.
CTGACGCAATCCATGCCTAAACAAACTTGACTCAATCCATGCCTAAACCAACCTGACTCAACCATGCCTAAACCAAATTGAAGCATCCATGCCTAAACCAACCTGACTCAACCATGTCTAAACCAACCTAACTCAATCCATGCCTAAACCAACCTGACTCCATCATGCCTAACTCACTTAGTTTTTTTACATATCACAACAAAAATTAAAATTCTCATAAAACACCAACAAATCAAGCATCTCATGTATCTCATCATATAATAAACATGTGTGTCTCAATATAATATGCACTAATATCCCATCATGTCCATCTCAAATAAATCATCGGCACATAAGCTGATACTCAATACAAAATGTCATCAGCATGTAGGCTGGTCTCATCTACAATAAAATAATAAAACAATACAAAATCTATTCGGCACGCAGGCCGGTATATATTCAAAATATACAGAAAATCTCGTACATCCTCACTCTCTTCAGCACGCAGGCCGGTATGTGATCAAAAATATAAAAAATCTCTCAGTACGCAGGTTGGTATATATCAAAACTCAAAACTATGTCAAAAATTGGGAGCCATATATCAAGCACCCTCTCAGAAGAAATCCTCCATATCGGTATTGTCTGTCCCCTTAGCCTCCTCAGCCCCTTTTTGGTAACCTGATAACATCTCCTAACCCATCATAGGTGGTGGCTGGGTCCCTGCTAGTGCATCACCTGGAGCTGGTCTCTGTGAGCTGGTGACCTCTCCCTTATCCTATCTCGGAGCTCGATGGCCCCCTTTGCTCTCTACATTGTGATTCTGAGATCTAGTCCTCTCACTCGAGGCATGTTATGCCTGGTACTCTCCATAGGATAGGAAATCTATCTCGACTGCCATCAACTAATCTTGGTAGTATCTAACCTCACATAGGGCATCCCATAACCTAGATATGGGCAAGGTCTGTGGTGGCCCCATAGGCCTCGGCCCCTATACCTGTCCTACCCCTGCCTGTGAACTGTGAAACTATCCTAGTGCCTGTGGTGGTGCCATTGGCCCCTGCCCTTATGTCGGTATATGGGCCTATAAGGCCCCAATCTATTCATGTGTTGTGGGCAGCTAGCCCTACGACCCTGTCACCTGTGCCTGTAAGGAAACCACCCAAACATCATCCCCATCTCCATCTCCATCCCCACCCCTGGCCATCTAGGCCTGAAGACTGGCCACCTGTACATGTAACTCAGCCACCTCTACCTCTGAGCTGGCAAGATGTGTTTGTACCATACTCAACTAGGTAATCAGAGTCACCACCTACCCCTGTAGGGCATCCCTCTACATCGTGATGGTGGTTAGATCTAGATACCCTAACCTGGGTGGTACTTCTCATAAACGAGCCACCCACCACTGTCTATATCTGTCTATGACCCCGGTATCATCAATCCACTATTCTACTACCTGCTCCTCCTGCCTTATGGGTATTATTGGCTGTGGTAGAGGTAACGGAATCTCCACATCATCTCTCCAGTACTACAGGAAGGGCAGAGGTATGTCTTGTAGCAGCCCAAATTGTTGCCTAACTCTATCAACCAGGATCATCACGTGCTCCCTGGCATGATGACCCTCTATCCATCTCAGTAGCTGTAGGCCAGCTAGCTCATCACACATATGTCTATACTATGGGAAGTCCACATATGGCCTCCAAATGATGTCCACCCTAGACAACCCCTCCAATAATCACCTGAAGTATGCTACATCATGTGTAGCCCTATCTAATCTCTGCTCTCCAATAGCAGGCACCCATCGCTTATACCCCACTTGTATATATCCTGGCGAAAAGGCATTGGCCCAGGGCATACCCACTAGACGCACACAAACAATGTTCTCATATGCCCAGCAGTGAAGTAAAAAGGTACAACACATGCTAAACTTGCGCAGCCATCCATATGCCCACAGCTCTCTGTATAGCTACACTAGGAATGTTGGTGCCCAGGAAAAGTAGGTCTGATCTATCATCATGTCGTGTAGTACCCCCATCAACGATCAGGTAAATCTACCTCCCTCTACATCCGGCAATGCAAAGCAGCACACTGCCTCCATCAATAGAACTACTAACCTCATCTCCTCCAAACACGATAGGTACATCTCTCCATAGCTCAAGCTGGCGCTATGAAATGTCAGCTCATCCATCCCCTCTCCAAACACCATCAGTATCAACTCCTCTGAGGCCTCAGAGGAGATTGAATAGACCTGTGTACCCAATATAGGTAGTCACAGAATCCTGAACACATCCTCCAAGGTGACTGTAATCTCACCCTTTAGTAGGTGGAACATGTTGGTCATGGAATCCCATCTATCAATGAGAGCTACCATCAGACTCGGCTGTCAAACTACATGTCGGTAGCATCAGACCCCACTCAGGCCCACCTCCTCCACATGCTATAACTCCTCAAGGGTCACTGTGCAGTGAACTATCACAAGAAGGGGTAGAACCCTATTCTGCATGCGTAGGTGATCTCTCCCCTACATCTAATACAAACAAAAAATTAATCTACATTTATCATACCCATACTCACCCACTATCATTTTCCCGCACCCTATTTTACCTACCCATCTCACCCACCCAACGTGGGGCACTTTTGGCCCCTTGCTCTCCAAAACCCAACTGGTGCCAGTTCTCTCTAACCGACCCCGGTCACCCCTACACCAGCATCGGTCACCTGTTTTGTGACCGATACTGGTTAAAACCTACCGACCCCGACTAAACCCGATTGATGACAGTCATTGTCATGGTAAAAACCCATAACCCCCAAACCCTCCCTTCTCAAAAAATTACCACCCTAACACTTTTACCCACCTAAACTCACCTACACCTCATCCCCTTCCCTCTTCTCCCACTTATCTCTCTCCCTGCTCCTATTCTACCTAATTTACCCTCCCATCTTCCAAATTTAATTTTCCCCCACACACAACAAAAAACAAAAACCCAATTTGCTAAATCACCTAATCTATCTAAAAAAAAACTACAAGAGTTGAATGCTTACCTCATCATGCTGTCATCATCGTGGTGGCATGTCTGGTTGCTGCACCGGTGGCCTGCCTGATCCCTGTTTGGCCACTACCATCACCAAATCACTACCCGCATCTACAACCAATAAAATCACACACACTGATCTTGTGGACCCACCTCTCAACAACCAATCACCCACTTTTTGGATCACCAACTCAACAATCCGTTCTGTCTGGAAACTTTTCCCTTTTTTCTCCCTCTTGTGTCATTTTCTCAATTCACTAAATGAAAAATGAATAACAAAAAAAATAGATTTTTTGTTTTTATAATAAACCCCACCTAACCGACGTCATTTTTACCTTCACTGGCATCTGTCGTGAGCCCTACCTTATTGTGGTTGTTTACTCTCTACCGGCATCAGCTACCCTTGACCAGCATCGGTCACCCTCTCTTACACATTGCCCTAAATTTTACCCTATTACCCTGCACATCCTTCTTTTTTTACCCCACCCAACCTTTACCCTGAACATTTACCTCACCCTCCTGACCTCATCCTTTACTTCCTACCCTCATCCTCCTTTGGGGACTCATTATTCTACCCATACCTCTGTCTTACCTGTGCTGTGACCTAGATTTTTTGACCTGGACCATCACTAGTGACCTTTTACCTCATGTGTTCACTATACCTTGCAGCACTGTTACCTATGTTGATTGACCTAATGACCTTATCTTGCCTCTTGCCATGACAGTTTATCCTGACCCTACCTTTAGTGTACCGGAACATACCTAAATGTTCCTGCACCTAACCTGCATCGTGTTTCTTGACCATATCCTATATCTTGGATACTAGAATCACTCCAACCTTGTTTGGATAAACCTATCAACCTTTGACAATGTTGATTTTTCCCGCTCTTCAACGTAGTAATGTGCTGCAGTTTATACATGTGCGTGTGTTTGACTGTTACTACCTTTGATCCTAATCCATTACCTAGATTACCTGAGTAGACCTTCTTCCCTTTTTCCCCATGTCCCCCATCTTCCACTTCATCACATTCACCTTTTATCAAACCACTCACCGCTTCTACCTTCTTCCTCGTCAGTTCCTAGTTTGAGGGGGATCACCTTCACCCACACATGGGGCAACCACATCTTATTTTTATTATCGTCGCTTACCAATACAAGCTACACAACAAAAAGGGGTAAAATGTAGACACCAAAATTAGGTCACACTCCCCTTTGGTCTCCTGGCCAAATATAAACACCTTCATCACATTCACCTAGCCATGGCCCCCTTCACCCCACTAATATTAATTTAATTAATTTAATTACATTAAATTATTATCCTCACCATATTTATTATTTAAATATCTTAATTTAGATAATGCCCACACATCCACCTCACCTAGACATCTCATCTGTCCACCTCATCCTAAAACCTATTCTTAGCAAGTTGCCATAACTAACTAAGATATGCCAAAACCCTAAAAATCAATGCCTCCATTCCCTCTAACCACATTCCTACATGCTTACAAGAAGCTCCTAGTCTAATCCGTGGGTAAAACGACACGAGATCCCAAGAAATCAAGGGGATATGCCTAGTTTAGTAAGCCTAGGAAATCCCACCTTAACCGAGGCCGATTACCCTTAACCGTTGTCGGTTAAGCTGGAACCACCGTCAGTCACCTTTTAACCCCCAAAACAACCTTATTTTCAAGGTTGGCAAAGGTTGGCACATTCCTGAGAGATATCACATCTTTTGAGAACAAATTTCAGCAAGAACACACATGCAAAGAAGGAGATCAAGTATTTTCTCTTAGACAGACATCGAGCATTCACCTAACAACCATCTAACACTCACCTCAGAATAGATTTGATCCAATCAGGCAAGAAGGAGAGCACATGCAGCCCATGCAAGAGCTCCCCAACATTTAGTGATCCTTTGCAGCATTCAACCTCTTGTCAGCACCCTCATTCCTCACTCACAGATGTTCAGAACTAGATTCCGGGTAAGTAGAACATTTTAATCCTCTGGTTCACCTATTTCATCATTGTATTTTCATCCTTTATTCTCCTAGCCACCCACTAACCTCCATTAATACTCACCCCTCGATATCACTATTAAAACCTCGCCAAATACCACCCAAACAACTTAATACCTCATTCTGACCACCAAGTCCTTTGTGCAATCATAAGGGAGATCCAAAGCTCATTCTTTGACATTCCCAGTACCCCACAGTAACCAGCACCGGTTCTCTCCAACTGGTGTTGGTCACCCTTAACAGACTTCGATCTCTGTATCTACCAATACAGCCCAGAACAGTGACCTACCTACCTATTCCCACATCATCCTTACTCACGTGTGACCTGCCTAAGACCTCTGTCAGACTTACATAGACCTAGAACCAGTTACTTGACCTTCGGATCTTATTTTAACCTAGCCTGTTAGATTAGATATTTCTTATTGTGTCTTAAATGAGATACCTAAATAATTTTAACTACAATAGGATTTACTTTATTACCAGCATTAAATTGTCTTAAACAGTGGATTGAAAACCGTCTAGGGAGTATCACACTTCCTGGATCTAGCACACGCTAGGCAATCCACTGCATATATTGTTTAACTTTTATTTGTTGGTCTTGGTTTCCATTTTAGGTAGTTCCTCCCATCCAAAAGAAACCTCTCACAATCAGCTATGGATCAAGGATTCAACACATGTGCAACAACCTATCAATCATCATTCCAATAGGTATTCCTCCTACGCCCGTTACCCTATCTGTTTCATCAACTTCCTAGAAACGTCTAAGAATCAGGTGAAACAATCAAAAGGATACTTCTATGTGGAAGAATGTATGACATATTTATATGCATGTTGTACATAACACACGTGTTTTTCTGAAAGTCTAGGATGTTTGTTACAACATCCTCATAGAAAACGCACTACTATACGATTAGCTACTTCTATTTTCCTGTTGGTTTATGGATGATAAATAATACTTATTAACTTTTTGTTGATCATGTCCTATAAAGATGATCAAAAATTTCCAATTAATCAAGAATCCTAATCAAATACAATAGTAGGTGAACCAAAATGAACCCAAACATTATTGAAGAACAAATGTGTAGTTTCCTTGTCATCTACTTTTTGTAAGGCACCAATATACACATTTTACTAAATCTATCCTCAACCACATACAAATAGTCATGTTTTCTTTTTTCATAGTAAAACCACCAATAACATCCATGGAAACACTTTCCCATGGCCTAATTGATACGGGAAGTGGAGTACACAAGCCTAACTTCCTATTACTAGGCTTGTTTTTTATACAAAGAATACAACCTTTTACATATTTAGATACATTTTCATATATCTGAGGCTATTAACAATATTATTACAATTGTGCAACTATTTTACCAACACCAAAATGACCATAAACTAGAGAAGTATGTGCTACCCTAATAAAATGAACTCTTTCATCTTGCAGAATAAAAATTTTACCAAGATAATAAAGAAATCCATTATGTAAATGATAGTCTAATTCTTCCACCTGATTACCATGAATTATGTCTTCATAGACATCCTTGAAATCAACATCTCTAACATATTGCTCCTTATAACTTTCATGCAGCAAAGGACAATGTTGTAAAATAATAGATTTAATAATGGGAGGTCTAGAAAGCACATCAACAACCTTTTTTTGTATACCCTTTTTATACCTAATCACAAGATTGAATTGTTGTTAAAACCATGTCTAATGAAAGTGCCTTGACTGTTATATATTGTACTATGATTGAAGATATTGCAAAGGTTGGTGATCTGTATGGATCATTGTCTCTTTTCCTATTAAGTAATGTTTCCACTTTCTCACACTCTACACCAAAGCATACAACTTCTTGTCGTAAGAAGATAGTTCATTACCGCACTTGTGAAGGTCTCTAAATAGTAACATACATGGTTTCTTCTCTACATAAATCTGGCACCCATGACATAATCACTTTCATAGATTGGGTTGTGTTTATCTTTTGTTTCAGAATATCAAAGGCTTTTTGGTACTTTCCTCCCCATCAATAGACCTATCTAGTACTTGTCAAGAAATGAAAAGGAGTTTCAATCAATGAAAAGTTAGTAATAAACTTCCTCCAATGTTGGACTACCCCTAGTAAGCTTATATCTTCATTTGCACTAATAATTTTGGGCCATTTCACAATAGCTTCAAATTTAGAGAAATCAGTTTTTAGTTCACCACCCTCTAAAACATATCCCAAATAAGCCAAAGATGTTTTACTAGATTCATATTTTGACATCTTTAAATATAATTTATCCCTTTGCAAAGTTTCCAATATTGTCTTTACGTGTTCAATATGATCTTCCAAATTTTACTAAAGATCAAAATATCATCTAAGAAAACAATAAAAAAATATTCTATGAATGGCCTAAAAACATAATTCATAACCTGCATGAAGGTGGTGGGTGCATTGCAAAAACCAAAAGTCATAACAAGCCACTCAAAAAAAATGTTTAGTTTTGAAAGCAGTTCTCCAAATATCACATTCGTTGATCTTAACTTGATTATAACGACTTCTCAATTCTAACTTAGTGAAATAAATAGAATTTTTCAACTGGTCTAATAAATCATCAATACGAGAAAGTGGGTAGTGGTTTTTCACGGTAATCTTGTTCGGTGATCACTAATCCACACACATCTTCCAAGTGTAAAATTTCTTGGGAACCAACATAATAGGTGAAGCACATGGATAAGTGCTTGGTAGAATGATCCCTTTCTCAAGAAAATCCATAACTTTCTTCTTGATATCATCTTTTTCCACCATAGATAACCTATACATGCCAATATTAGGAAGAGGTTCATCCTTATGCAGAGGAATCTCATGTTGTATTTCTCTTTTTGGAGGTAATCCATGTGGATCCTAAAACACATCATCATAGTTAGATATAATCTTCACTATTTCATTCTTATGTTTAGGATCAAAAACTTCCAAATCCTTTGACTTATCATCATCCTTGGCTTTAACAATCATGAGTACGAAAAAATGTATTGCATTGACAAGCCCTTTCATCTATCCTACATACAAAAGTGATAATTTTTCTTTTATTTGATGAGCTCTAACAATGTATTCAATATCATCCTTAACAAGAAAATACTTATTCTCTTCCCTATAGAAGATTTCTTTTCTATCAAAAAGATAAGGACTAACAAGAACAATACAACAAATATAAAGTGAAACCACATCTAACACTACCTCATCAATGAATTCAGAGGTGATCGCAAATCTAAATTTGCATTTTTTGTGATATGGAATTTAGCATCATCACATACCCATCCCAATGGGTATATTTATGGATGTGGTATGGTTTTAAGTCCCAATTTCTTAACAACTTCTTCATAAATGAGATTAGCTAGAGATCCCTTGTCAAGAAGAACATCAATCTTAGTATGTTTTGTAATAAATTTGATGTATAAAATATTTTTTCCTTTCTTTTCATGCATAGATTTAAAATTAGAAGAAGTGTGACAACTAGTACGAGAAGAGGAAGAAGATGAACCTTGCAGAATCATAGTTGTGATCTTGGTCTCATCACCTAGACCGGATCCATGATCTTGCATTACTGCAGTAGTATTCTTATCGCATCCTTTCTTGAACCATTTTTTCTTAAGATCCAGATGGATCTTCTAACACTTAGCATATGTATGTCCTTATTTCTTACAATGTGAAAAAATAAGCTTCTCATCTTCTTTCTTGACTGTGGAAGTATGTTTTTCTTTACCCTACCCTTTTCCTTTCTCTTTATTTTTAGGAGGTTGTTTTCCTGATTTATTTGTGAAGCTTTCCTTAGTATTTTTACCCTTAGATTCAATGTGGTATATTGGACACAAACTTCATTGAGGTTAGTTGGATAAAACATAAGTATTATATGTTCCAAATAACTATGTAACCTACTAATGTATTTCAAAAGAGTCTCTTGAGTATATTTAGAGGAATGCCAAAAATCAATGCTCTATTCCTAAACTCTTGAGTGTAATCTTGTGCACTTTGTCCCTTTGTGTGTTTTAAATTTTTCTAGTCCATATTAGCTTGTTAATATAACCAAGTGGATAAAATTGCTTTTTCAAAATGGAAACAAAGTCATCCCAAGAATAAATCACTTTACCATGTTTTTCCATATCCTCTCGAGTCTTACTCTCCCACCAAATGAGTGTTGTACCACCCAAATGAAGAGCAACTAGCTGAATTTTTGCTTCCTCATTCACAATATTTTGAACCCAACAGTAAACTTCAATCTTCTTGATCCAATGATCCAAATTTTTTACAATAATCTCTCCATTATAAATTGGCAATTAAAATTTAACATCAGAAGAAGAATCAAAATGTTTAGAAGGAGATGGAGGAGGTTTACGAGATCTTTCTTATTTACCTTTGTCCTTACCATCTTCTAATTTACTTTTAATTCTATCTTCGCTCTCAATATAGTTCTTCCACCATACTCTTCATTTCCATAAAAGCTTGATGGAGGACCATTTATTCATCTTATCTTCTAGGAGATTCCATAGTTGAACTTGAAATTACACATTTTGAACCAATCTTAGGATTGTATGCCTCAAGCGATTTGGGAATAAATTGGAATATATGAAAATTGTGTCATTATTTCATGAAATGAATGTTATTATTTGAGTAAATTTGTGTGCATTTAGCATTGTTTATGTGTGATCTAATAGAATTAGGTATAATTGGTGCAAATTGGGTTGATATTTGCTATTATTTTGTGATTGAATGTTGTTATTTGAGAAAAATTGACCGGTTTAGGCCACAATTAGGTGCAATCAAATAAACATAAATAGATTGGAGGTAATTTGGACATATGTGAGCACCATTTATTGTAATTTCATAATCAAAAGTTATGTAAAATGTTTGACTGATTTTGGCCCCAATTAGGTCACTTAGATACATGAAGGTTGTTTTGTTTTTCATAAATATAGCATAATTAAGAAGAATAAATCATTATTTTTTAATTGAATATCATTACTTTAAAAAAATTAAGTGGATTTCATTGATGCATTGGTTTAACCAAGTGATAATTGAAGCTAATTGATTTTACTGAACCTAATTTTAGCCAATTCACTCACATTAGAGAAACATTATCCCCATCTGTAAGCAATTATAACTAATCAATGCAAATTGAGATTCAACTAACCCTAATTATAGGTGATTGAACCAATAAAAAAATCGACTAAACCAAATTCTAAGTTAAGATAATCAAGTCACCTTAACTAAATTTATCTTTTAAAACATCATATAAACACAAAACTTGTATTAATATGCAATCAATGACCATGTATGCATATTCATGTGTCGATATCCTCTCATCTTTCACTATCTCTATGAGATGCAAGGTTTTTAAAATTTAGCATTTGCACACGTGTAATCTTACAAATTTTAGCAATCAATCTAGAAGGCCCAAAAAACATATGAAATTACCATTGGTTTCACGAAACAAACACTAAACACAAAATTTATTCCTGGAGACCCTTAGGTTCAATACCAAAATCCTTAAAACGACTAAGTGCCGATCTAATTCAAATTTGAAAAACTATATCCTTAATTATAACTCCAAAAATGTTAAGTGATCGTAAATTCTTTTAACATTTATTTTACTAGTATTATACAATTCCATTGGTATTTTTTGTGTATTTCAAAAATTTATACACTACAAAGTGTGTAAAATTATTTAAACTTGGATTTGGAAAGAACGCATCTCAAGCTTGGAAAAGCTTTGAATTTATGAGCTCGAGGCTTGGTCCTTCAGAAACACAACATTATTTGTGTAAAATAGTTATTTTAATAAACAGATCTACCAACATAAAAACTGACATGTATCTCATCAGATCATTTCATGAAAATATTATAAACATGTCGATCACAACTTCTTATTTCTAAAATATAAATTTCTTACCTCACGCTATGATTAAGGATTTATTAAGTATTTATTAAGAACGTGTTTTAATATACCAAAAATTTATAGGTATATCTTGTTACATGCATTTTTCGATCCGTGTACCTAATTTTGGAAATCAAAAAACCAGAACACAAGCCTGCTTCTATATATATACAATTTATGTTTTTGAAATTTCCTCCTTTCTAAAAAAATGGGTGGTAAATACTATTTTTTTTCCAAGCATAATAAATTCAACAATTAATTCTAAAAATTACATGTTGAAAATTAAAAAAATATTGGGCACAGTGTGGCAGTGTCTTCTAACTTGCCACAGAAGTGTTTCAAAAATTACTTAAGACTTTTCAAATTTGGCTGATATGACAACTTCCCATGTATTATGTTTAAAAAAATGCACCTCTTCAAAAATAGCATGTTTGACTCACTTAAAATCTACCGTTTTCAAAAAACAAAAGTAACTTAGAAACTAGACTTCGAATGCTACACCTTATTCCTAGTATTTTTAAATTTTGAATGTAGGTATCACAAATTTTCCAAGTTCAAGTATCTTTGTTTTTCAACAAAAAAATTTCATACTACAGTCCCCTTTTTGCCTCATTTTTCCATGCACTTATCCATCAAGACACATAACTTACACACTCAAAATAAGAAATTATTAAGAAAATTTCATAGAAAACTAAATAAAGCAATTACCATGAAACATGCATTATAAAACTAGTGTTATCATTAAAATGAGATATGGCAATTGCTCAGGCGGATCTAAAATACCCTTCTCAGGCCATAGCCATTGCATTCTTTGTCTCACTGCAAACGATCAAAACCAAGATTGACAGGGCTATCAAGTAAAGTGGAGCTGTGCTACTGTTTACTGGCTACGAAGTTGCTGATGACTGGCGGATCTGGTGTTGTTTTTTGGTAGAGATATTCTATGATAGATATCTATTATTTACTTTTTGATCTCTTCTGTTGTTTTTTGGATCATTGTATGTCTGGATCCTTTCTTCTAATTTGTTGTTTTATCTGGCTGATGAGCCCTGTGAGGTTGGTTTTTTTGCCCTTCTATGGGTTGTTTCTCTCACTTCTGATATCTAGCTTTTGAGCCCTTTTGTATATAGGGTATAGTCCCTTCAAAACTATTTTCCCTTAATAAAAAAAATTCTCGCCCCTTTCTTATGGTGTTATCACCTTTCCTAGTGTAGGACTTGTTTTTCATTCACTCCTTCTCTCCCTATCTCCTTGGAAGTTTTAGGGTACGTTTAGGTAGTTGTCTTTTTTGAATTAGGAGTAGTTTAGCATTAATATTAGGTAGAGGAATTCAGCCTTCTCTAGAGGAACATCTCAATTTTTCATGTCCCACAGTTTGAGAGATGGTCCTATGTTAGTAAATCACACTGAATTCCCCACTACCAACTCAGTCATTTGAGGGGTGTTGTAAATTTGCAGTAACAGTTCTTCTGATGATCCTTATTTTGATCATTTCAGGGGTATCTTTAGGGTTTTATTTGTGCACTTCTTAGACATATATAGCTTCAAGATCATATTTAAAAGGAAAAAATACTTGGCACTTCATCTCATAAGCTTTTGTAGTCTTCACTTAGTCTTCAACTTCATTGTTCATCTTATACTCTTCATTTAAGGCATATGAATAAGATAGATGCATAGGTAGATCACTTTAATTGTGATTATGAGTATTGTAAGTGATGTAGGTTCTGATCATCATTCAAGAATTTAAAAATAAGGAGGTCTCGATTCACCTATTTATTCTCCATATTTCATTTTCCATATTGTCTCGGTCACTAAACCTTAAAAACTTCACTGAGGAAAATACCATTAAAACCTTCACAACATAATCATGAAGTTAATGAAGCATTTCACGACTTGCTGCACTCAAAATATCAAAAATCACAGGGTAACTTTCATCTGCGATGTTCTAAAATGGGAATTCATAGTCCTATGAAAACATAAGGCACTCACACTCCACTAATTTTCTAGCAAGAATTTTGAAGCACTTGCTAACTCACTATTCTTAGAAGCTCATTACACCAAGATCCTTCTTCAAGACACAAGATAAAATAAAGTTTGACTATAATCATGGGGAATTTGAATGATTCTCATGTAATATCAACTAGTTGTGACTTTGAGAACATCAATAAGAGACATAGGAGGAGGATTCCATAGTTCCAAAACCAATAACATACATGATGTCCTTCCAAACTTAGTTTGAACTAGCTTGTTCTTGAAAAATATGGATTGTTGGGGTTTTAAAAATTAAACCCTCATTCTCTAATTAAAGGCTTATAACATCTTTATTGTTCATTTTTGTATCAACATGGCTATATGGAACTGTAATAAATGATTTTTTTCCAAAGTCCAAGCATTTATCTTCATGAAATCAGAGAAGCATTTATCTTCATGAAATAGACTTAAGATTTACTAGTACATACTTAGACATCCATGAATATTATTGGGAACCTACTTGGTATTCAATAAATGAGTGAAGCCTACATCAATAGCTTTCTCTTCCTTTATTCTACAACCATTTCTTTGTATGGAGACATCACTATCCTGCTCTTACATCATGCTCCATGTATTCATGGAATTTGGCTGAGGGAACTTACTCTTCTGGTTGTTACAGGGATACAGACCCAGTCTTGCAATACAATCCAAATTACTCAGTAAACACCACTATTTGAGATGATGATTGGTTTTTCCATCACACCTTATTGGCTAAAAGACTAAGTTTTATGTGCCACAATCATGAATAATGTCTTACGTTCGAAACTTAGCTATATTGTCACTTGAGATAAATAATACAATCCTAGAATATAAACTTCATGTTGACATACTACACACTCATTTCACCTAATACCTTTATGAAATTACAACTCAAACACTACATTAATTTATTTTTTCAACCATATAAGCAGACCTTGTGGTGAAGAACTTGCAATTACTAGCATATATTAGTCTTTTTATCAAGTACAATTCAGAATAGTGTAGGCATAATTGATTTTAAGCTTCAAAGTTCATCCTAAGATCATACCAAAAGCTATAGCATGATAAAATTGACCTATAGTGAGATAATGTAGTCATTTTCATCCTCAATTGTACTAGGACATCCTTAAACCATCTTACACTCCATCAAAACAAGATTGTATTTACACATAATTTACAAAAAAATTGTATTGTACATGAATACTTGACTAGAAAAACTACCACTAAGAGGACATAGAGAGAGTATTATAAATCTTTGAGATGACTTTATATCTTGAACAATTAAATTTCATTCCAAACAACTCAATTTGAGTCTACTGCTTCAAGAAGAAGGTCTAGAAGAGGAAAAACCTTGTCAAAAAAATGCTCACAACTTAAGAAGAAGGTCTAGAAGACTTTGTCTCTTAACCAATTTATCTCAAAAAATTTGAAAACGTTCAGGATTAGAGTGTTCTTAAAAAATTACTTCTATGATTTATTCAAACAAGTCTCAAAAAAAAAATTGGATGCTGAGAAGCTAGGATGCTTAGATTACATTTCTTAATGAGCCATTTTTAGAAAAGCTTTTATAAATTTCACATACCTCTTCAAAACTTGATGAAATTTGAAGGGAAGCACTAAAAGACACCCCTATACACTCTTCATAGGTTTTTTAGCCATATATTTTCCTATAAATATCAAACCTATCTCATTTACCTTAGCATACCATGTCAATCCTTAAAGTAAATTTTGATGAAATTTTGAATTTTGCCTCCAGGAGCTGAAATGAGTCTTTTGGATGCTCATATATGCCCTAGGTAATGTCCTTAGGCTACTCTAATGCTTTCCTGGTCTCTTCATCCCTGTAATGATTTCTTACACCTCATTAGGCTCTAGAATTAGGCCTAAATGAACCAGTTACTACTCTGACTCAAACCATGTGCCTTGATATTCATTGTAAGAGTTATTTCCCATGTTATTAACATCATGTATGGATTGTATAACACCTGTGATAAATTTACCAATCATGTTTGTACCTTTAGTGGACTCCTACCTCACTGATAAAACATGCAGAACACTGAAACCATCCTGAATTCTTAATACACCACGGATAAGGTGCTACAAATCAAAATTTATGCCTTTGAGTGAGCTTCACTTAACCATTCATGCCTTTGTGATCAAATGTTTAAAAACGTCCCAAAAATAGACAAAAGCTTGATTTTTTCTAATTAAGATAAAATTTTGACAACAACTCGCATCCTTTATACTTGCAAAGAAAACACGACACTACTAAACACTAACATACATGCTTAAAAACTCAAGAATTTCAACAAATTAAATGGACATCGCACGTAAAAATATGAGAAAATGAATCTTTTAAACTAGAAATGAATGTGCATGAGACAAAGGAGTGTCCCACAAGGCTTCCCATATGTATGTATTTTTAAATTGAGACTAAGCTAATTGAAAGAACCTAAGACCAAGTAGATTTGTAACTTAGTTAATCAAACTAATACATCAAGATAAAGCCATGAAAGGAAAATATAAAATAATATGTATAAAATCATGAATCAACATTAAAATGTAAACATATCATTTGATTGTTTGGATTGGATTTACATAGTAGATACTTCCTTTATGAGCCGAACACAGCTATGCACGATCAAAGGATTTCTCCAAGGAAGAAGATGAGATCTCACCAATATGGTTTGATTGCCATTTTTTGTTCTTATCTTACTAATCTTGTCCAAGTAGAAATGTGGGTTGAACAAGATTTTGAATAAAATTAAAATGCTCTTTTTAAGTGTAAGTGTCTTGCAAGAACATGGTGTAAGTTGAAACATGGTGTACTAGGCTCTTTATAGAGATTTCTAGTTTGGGATAAGCTTACATCCTAGTGAATGTGGGATAAAGGGAATGTAGAAGTAGAAAGTGATAAGTATTATTAGAAGATATTAATCAAATATTAGCAACTCATGGGAGTTGGGGGTGATATAATTAATCAACTAGGATTAATTAATAGATCAAGTTAAGCTTACATAATCCATTTGGAGATGATTGAGAGGAAATTTAGTAGAATTTAAAGGGTTTAAGAGGGGGATTTAACAAATAATAGGGTTTATTAATTAAATAGGAGGTTAAAATTATTAATTAATTAATAATAATTAATTAATTAACTAAAAGAGGATTATAGCTAATAAAGTGACATTAATTGGAATCCAGGATGAGGGGAAAAGCTAGTTAATTAACGAAGTGTCGTTAATTGACCAAGATAAATGGGATGTTAACTAATTAGTGGAAAACCACTAATTATAAAAAAAGACATAAAAATGCATAATTAGTGAAATATTATTATTAAACTACGTAGTCAAATTTAGGTGTCTACAAAACGTAGTCAAATTTAGGTCACAGTTGTGATTGGCCTACAACCAATTTATTTATTTTTTATTTTTTATTTTTTTATAAGATCTATTAAACTAGATGTTAGATCTGTAAAAAACATTAGAAAAGAGTAAAAACAAATTAAAAATAGTACAAAAACCTAAATAAAGTAATATTATATTCATAAAATATAATTATGCATACAATTCATATCGTATGGGGAGGACATAATACAAGTGCACTTACCTTAATGTACAATATTCCTTTTAAAGGACATGATCTAATTGTTGTTGGTTAACCCAACCATCACAACTGACATAACCAAGCGTATTGCTAAAAAATAAACAAATGCAGGAAAAAGGCTAACAAAACAATGTCGGTTGTAGTAATACAATTATTCAAAAAAGGCATTCCACACTCTCCTTCAGAGTAACATAAGTTTAACATGTAAAATAAATTTTTCCCTCTTAAAATTAATAAACCTTTAGTATGTGTCTACTCTTTAACACATCTAGTTAATAGAATTTTTATGCAACACAATTTGTGTTCACATCATGTTTAAATAATAAACCTTTTAACATGCAGTACTTATTAACACATCTTTTTAATACAAATTATGATACAACACAATAATTTTTTTCACATTATTGTAATATGTTCAAAAAACAATTGGTTATAAGAACTTAGTTATAGTTGATACAATAATTACTAGTAATAAATGATTTGATCCATGAAGTAGTCTGTCCTGTGAGTTGTTTCTCTCCCCTATTTCGGGGGTGTTTCTGTTGTTTTGTTATTTTTTTTCCGTAGCTTGGCTTCTCATTTTTGTTTTGTCTCTTTAGGTCTTCACTGTTGTATATTGGCTTTAGGTCTTTTTGTACATGGGTAGGATCCCACTCAAAAAAGAATTATCCTTATCTAAAAATAAATAAATGATTTGAGCCCAATTCATTCTTTCATTTTTCATGATTATTAGTCGCATCCATGTTTTATTCTCCTTTCCCATGTAAAAATGATATGTACACACTTGTTTTCACCACATAAAGCATTTATAGGAATATAACAAAAAAATAAAACCCTTGTCCAATATAGTAATGTCTCAAATATTTACACTAAACCAATTAGATTCATCTCACATTTACTATTGGAATATCCTTTATATTATAAACAAAACAATACAAAGTGTTACATAGTAAGGGGGAAACCGACAAAGGACATGACCCAAAATAAAGGAGGCCCAAAGGGATTTACATCACATGCCATGCATGCAACAAAAACATGCCACAAAGGAAAGAGGAAGTGACCATAAGTGTGAACAAAACTATCCAAAAGACACTATAAAGAGGGACTATTAAGCACATGGAGAAACAACGCTTGGAGGTGGAGGTGGATTATCTCTTGGCGGAAAGAAGCCAAGTGTGCAAGGCTCGTTAAAAGGGGGGTTGATCATCCAACCATCCTGATCTGAAAACTGAACACTGAGTGGTACCATGATCCCCCAACCAGGTGGAGGTGATGATGCATCCTAGAATTTACAATGCATAACCCAGGCGCATTGACACATCACTCAGCCAGGGCTAAGCACTCACCCAAAGTGCGCAAAGGTACCAGGTCCCTCTTTAGAGTTGCTTGTACAAAATATTAGCATGATGGTGCATATAGATATCCAGATTCATTAACAATAGTAAACAATACACAATGCACAAACCAGATCTAGCTCTTAGAACAGATATAGGATGAACTAAAGAATGACTATAACAAGATTTACCATGTAAGAACTAGATTAAGTCATGTTCAACACCATAATCCAGCCAATATGAACCATTGTATTAAGTACTTTAAAACATAAAATCTTCTTACATTACATAATTATCCTCATGAGTCATGTGCGTGACAATAATAGCAACATAACTCTACCATAGTTCTCCCCCACTAACTCGTGCAACTAAATACATATATATAGGGGTGGTGACTTTCCCTTCACATCCCATGCACTTCTCAAAATAGGTCACATGCTAATAATAGTCATGCACCTTTACAATCAGATGCACACATGCAAGTGCTCTAACAATAGACTTCCTATAGTTATCTCTGAGTAGAAATCTTATTATTAGCCTAAACTATGCATGGCGCTCAGCTGTCGCTTGTTCCCAAAATACCACTTCTTAGACCGCAAGTCTTCATGTATTTTTTTCCTCCGCATGATATCTCCAAAAAAAGGCCCTTATCTATAAATGGCTAAGTCCTGAATTCAAATTGTTTTGGCACACACTTATTCTTCTATTATTTTGTGCCCTTAAATACGCCTTGCTCCAATGCGTGCATCGTTTATGTTCCTTCACCTTAGATAATTATATTATCTTCTCAACATTACCCCACACTAAAGTTCATTTCTACCCCAGTAATGGGAATTCCTTCTTATGTCATCGATAATAAAGAATAGAAGAATGAATTAAGCACTTTACAAAATAATGAAGTTTACTCTACAGCACCCTCTTCCATGGGCAGGATTAACTCTAGATATTGATTTTTTTGTTCAGCCTCCAAGGTTTGTCAGTCACTTAGTGCATATCCTATCTTTTTTGGAATGTATATCACTATGGCGTCCATTTCATCCTGAGTGGTCTTTTCCTTCTCATTTTGTAGTACTTGGACAATATACGCCATACTTGAGACAATTCTCTCTATGGACTCCATTTTTTGCATTATAAGTTTCCCAAGCTCATTGATCCTATCTTTGTGTGGATCTTGGGCTGCTGTAAGGGCCTCATGCTTTTTCTTTACCAGGGCTAACCTCTCTGTGCACTCAAGTGTTTCATCCTTCATTACCTTCAACACTTCATTATCCTCTACTATAGTCCTGATTATTATTATGACATCCGGTGCTGCACATATGTTCAAATATTGATCCACTTTCTTCAGCTCATCTTTCCTAACAATGACATCCCTTTCTCTTTTTGTTTCTTTCGTAGGATATTTTGGTGTGGCCATAACAACGTGTGGTTCATTCAAAACTAGACCCACTAGAGTGCACAAATAATGCATTGCAAAAGGAAACTTCTAAGGAACTTCAGGCTCTAAATGAGGCCTTACCTTAATAGTATGATCATTGATTTCCTCAACCATGCTAACAAAGGCCTCATTCTTTACCTATGCTCATTCCTTCTCTGCTTGTAAGAACTTTATTTCTACAGTCATATCTTTGTTATCTTCGAGTACCACTCGAATGGTGGCAGCTTTATCAATGTTCCTCTGCACCACTTTAGTAGATACCTTGACCAAGGCATTGCTTACTTGCTCATCGGACATTACCAGAGGCTTGATAGTCATGTGCCTAATATGTGGTTTCTTCTTTACCCAGCATGAGACACATGACTCCTTGCACACATCAAAATCTGGTGCATTGACCTTTTCCGCTCATTGACTAGGACAGTTTTTTCCTAGTCCAAGCATTAACCACGAAAATTATTTCCTAGACCGTGCATTGATAGGACAATTGTTTCCTAGTCCGTGCATTGACCTTTTCTAATTCCATCAACTCCCAACCATATAAATCCTTTGGCCCTATGGTTCTCTGGAACCTTGCACAAATGATCTTGTTGGTGTCCTCTATGTATCCTATAGTCGAAGTTACATAGTCCTCGCCTTCTTTTCTTATCCTTCCCTTCTTTCCCTTGGGAACCTAGGTGCTAGAATCTGCAGTGGGTCCTTCACCTTCCTATGTGGAGTGAGGCACCCCAGATGGCTCACATATTTCCTCTTTTATCTCCTTAACCCCTTCTTCATCATATTTCATTTCCTCATCACAAGGCTCCTCTACATTTTGGGTTACACTAGGATTCCTGGCGTGCTTTCACCAAACTCATCCTCTTCATCCTCTCTGAGATTTAAATTTCTCCTCCTCTTCTTCTCAGGCACTTATTTCTAAGGGGATATCCAAGGTTATCTGCATCGAGGTTGTGATGGCCCCGTGTTCTGAGTCCTTGTCCTTCTGAACACCCTTTTAAATTGGTGTTCCTCAATTATTAGGTCTGCATCTAAGGTTGGCGCTTTTGTTTCTAATTCCTCCTCCTCTTGTTGCTTCCTAGGGGGAGTAACATCATGCTTACTTTCCTTAGTATATGAGGGCTTCTTGCATCCCCTGTGCACCAAACCACCATTGTCCTCTTGTTCATCTTCTTCTTATTCTAATGGTGAATTTGACTTTTCAGCCACTAGGCTCCCAAATTTATGTTTCCTCTTTAGCGGGCCTGGTAGTATACATTCATTTTTGACATACTTACCATTTTCCATCCTAGGTTTAATCTGGATATAGATTAGTGCGGCCCTAATTTTTCCAGCCACCAAACTGACAAGCCTCATGGTTATATCATCCGATATGAA
The DNA here is from genome assembly GCA_019776745.2 of Taxus chinensis. Classification (NCBI taxonomy): domain Eukaryota; kingdom Viridiplantae; phylum Streptophyta; class Pinopsida; order Cupressales; family Taxaceae; genus Taxus; species Taxus chinensis. The sequence continues at coordinate 695,013,228 of CM034152.1, forward strand.
CCTCTCAATATAAGTAGACTTACCTAGGTATGTGTAATTCTTCCTCAAGGTATGGTATTCACATTCTACCTTTTCCGCATTGTAGACTAACATACACACATCGGAAAACCTGAAATTTTGCCTAGTAGAAATGTGATGTAAAGGCATAAGGGATTTTACACCAAGGACTCCATGCCCCATCCTTCATTACAAAATTCTTGATGGAAAAGTGTTACTACATAGAAAATTGTACAATCTTTCCAACTACTCATGACAGCTATTTAGGAATTCTCCACTCCTCTTCAAAATCCACATAAAGTTTGTCATACAATAGGTCTGCCCTTTACTTGAACGGGCCACTCATAGATCCCTCACATAAATACTTCTCAAACCTTTCTGCTAGAGACTTATTCTCTACAGGATAATCCCAAATCTTATTCTTTGGCCCACCAGGCACTCCAATTTCAACAAAAACAAGAGATAGAAAAATGGCTTTAAAACTTATCTTCTCACTTTTGCACACTTCTTCAATGATGGTATCTACTATGTATCCTACAAAGTTATAAACTTCCCCCTGTGATATCTTCTTAGTAATATGTAGCCATATGGTGTTCACTTGTGACCATCTGTCTTGATCATTCAACTTGGTGAGTAAGTGTGTGGCCGCCTGTACCACAAGGTACTTCCTTAACTTGTAAATGTTCAATCCACGCAAACTCTTTAAGTAACCCGGCTCCTTGCAGGTGGCCAAAATAACATATTTTTTAGAAACATCACTGGTAATCTTTGCCCTTGTTCCCTTTAAAAATGTTAGGCTTGCAATTAAGGGTGCGGTGATCCTCATCCACCACCTAGAAAAATAAAATAAGTCCTCTTGGACTCTACTCATAAGCCATTGGTATAGCTTCTCTAGTTTTCCAAAGTAAGGGAGTTCATATAGCTACAAAACCCCTACCTTATTCAACAATTTCTCTCCATCATCATCATAAACACGCATGTCATCGAGTGTACAGTTGTTTATCTTTCTTCTTAAAAGTGCATCCAACTCTTCCTTGTTGTCAGTCATGTGATGATTGTAGTCTCTTATGTTTCTCTTGAGAATGTGATAATCTAATTCACATCCCACAATTACGTCCTCTGGGTATTACATTTTAGAAAACCTAATTTTGGGGGCATCCTCAATCTCCACCTAGGTGTCTACCTTATTCTTCCCCTTTTTTCTTTCTCCAAGTGCTTTCCTTGGTGCCATGGCAAAACAAGGTTGCATCTTTTTACCTATGTCCAACAAAATCTCATTCCCTATCTCGAAACCATGTTCCCTAGCTTCTTCTCTAACCCTGGCACCCTATTTCTCCTCTCTATATGATTCACTCAAACCCTTCTCTGATGGGGACCCAAGACAATGTCGTGCAAAAATCCACTCTCCTCACCTGGTTTTAAATCTCTTTGCACCTTAACGCATCTCACACAATTTGATCACAAATAAATCACTCGAAACTTGTAATTGCAAAGGTAAAAATGAACTCGCATCACGTCCTTATATAGATTTAGAAAAATTAATTACATTTATTTCTCCTCTACCTATCACCAATCCTCTCATTAATTAAACATTTTACCACATTTCCATGTGATACACCTGCATTCCCAAGCCATAACCTTCCAACGTGCCTTTCTAACTTTTGGCCATAGACATCCTTTTGCTCGCTTCCATGTGTTGAAGTACCTTTCCATTATGCCTTACCTTAAGTAGATTCTACAGTCGTAGCTTACCTCGTGTTTACACTGTCCATTCAATTTTTCCCACTATGGTCTTCTTTTAAGAGAAATTTTCTTTCTAAGAGCACTTTTCCATACCATCTACACTTTCTATCAAGAGAAATCACCTGCACCAATATTTTTCCTTATGCATACCCATCTTTTAATGAAAACCACCCCACACTAAGGGTATGTGCAGTCCTATGTGCATAAAACCACTTCATATTACAATCAACTTCTAGCGTGCAAGTGTGTTTATTACACAAAACACTGAACTAAATTGACAAAGCATAGCGATGAGGAAGGTAAAACATTAAAGGAAATATAATCTAAATGGAAATACTACCTTATTACAAACACCAAGAAGGCTTATTTATAGTAAGGATTCAGCCTACTCCTTTTGAAATAACCATGTAATCATTTTCCATCAAGCACCTCTAACTGGCAAGTGCCTGACTTAAGTATATGAGTGATAACATACAGTCCCAACCAATGCACCTTAATCTTGCCTGGGTGGTGCAGAAACTTTGAATCATAAAGAAGTACCATCTACCCAACCTCAAGCTTCTTGTGCTTGATGTGTCTGTCGTGTCATGCCTTCTGTCTGTATTTTTCTTTCTTCTGACTCCAACATGCTATGGCATGCCTTTCATCCAGTTGTATCAACTTGTCAATTCTTTCTTCCAATTATTTATCATCGGCTATACCTCCCACATGTGCGATACACAAAGAAGGTAATATGAATTCCATTGGAATAACTACTTTTGTGCCATACACCAACTGAAAGGGTGTTGCCTTATTCAACTATTTATAGGTTGTTTTATATTCCCAAAGTACAACTGAAACTTTATCATCCCAATCTATCCTTCCAACATCACAAATCTTTGTCAAATTCTTGCTCAATATCTTGTTGAAATCTTTAGCACTCCCATTTTCCTGAGGGTGATATGGTGTTGTCTTGTGGTGTGCGACCGTAAATTCATCCAATAGTATCTTGATTTTTGCATTTAGGAAATGAGTGCCCTTATCACTTGTCAAACTCAAAGGGCATCTATACCTGGTAAGAATATTTTCCCAAAAGAACCTTGTTGTTGTAGCCACCGTACAATCCTTTGTAGGTGTTTCTTCCACCCACCTTGTCAGATAATCTATACAAGTGATGATGTAGCGCAATCTAGATATGTGCATGGCTGGGGAAATAGGACCCACAAAGTCTATTGCCCATTTTTCAAAACTCTTTGCACTAGTAATAGGCCTCAAAGGCATTTCATCTCACTACCCAGGTTTTCCAAGGTGCTGGCAGTGATCACACGCCTTACAAAACTCCTTACAATTCTTGTATAAGGTTTCCCACCATAGACCAACGAGTAGAATCTTGCACATGATGGCATCACCTACATACTTTCCTCCTACAATACCACCATGAGCTTTCTCCATGATTTTTGGGTGCTCATGCTTCATTACACACTGACGTAATACTTCATCTCGACCTACTTTATATAAGTCACCACTGATCAATATAAAAGGTGTGGTGCAAATTGTAAATTTTTCTTCTCTAAGGCTTTCATCCCTTCTAGTGTTATACCTATGTGTAAAAAGACAGCAATGTCCTCTAATTATGAGGATACACGGTTTAACCTATATAATTGTGCATTTGGCATTGTGTCTTCAATACTATGTGCATCCTCTTTTGATTGAATTCTTGATAAGTGGTATGGGCTAGAATTAGTTTTACCTGGATTTACCATAATTGTAAAGTCAAACTCTTGGAATAATAGAACATTAGGATTTGTGCCCCTATAAAACTAGCTTATTTACCAAATATTTCAATGTCATGTGATCTATATAAAACAAAAAAGGTGTTTCTAACAAGTACTATCTAAAATTATGCAGTGCATAGATCATTGAAAAATCTTTGTGCTCCGTAGTCGTATAATTATGTTCTACAGGAGTCAACTTTCTACTGGAAAAATAGATAGGCTGATCTACAATACCTTCTCCAGGTTGATCTAGAACTCCTCCAATGGCCATGCCAGAGGTGTCCACATGTATGTGAAAGGGTAGATTCCATGAAGGGAGATGTAAAATGGGCATCATAGTAAGCCTCTCCTTCTGTGCTTCGAATGCGCATTGTTGCGATTCTCCCCAATAAAACTTCCCTTTACCTGTTAATAACTCCTCCAAGGGTAAGGCAATCTTAGCATATCCTTTGATAAATTTTCTGTAATAATCTATGTGTCCCAAGAACGCACACACCTCACTCTGACTGGTGGGTTCCTCCAAGCCTAGAATGATTACAACCTTAGTTGGATTTACTAACAAACCTTCCTTGCAGATGTTATGCCCTAGCAGAGTTCCAAAAGGTGTAGCAAATACACACTTCTTGATATTTAAAGAGATTCTTAACTGTATGTACCTCTCAAACATTAACCGTAAATTGTCAGAAATGATCCTTGAGAATCCCATACACAGTCCAATCATCCAAGTAAACCTACAAGAATTTGTGAATAAAATCCTAGAATGCTTGAACCACAATGCTTGAAAATACAATAGGCATGTACTTCAATCCAAAGAGCATCACTGTGTATGCAAAACTTCCCCATTCAGTGGTGAAATTTTTCTTCTCTTGATCCTCCTTAGCAATTCTTACCTAATGATATCTAAAGAATCCATCTACAAAAGAGTAAATTTCATGCCCTGCAACGCCTTCCAATATTATCTTAGTGAATGGTGTAGGGAAAGGATCAATCACACATGTAGCATTCAGCTCCCTTTAATCCACAAAAATCTTGATTCTTCCATATTTCTTTATGCTAATCACCATAGGGCTGAGCCACTCTGATTCCTTGATGGGCTCAATAATGCTAGATTCTAACATATTGTATATTTCTTTTTTAACTTTTATGTGCAGGTTGGGGTTCATCCTATAAGGCCTCTTCCTAACCAGGCACGCACCTTCCTTAACTTAATTTTCATCTCACCCAAAGATTCATGCACCCCTTTCAACTCATTGTAGCCCCTAGAAAACAAGTCCTAGAAATCACATAAAAACTGAATTATCTTAGCCACTTCAAAGTTAGAACAATAATCTCTAATTATGGCCTCCTTAGGTTTAGCATCTGTGTTAATGTTCACTTTTGTTATCTTCATAGGTTCGTGGTAGGTGTGTGCCTTCTCATCCACACTATCTAAGATCTAGTGTGTACCCTCTGAATGGTATATTTCCAACCATTCCACTCCTTCATCATCCACCATATAGATCATATTTCCTTTCTCCTTCTCCAAGCAAGCACATGCAAGTGATTCTGTGTCTGTCTCATCTAAGTCGTCCAGACGCAATTCTAGGTATGACTCACAAAATAACTCCTGAATGAGTTATTTTTCCTTTGCACTATCTCCCATAGTCAATCACTTCATAACCTATAATGCCCCTTTCACCAAAGGTTTAGTGGAGAAGTAGTCAAAAGTCTAGATCATCCTTGCAGTCAAGTCTTTCCAATTTCCAATCTCCCTATGCAGCTCCGCATAAACATACCAAGCATGTACGTAACTTCGCAAGGTGAAATAAAGTCTATGCACCCACAAAAAAGGTGGTAAAGCTTCCTTCCCCTCTATCCAAAGTCTCTCACGCTACTAAACATGGTGCTGAATAGGATTATTACCATAATATTCACATATTTGAGTAGGTGCATTACTCCTAAAAAACTAGGTTGATAGAGAAATTATAAATTCTCTCCATTCTATGAGATTATCCCTATGAACCGTCCACCAATGCATTGTTGTCCCACATAGGGTATACACAAACATATTCCTTCTTTCCACTTGATCCTTCAACTGTACTTCCATGGCTCATAGGAATGCCTCAAGATTTCCTTCGTCAATGTATCGGGGTAACGGATTATTTCCTAACCTCCTAACACAACGCGGACTACTTACCCATGTAGTTTTTCTTCTTACTTCACACCCAGCCATCTCGTAAGTGCCATTTTCTTAATTTTCATAGGAAATACTTGTAGTATCACTGATGGATTGTGCATCATCTCACTGGAGGATTCCTTCCTTAGACGGCTCAAGCACCTCCAGATCTCGAATGGTGCACACATAAATTTTGTTTAAGTCTTCTTCACTTAAGGGCTCAAAATAAGGTGTAGATTTCCCATCTGTTAAAGGGAAAATAACTCATTCTTCCTTGTTCTCGAAACTGATATATCCCTTATTGAACCGTAGATCATCATTATTTGTAAAGCACCAAGGGCAACCAAGTAGATCTAGAAATTTTTCTACTTCTACAAGCCCTAATACCTCAAATTACCTAGTGAACTTGGCCCCCTATATAGTAATAGATGCATCCTTAAATATCCCAATAGGCATGGCCTTAGTTTGATTTGCCATATATAATACATTGGAAGATGTCTGCAATGGAGGTCTACCCATTTGAACCCATACATATAAGGTAAGTACATTCACCTACGCACCTGTGTCAATCAAAATATTGCTCAAAATCCATCCATCTATAGAAAAATTCAAAGTGATATCCTTTTCATAATCCAAGATATGGGAAGGGAGATTAGCATGCAAAATATGTCATCCTGTATAAATACCAGCACATGGAGCATTTCCTTTCAACCAACTCCTTAGTAATAGAATAATGTTCTCCTAACGCAGCATCTTACATAATTCCTTTAGATCATAAACATTTGACAAAAAAGTCTCAATTGTCTTCTTATGTTCCAACTTTCTTGACTGTTCCTTTGAAAATTGTATCTCACCCTACAGATTTCTGAGTACCTCCATGGTTTCCTGATAAATTTCCTTCTAATTTTTAGGGTCTTTGTATTTTGCATATAAATCCTCCTCCTTAGTGATGGTAGGCTTCTGTAGCAGTGTTTCTCCAGTGCACACAACCTCAGCGCATGTAATAATCATCACAGGTACTACCTTAGGATCCAGAGCTAACTTTGACATCCATTGGTTTTCCATGGCACATTGTCTCCTAACCATCCCTACACCCATGTTCTCTTGTTTTTGATTCTTTCTCAGGTGTTCCTATAAGTATGTGCACTCTACATAGTTGTTATTCTTTCCGCAGAAAGAACAAGTAATTTTCTGAGGACATTCACACCTATAATGGTAAGCGGATTCACATGTATAGCATGTTCGACAAGGGAACTCACTTCATCCACCATTACAACCTCGACCTTTGAATCCACCACGGTATCCTTGACCTCTACCATGGCCTCCCTTAAAGTGCCCTTCATTTTGATCATAGCGCCCTTGAGTGTGATCATGATCATGTCACTCACCTTTATCCTCAGAGTTATTCAAAACCCTTGTCTGTTGTACACCAATATCAATGACATTGTGGATTTGATCAATCAACCTGCAATATTTTGTATTATGATTCGTGGACCGATAAATTGTTTACAGTAACAAGACACGTTCTTTCTTAATACGCGTTGCAATAATAGATAGCGGCTCGCATGATGGTCCAAATGATATATCTCACATTCCAGGAATAAGGAGTGCACTGATCTAGGAGGACAATTATCCTTCGTATGCCCCTCTATTTCACAATATATGCACCAAATTTCACTACATGTCTCATGTGTTGTATTGGTTGATATTTTCTTCAACTACTTTTCCATTGTTACAATCTGAGCTTCCAGGAATGGGCTCACTTCAGTGTATATACTCCAAACTGCCTTAGTGCGTAGAGCTGCTTGAAGTGCCTCGTGCGGGTCTGTATAAGTCTTATATGAGAGTACCCTCCTAAAAGGTATAATCAGGTCTCCAATGAACCACTGTGCATGATGACTTACATGGATATCATATGATAATTTAGACAAGAGTGTTTTGAATTGAGCATCATGTTCCCAGACACTCTCATTAGTGCCCTACTTAATGTCCTTAAGTGCCCTTATACTTTTCTGCTCGAACTCAGGTATATAAAATTCCTTAATGAAAGCATCCTGTAATGTTGTATAATCCACACAAATTTGATCAAGGTCAAACTTTCTGTACCAACTGTGTGTGCACCCCTGCAACGTAGTTGTAAACTAACTAGCCTTGTGTTCTAGAGTTGTAATTCCTTTTGCACACCATAGCATCTCACACATATGCACATGCTCAAATACATCTTCTATTCCCCTATGCTCTGGGAGACAAAGTGACATCCCGATGTAAATATTTTTTGGTTGGTGAGGACCATGCCCACCAGATCCAGAACCTCTTATGTTGCCTCTGCCCCTAGATCCACCAGATCCGCTAGATCCCAAACCACTTGTTCCACCTGATCCTCCACCTATAGCTAGAATTTTACCAAAGGATGCACTTCCCTGTGTCCCAATAGTGGTGTTAAAATTAACTCCTGCAGTCTTTGAAGTTGTGCTACTCCCCGATGTGAGTCTAAAGATATGTGCATCTGTGTTCTGTGTTGATGACACACCTAAAAAGGATCCTCCAAATGGTCCTCCAAATAATAAGGAGGATGCCTTCCTGGCCATAAATTCACTTTATATATGATTGACCCCTAAACTTATTGATAATTTAACTCTACCTTTTGCTACTCTACTACCCAAACTAGCTTGCTCACCACTGGTTGTACTAAAAACTAGAAAACCAAGCGCAAGAGCTAGGTTGTCAGGTAGATTCAAATGTGTGCTCACGGCCCAAGTTTTCTCTGCTATTGCACTCTCATAAGAGGCCGATGATGGTTCCATATCATGGTTTCCCAAATGGGGGAGTTCTATATGCTCTAGCTCTATGTCCCCTACATGAGCTCTAAATTCTTCACGAGCCATCTCTCTCCTCAATGCCATATGTTCTGCAATCTCACACTATTTCCCTAAATCCCTCTCATACACCTCATTGTACTTAAGTTACCTTTCTTCTCTTTTCCTCGCTACCGCTAGGTCTGCCATCCTTCACCAAACCTACCCCTAACCCAGAGTGTGGTGGGGTTTAGATAGCCATAGGCTTTTCTTCCAAATTCATGGTTACCAACAAGATTTTGATCTTAAGTGGAATGACTTGCACATAGGTTCCCCTGGGATAATGTAAAAACTAAAACTCAGCTACCTCCAGGCAAGAATAAGTGGAAATTGAGTACTACAAAATATAGTTATTCAGAACACCATGGAACCAAGTGTCCGCAACATGCGTCCAAATTAAATCAACATCATAGAGGGCCTGAAATTATTCTTGCATCCAAATAAGTGTGTAAAAACCCCAATTCCTTTTACACGTGTAAGCAACCATCCATTCGTATAGATCTATTGGGAAGATAGCAAAAAATCTCTCATATAAGCAATTATACATATTCTACTCCACCCATGCGTATGCGTCAAACCTAAATCCAGTGTTGAATATCTGAGCGTACTCTTCTTCCAAATATATTATCCACTCCTCAACACTTTCTAAGGTCAACCAGTACGTATTCATCATGCAACATCCTAAAAATATCTGAGGAAGAGGTCTCGAAAATGGAACCAATGATGCAACCTAGAATTTACAATGAATAACCCAGGCACACTGGCACATCACTCATCTAGGGCTGAGAGCTCACCTGAAGTGTGCAAAGGTACCAAGTCCCTCTTTAAAGTTTCTTGTACAGAATGTTATCATGATGGTGTATATAGATAACTAGATTCATTAACAATAGTAAACAACACACAAGGCATAAACCAGATCTAGCTCTTAGAATAGATATAGGATGAACTAAACAATGACTATAACAAGATTTACCATATAAGAACTAGATGCAATCATGTTTAACACCATGATCTAGCCAATATGAACAATTGTATTAAGTACTCTCAAACACCAAAGCTTCTTACATTACATAATTATCCTCATGATTCATGCGCACAACAAAACCAGCAGCATAACTCTACCATAGTTCTCACCCACTAACTCGTGCAAATCAATACATATATATAGGGGTGGGGACTTTCCCTTCACCACCCATGCACTTCTCAACATAGATCACATGTTAATAATAACCACATTCCTTTACAATATGAAGCACACATGCAAGTGCTCTAATAATAGACTTCTTATAGCTAACTCTAATTCGAAATCCTATTTTTAACCTAAACTATGCATGACACTAAGTTTTTGGTTGTTCCCAAAATACCTTTTCTTGGACAGAAAGTCTTCATGTCTTGTTGTGCTCTACATGCTATCTCCAAAAATAGCCATTATCTACAAACAATTGTGTCTTGGATTCAAATTCTTTTGGCGTGCGCTCATTCTGTTATTCTTCTGCACCCTCAAATGCACCTTACTCTAGCACGTGCATCCTTTATGTACATTCACCTTAGAAAAATATATTATCTACTCAACATGTGACATGTCAAACTGAGAATCTCACCCAAGTGGAGACCCCCATTTCAAAAAATTGACAACTGTTTTACCTCACGTAGGAGGGCTTCAACCAATCCCAGAGGAAGTAGGGCCAAGTCGAGCCGGTGGACAAGAAGGCTAATCACTCTTAGAGTGGCTGTGAGATTGGATGCATGAACAGTCACAACATCTATGTGGTGAAGTAGGAGGTAGAGGACGTTTATCATCATCAAGGGGGACCCAGCTCATGGTGCACGGCATGTTGTCCTAGTGGTCAAGCAGCTGCTGGAGGTGAGAAAATTCCAGCACCACTTTCTGAGCTTTGGCCTAGATCTACATACACACATGTTGGCGAGAAAATTTTTCAAGGAAAAATTGGTGGTTATCTTGCCAATGCTTTGGAAGTCTAAATCCCTCTACTTAACTGGTGTAATTTTCATACATACATGCACGAGTAAAATGTGAGTTCTATCCTGGTGGCCTCTCAACCAAGAATCAAACAGGGGAACTCCATTGACCCTGTAGAAAAATCTTGCATATATATCCAAGAGAGAAATTTGCTAGAAAAGAAAGAAAGAGAGTGATAAATTTAGAAAAATATTAAACTAATGTTGCAAATAGAAAATCAGAGACTCGCATACATCAGCCAAAAGTTTCAATACATGCACTTGAATATAGACGAAAACAAATTTGTGTAATAACTACAAAACTAAATAGCGTTTAATGAGCAAAAAGTACCACTAAAATCCTTGATAAAAAAAGGCTATAATTTCTTCTTCCTTTATTGAAGCTCAGGTAGAAAATTGTACATAACATAGAAGTAGAAGACATTTTTTAGTAGGAGAAATGGAAGAAACTTGTTATCTCTTGCTCTCTTCACAAGGATATTTCTCTCATGAATTCACAAAAAATTTCTCCAACATCTAAGAAGTTTCATAAATTTGTCTAAGAAGAATAGGAAGTTTTCAAAATAATTTAGATGAAGCTCAAAAGAGGCAACTCTTCATCTTCCCAGTGACCTTTCAAATACTTTAATGTGACTTTAGACTGTTCACATTCCACTTAAATATTTAAGTCCCTTTTATAAAACAAGGTGGCTTAAAGTTTACATTAGGTTTATAAAGTCACTTAAAGTAATATTAAAAAGTGAAAACATCAACGTAAAAATATAACATTGAGAGAGAGTGTTAGGCAAGAAGAGAAGAGAGAGAAAGAAGAGGAAGAAGAAGAATCATGCAGAAGAATGAGCTGTTGCAGTGGACTTGGCTCTGCTCTCTGACTGCTCTCCACTTCGTGTTCTTGAGAATGCTTCTGTATTTCCTAGTTCCTAGTTGAAATGAGCCACTGCATGTTCTACTTTGTCGGCATGAGGGATGCAAATACACCTCAAGGTTTTGGTCCATCAATCAGTCACAATGTTGATGTCCTTGCACTTCCTGAACCATGATGAATGCTTTTCTGCAATAAGTGTAATGGAGGCTCAGATCTGTGAGAAGAATTCGAGAGTATCCTTAGTGAAGGACAATGGGTTGCCCACCTCTTTCTTGACATATTCTTTGAAAGGGCCGATCAACTCATCAGTAGTTATGTGTTTTCTCATTACAGGTACTCCAAGTTTCTGAACTTTCTGATTTATACTATCCTACAGCTTGTATGTTTGTTCTTATTTCTCCTCTAGCTCTGTGAAGGCTCGATTAATTCCCTCAAACTTGATGGCCAAGGCCGTCACCCATACACATGTCAAGTCTTCTACAAGAGTTTCAAAAACATTCTTGTTGATCAACTCTTGATGATGGGTGTTTATCTCACTCACTACTAGTCCCAAAGTTTCCCAGTAATCTTTGTCTTTCTCCACATCCTCTTTCATTTTTCACGTTCTATTGGCTATTGCACGCATTTATGCAAATATCTTAACTCCCTATTGGAGTGTTGGCTTCCATTTTTTGGAGATTAAGTCGATCCATTCATTGTTTTCTCGCCCCTGCATTGTGAGCTCATGCGTTCTTCTGATGGATTCTAGATCAAAGCTACTGATGGGTGCCACTTTATCAATAGGAAGTATTGTAGTGCTTAGCTCCACCAAGTGTTGCAAATAACATGAAAGATTTTGTAGTTCTTCCTCTACTACCTCAATCTTCTCTTTATATTATTTAATCCTTACCACCATGCAAGAAAATGATTGTTGATATATGTGCAAATCTCCTTCATGAGTAGTTGGTCCCAATTGTATCGTGCTCATCTCATAGTCGGTTGGTGTCATCTCATCCACTAGGCTGATTACCTTTGGAAAAGCTACTTTAATGTATTGATTACCTATCTCCCCACTATAGAATCGTGATGTGGTATGTTTTATATTTTTTGACCTTTTTTTATTAGTGAATGATACAATCGATGATAGATTAGGGGTTGCTACTTGTTGCATAGTGCAAGTGTTAGGGATGACCATTTCCCGCATCCATGGAAACATCTTTCCGGATTCAGTCTCAATGATGGGTGCACCAACCATTCTTTGTTATAGAGGAGGAGGAGAGCCCTAAATGATAAGGGTGTTGGTATCAATAAAATTTGAGACTCCTTGTTTGCATGTGCTTCTAATATTTGATTTTATGTTTGGATTACTAAGATCAAGTATTCCTCCTATGGCGATGCAAATGATCCTTTTTCTACCCTGACTTTCTTGGGTGTCTTCTCACTGGGAGAAGTTTCCAATTTCGTAGCCTTCCTTTTTTAACACACTCCAAAGTGTTTAGAGTAAGAAGTCACCTCTACCATTTTTTAAGATGAATGATGGGAAGCTTGCTTCTACCTTGGAGAAATTCCTCGTGACTGGATGACCATACTCCTCTTCTTCTAAAACCAGTTCCTCATTCTCCTCACCACCTTTAATATCTACTCCAATATATCTCCTGATTCACAAATATGCCAGTTGATTTGGGGAATTGGGAACATCTTGACTATTGCATACTCAGGATCATACATTTATGTCTCATCATCATGCAAGATGTCTTCATACCAAGAGAACTTGAATTTCTTCAGCTCACTAATTGTCATCCTGTTGGTGTCCATTTTGATCTTACACCACCTTTTCCCTAATTTTCTTTTCACTCTGCATTTCCTGAAATGTTTTCTATAGTTTTAATGGGTAAAATGAAGTTTTTCCTCTGTTCCCATGCCTTAATCCATTTGAAAATCATTTGACATGCCCCATTTTGCAAGAATACTCAAGTTTGCCCTAATTTTTGCCCTAAATTCTTCAAATCTGTGGGCTATGTCATTTTTTCCATTTTCCTGATCGTGGAAGCTTAAAAATGATCATTTTATACCTATATGCCTTTGAAAATATATCCCATGGTTGAGAAATGCTCGGAATCATGTTTCATCTGATTCTATTTCAAAAAAATTCCATCCTTGGTGAAAAAATCAGATTCTGGGCACAACTGGAAAAATTCTATGTTTTTGACAGTCAGACGGGTGTATTTTAGCCATCAAATTATTGTTGAGAAGTCAGAGGGTACATGGTGGCATCTAATTAGCTGAGGAGAAGCAGGGAAGTGTTATAACTTATCATTTTTTGCCTTTTTGGCAAATGGGGCATTTTCGGGCCCAGGGCTCCACTTTTTCCAAATTGCCTACGTGGCATGTTTTGATTGGCCGAGGAGAAGCGGGGGAGTTGGATTTCCTTGGAGATTTTTTACTTTTATTTTGTAAAATTTTTAAAAGTCAAAATTGGCCTGAAACCCCAAGCCAATCATAGGTGGACAGCCTTAAAATCAAAACAGGTGGAGACACTTAGGATCAAAGTTAAAGTAATGGAATTTTCCTAAAAATCAAAAAGGGAAAAGTGGGCCGATGGACTTAGAAGAATTTTTTCCTTTTTGGCGAAAAGGGAAAAAGATGGGAAAGGTGTGGGGCACAATGGAAGAGAGATGGACAAGGGTGGGGACAGAAAAAGGGGAAATTGTTCCCTTTTTTGGTCAAAATGAGTTAAGGTAAAAAATTAAGCCGCGTGGGTCCACGAATGAGCCACAGGGAGACATGTGGCGGGCAGAGCGGGTCGGCGGGCCGATGGAGGTAAAAAGGGAATTTTTTCCCTTTTGCAAAAAGACTTAGAATGGAAGATTTGAGGCGTGGCTGTGACAAATCAGAATAGGACACGTGGCAAGGAAGGAATCGGAGGCGTGGGCCCACGGAGGAAAAATTGAAAATTTTCCCTTGGTGAAAAAATGGGTTAAAACATGAAATAAGCCCGCGGATTTTTAGCGATAGAGAGGCATGACATGTGTCAAGGGAAAGAGGCGGAGGTACGGGCCCATGGGGAAAAAAGTGAAATTTTTCCAAACTCCAAAAAGGGTCAAAATGCGTAGAATTGAGCTGCGATCCCAATGGGACCCACCATATGCCACGTGTCATCACCAAAATTCAAGGGCGGAGGGGCGGAGAAAAAAGTCAATTTTTTCCATTTTTCCAAAAATGTTAAAAAGTCAAAAGTGAGCCCGAATTCATTCCCAATCATATTTTGACATGTGGAGGGCCCAAATTGAAGGAGAAAGAGAAAATCAATGGTAACTATACATTTTCATTTTTGGCCACCATTTTTGCTCCAGGAAGCTTGGAGATGTGAATTTTGCATCATTTTTCATCGAATTTTTGGTGAATTCGTGTCCTTTGTGCCTGCAAAGATCAATGCAAGTGGTTTTAGGGATTAATTTGTAGATTTGAGGTGTTTTTGAAATAATTTTTACTCAGGCCTGTGTAAAACGTGAAATATCAAATTATAAAGTTGCAGAATCAAATTTTGGAATGATAAGGATGAAATGATGAAATGAAAGGGGTCTGCATGCTTGGAGAATGAAAAATGTGCCTCCAAAATGGATAATGATGAAGGATTTGTAATGATTCACCATTTTTGAAACACCTGGCAACTCTTGTTGCAAATTTGTTAAATGTCCCTATCTGTGAATCATGTTGGAATTTTGTAACAAACTTGATGCTGGGAATATTATTTTCTTGGGAAAGAAGGATCAAATGTAATTGAAAGTTATATAATGCATGTTTTGAGACATGTAAAAGGTCAGAGAAACTTAGAAATTCACGGGAAAATCTGGGAAGAAGCCCATTCTCTGAGAAACCTCCTGAGAACCATTTCTAATTCCTTTTGCATCAGATTTGTATCATGTTGAGTTGGTTTAAGTTGTAAAGCCATCAACAAGCTCTGAGATTGTTCTTATAACATTCCCCTGCTGATAAATTTGGTCATTCTGGATTATTTTGTGTTGTCTCTTGGCAAAATTTGCATGCACTTATGTTTCAGAATGTTTTCAATTTGTGTTTCTTGCTCCTGTTGCAGTCTTGTGTTTAAAATATCTCTTGATCATACATGGTCTCATTTCTTATTGATAGTTTAGTGGCATCTGCAGTCTCACATTCAGAAGAGCTTTCATCTGATAAAGAGATAAATATATTTAAAATCACTTTACCTTCCTTGAATTCTGAGATTGTTTGTAAACCTTTGGGTGCACCTTAGGTCATGATAAAATAGAGATTTCTGGATACTTTGTTGGTTCATTTGCTTCAAGATTTTGTGGCAGGTTTTCAAATATTGTGTGGAAGAGTGTAGATCTAGGCCTCCATTTGGTGCACATATCCTGGTTGAAGGAGTACCTTAACCCCTTTGAAGCATTCTGTTGTTTAGGTGTTACAAATTTCTTGCAAAGGTCCTCAAAGAATCTACCAAATTCTGGTTAGTCTTGTCTAAAATCTCCCACCAAAAATTCATTCAGAATAACTAATCCTACCCCATACTACCCCTGCATTGCATTGTGTGTCAACAAAAGAACACAATCCATTTACAAAAATGCACAAAGCAAATCAGGATCATACCATGTCTCTAGCAGCCTCAGCCTTGTCTTGAAAGCATTTCCATCATTTAGTAGTGACAGCTCTGTTGAGTTTGAATAATGGAAAATTGATCATGTTTTCCCAAGGCCATCTCCATACAATATGCATAGTATAAGGATATCTCCACCTCCTTCACAAAATAGAGGCTGCAATATAGGTTCTCTTACCTTGGTTGAAAGGCACAACCTAAAATAGTGAGGATTAGATCAAAATCCTTTCAAGGTGCTACCCACTTCTTCAAAGCCTGAGTGCTAACAAGTCAGATAAATTGCTTCCCCAGCTACAAAATGACATATAAATCATTTATCTACCTCTGAGTGTCTTGTAAAATCCATGATGCTGCTCAAGTTGTGAAGGAGATTAAATCTGGGTACCAACACCAAAATGGTGCCATTACTGGGGACTTGTTTTGAATTCCTGGGAAATAATTTACACTGCTGAGATTGATTTGCTGATTCATTTTCAGTCCATGTCTATTTAGCCCGTGAATAACACCGAAATGGTGACCATTTTGCTGGGGACATTATTCAGTATTTCAGTATTTCAGATCCCTGGTAATACTTCTTGTGTGATTTATGTGCAATTACAAATCTGAGTATCATCTTCTGATCAGATTTATAAGATTGGAATGAAGAGTAGAGTTCTGAGTTTGATATTCTCTTAGTTCAATCTGATCCATGTGCATACATATTTGAGATATTTGAATGCATATCAAACCCTGGTAAAGTCCCTTGCAAATTCTGCATGCAAATACATTGTTGAAGCATCATTTTATAATCAGACTTGTAAGGATTAAGTGAAGATATAAGTTCTGCCTGCAATTTTACCAGTTTCCAGCAGTTGTTACACTTCATTAGCATTTGTGGTTGATAAATTCAAGAAAAGAAGGTCTGATCTATAAAGTTTGGCAAGATTTTCAGTGCTGATAGATATTTGACAGAGTATTTTAGTGCATTTGCACAACTAGGGTGAAATTCCTTAGTGGTGACTCCATGTTGTTTTGATCTTGATAAATACCAGTGTCTTAACCTTTCTTTCATTTACTTTGGTGTTGCTAATCTCTAAAAAATGGAAGGAAGAAGATCTCTCTTCATTAGAGACTCTGCTAAGAAGTTGTTTACAGATTCAAGAAACTCAGAGTTGGAAGGGAGAAGAGTTTGGAAGGTTGTTAAAGGTCAGACATCAGGAAAAGATATATCCATTGGTGAGAGAGATCAGCCTTTGGTAGAGGATTATCACTCTTCTTCAAGTGATTTTGATTCAAGAAATCCTCTCATAAACTTGTTTTCCTTAGCTAGTGAAGGTCCTTCTGCTATACCGGGTAAGTTCCTTCTCCAATCTACACCTCTGTGTTTCAATTCAAATAAAACTTTCCAAGAAAATCAGCACTTAGAGAATACCAGTCTTGTGAATCACATTCTTGAGCCCCAAAGACCTTGCACTCCTCATCAGCTTGTGTCACCCCCAAGATCACCTCCACCAAACAATATGGCTCAGCCTAGACCTCCATTTGTTGTTAACACCTTTGGTCCTATAGACTTTAGAGGAATGGATGGTTACCCAAATGCTGTCCCACAAGATGTCAGAAATAGATTGCCAAAATTCCAAGGTAACAATGCAATAACTGGTGATCAACATCTCAAAATTTTTGTTAACATGATGGAAGATTTTGAGATAGAGTTTGAAGATGTGTATATTAAATTGTTCATTCATACACTAGAAGAGGATGCTAGGGATTGGTACAAGGCTCTGCCTGATAATTCAATTGATTCTTGGACTGAGATGAAGAATGCATTTAGGTTGCAATATGGTGACAAGACTGATCCTAGATTTCTCTTGTCTGAGTTTGAGAATATCAAGAAGAACCCCAATGAATCAGTCCATGACTTTAACACAAGGTTTAACAAAACTTTGAGAAGGTTCCTGTTAGTCTGAGGCCTTGTGATGAGTCTTGTTTAATCAAATATGAAGATGCATTTGATAAGAAGGTAGCCTATTACCTAAGAGACAAGAACCCTACCAATCTAAGACAAGCTTTCACCATGGCACTTCAAATTGAAAACAATATCAAAGAAATTGGGAAACCTCTCAAGAGAGATGGTGTAAAGTTGATAAACCCTAAAAAACCTCAAGCTAGCAAGGGTTCTGATTTAGAGGAGGTTGTGAAAACTTTGGCAGGGGTTGTCAAAGAAATCTCATATAAGTTGGCAAGAGCTGAGAAAGGAATTGGGAAAACTTCACAAGGTCAGCCAAGAGCACAAAACCATGAAATATTTTCCAATCATCCTAGAGGTGATCAAAGGGTAGATGATAGAGGGAAAGGACCCATGGGGTCTGCAAATAGACATCCTCAAGCACGTGAAGGAAGAGTGTTACCTGATCCCCTAACTGCTAGGGTTGCTGCTGTTGAAGAAGTTGTTGATATTGATTGGTGTGATAGGTGTTTTCTACCCCATCCTCCATGTGAAGTGGACCAGCAAGAAGGTGAAGCTAATAATGATGATGGTACTGATGATGATATTTTGCATGGTGGGCTATTCTTCAAGCTCACAAGGAGGAACAACATCTACTGAAGTGATAAGTGCAAGGACAACTGCAACCTTTTGGGATTGCATCAAACGGGTACAAGTTTTCCTTCCCCCTCATACTCTTGAAGTTGATGTAGTGCAAGCTTTTGAAATTCCTAACAATGACTTTGAATACTTAAGAGATTTGATGATTAAGAAGTATGATGGTGGTATTCCTTCGGAGGAAGATAGACAATTGTTGATGAATGTTGTTGTAGCTCAAGAGAAAGATTATAACACTAGAAGCAAAGTTGTTAAAGGAGTTGGGCCTCAAGCCAAACCTAAAACACCCTTACTCACAAGCATTCCAAAAGAAGCTCCTAGGAGAGAAACACTTGCCAAAAGCTCTATTGTCCAAGAAAAAATTATAGTCCTCCTCATGCCCAAGCTGCCAAGAATCCCATGCCATCTAATGAATCTTCTTGTCTCCCTTCCAATGTTGCTTTTTCCAAAGAGTGTTCCCTATGACATAGCCCAAGTATTGAGCCAAATCAAAGTGAGTGTTCCAATCATTGAGTTGCTTAGGATCCCTGAGCATAAGAAGAGAGCATTTGAGTACTTGGGATTAAAGGAGGAGAAGACTACTCCGAGTAGAAATGTAAATGTTATTGAAACTCCTCCTCAAATCATTGTAGACCTTGAAACACCACCAGTAGTAGAGGATCTTGGAGAGACACCTGAGGTATATTTGGGGACATCCTTGGTTGATTCCCAATTGAATGTTGATCCATTCTTCACAACTTTGATCATAAAGGATAGGCTACTTCACAATTGTATGTTTGATTCCAGTGCATCATGTAATGTCATGCCTCTAGAAGTCATGAATGAGTTGGATATCAAAGTGACAATAGCCTATGGAAAATGTACTGCCATGGACTCAAGAGAAGTGATCAGTTGTTGGTTGTGTGAAGGGTTTGGTAGTGCAGCTTGCATCTTATCCTGGGAGGAATTTAAAATTGGATGTTGTGATTGTTGATTTCCCTGCCAAATGGGGTATGTTATTGTCAAGAAAGTGGGCTGCAAGTGTTGGAGGGAGTGTCCAAATGGATATGTCTTTTTCCACCATTCCCATTGAGGGCAGCCTTGTCAAGCTCTATGGAGAAAAGAAAATGTTGCATCTAATTGAGGACCCAAACAATGCTTCTTATGAAGTATTATTTGCTGATGTTGATGCTGATAATTTTATTGGTTTTGCTGATGGAAAAGAACACAAAATGGATCAGTCAAAGTTCCTTGAATAGGTATGTTCTCCTTGGACCTTGCTATTTGATGGAGCTTGCTCCAAATTTGGAAATGGTGCTGGTGTAATTCTGATTTCTCCTAGCTTGGAAGAATTTGTTTTTTCCTTCAAGCTTAATTTTGAATGTACTAACAACATTGCTGAGTATGAAGCCTTGTTGTTGGGTCTGATAATTGCATGGAAGTATGGTGTCAAGGACATCATTACAAAGGGAGATTTAGAGCTAGTTGTCAAACAAATAAGAAAATTGTATGCTACAAAAAATCAGTGGATGAAGCAGTATAAGCATGTAGTTTGGGATCTAATTGAGATGTTTGATTCCTTCAATATTGTGCACCATGACAGAAGTTTGAATGATGCTGTTGCTGACAAGTTGACAGTGTTGGGGTCAAGATTTGAAGTTTACACCATTTCACCTTATTGTGAGTACAATGTTGAAGTGTTAACTAGGCCAGCTGTCCCTGACAACATCAAGCATTGGCAAGTGTTTGATGATGATGCTCAAGTGAAAAGGTTCTTACAAAATCAAGGTGAGTTTTTAGATCAGCATATTGATTGGGAACCAATGGTGTGTATGACTGAAGGAAGAGAGACTTTGTTTGGAAAATATATTATCCAATTGAAAACTAACACCATTCCTAGAGGTCTTGTTGCTCTTGAGTCAAATTTTAGCAATGCTGATTGCATCATCAATAGAAACATATCTACCTCAAGGGATGTGGAAGAGCATGACTTGGGAACAAAGGACAAACCAAGAAAATTTTGGTTGGGCAGTAGTTTAAACAAAGAAGAAAAATAGTCCTATCTCCAATTGTTGAAACAATATCAAGACTGCCTTGCCTGGTCATATTCAGAGCTGAAAGCATATAGAGAGGACTTGTTTCAGCATGAGATCCCTCTTGAGAAAAATTCCAAACCATTCAGATAGAAGCAAAGGCCAATTAATCCACTCCTCTCCATGAAAATGCAAGATGAATTGAAGAAACTGAAGGAGGGAGGGATCATTCAGCCCACAAGGTATTCATCTTGGGTTACAAACCTTGTGCCAGTCAGAAAGAAGAATGGAGATATCAGACTTTGTGTAGACTTTAGAAATATGAATAGAGCTTCATTGAAAGACAATTATCCTTTGCCAAACATGGAGAACATGCTGCAGTTAGTGACTAGATCTGAATTGTTGTCCACCTTGGATGGTTTCTCTGGCTACAATCAGGTTGTTGTCAAGGAGTTAGAAATATTTAAAACTACCTTTACCACTCCTTGGGGAACATATGTTTATGTGAGAATGCCTTTTGGTCTCATGAATGTTGGAGCTACTTTCCAAAGAGCAATGGATGTTGCTTTTTCTGGTTATATAAATGACTTCATTGCAGTTTATCAGGATGATGTGACTGTATTTTCAAGGAGCAGAAAAGATCACTTGTAGCATTTGGAAAGAATGTTGATCAGATGTAGAGAATTTGGAATCTCTCTCAATCCAAAGAAGTGTCACTTTGGGGTGCAAAAGGCCAAGCTGCTTGGTCATATTGTTTCAAAGGCTGGTGTCATGATTGATCCGAAGAGAGTAGAAGCAATCAGCAAGGTGCCAATTCCAAGAACGAAGAAGGGAATCCAATCTTTCTTTGGGCAAATCAATTTCATTAGAAGGTTTGTGTCCAATTTTTCTGAGTTGAATCTTCCTATCACATGCATGTTAAAGAAAGATCAAGTTATCAAATGGGAGGAGGCTACTATTCAGGATTTTGAAGGAATCAAAGAGGCACTTAAACATGCACCTGTCTTGGCAGCCCCGAATTACAAAAAGCCTTTCCAAATCTTCTCCTTTGCTTCTGAAAATACTATTGCATCTGTTTTGCTCCAAAAGGATGAAGATGGGGCTGAGAGGCCTATTGCCTTCTTTAGCAAGGCTTTACAAGTTGCTGAGTTAAAATATACAATCATGGAAAAACAAGCATTTTCCTTGGTGAAAGCAACAAAGGTTTTTAGGCCTTATATTTTAAGTTCAAAAGTTGTTGCTTATGTTCCCCACACCATGGTAAAAGACATCTTATCAGAGATGGAGATCTCAAGTAAAAGATGTAGATGGGTGAACAAACTACAGGAGTATGATATGGACATCCAAACCACAAATTTGGTAAGAGGTTTGGGTCTTGCTAAGCTCATGGCTGAGAGCAACTTGCAGACTGTGGAAGTGAATGAAGTAGAGGAAGAAAGGGCAGATGTTCTTGGGAAATTGGTAAGTTCTGAGTGGTACAAGGATATAATATTTTACCTCAGACACCTATGTTGTCCTGATCATTTAAATAAAAATCAGAAAAGAGCCCTCAAGTTGGCTTCTCAAAAATACATCATCACTGACTTTGGGCTGGCTTGGAAGAACCCTGAAGGTGTCCTCTTGAAGTGTGTAACTGAAGATGAAGCTCCCAAAGTAGTTGCTGATTTCCATGGGGGAGTTTGTGGAGGACACTTTGCTGGAAGGGTTACAACACACAAGGTTTTGAGAGCTGGTTATTGGTGGCCTACTCTCTTCAAAGATGCAACCATGCTGATTAGAAAATGTGAAAGCTGTCAGCATTTCTCTGGAAGAATGAAAGCTTCAGGCTCCCTTCCTTTGCAGCCTATATCAATTGAAGCTCCTTTCAAACAGTGGGGGATGGACTTCATTGGTGAGATTTCAGACCCTTCTAGTGCTGGACATAAATGGATCCTTGTAGCCACAGATTACTTCACCAAGTGGGTAGAGGCAATCCCCACCAAGAAAGCAACACACCAAGTTGTTATGGACTTCTTGTTGAATAATATCATATGCAGATTTGGTGTGCCAGTCAAGATTGTGGCTGATAATGCCATGTGTTTTAGAGCTAAACCTTTGATGGCAATGTGCAAGGAGTATGGAACCAATATGACTTATTCTTCAAACTATAACCCCCAAGGGAATGGACAAGCTGAGTCCAGCAATAAGAACTTGTTGAAGATCATTAGGAGGACCTTGGAGTTGAACAAGAGAAAATGGGGTGAACAACTAAAATTTGTAGTTTGGGCTGATAGAATCACTACTAAGAGAGCTACTGGTAAGAGCCCATTTGAGTTGGTGTATGGAACTCAAGCTCTGCTGCCCTTACATCTGTAATTATCTTCATTTCAGTTTGTTCAACAGCTTGAGGATCAAGAGGTCAGTCCATATGAAGCAAGGATTAATCAGATTGTGGAGCTAGATGAAGAGAGAAGAGCATCCCACCAGAGGCATATCAGATTTAGAGAGAAGTTGAAAAGATTGTTTGATAAGAAGGTCACTCCTAGGGCCTTCAATATTGGAGATCTGGTTTTGTTATGGGACAACAAAAATGAAGATAAGGGAAAACATGGAAAATTTGATGCATTATGGATGGGCCCTTACTCCATTGATATCATAATTGGTGAGAATACCTTTTTTCTCAAAGATTTAGATGGGGAATTGCTTGAACTACCTATTAATGGTAGGCATCTGAAGCATTTCTTGGATTAATCCCCAAATTTGAGGTATGCACAACTTGTACAGTGTATAGTGTTTGGCTTTTTCTCTTTTTTTGGTGTTTTGTCAGTTTGTGGTTTGCCTTGTTGTGTGGCAGCCATTTTTGTCAGGTTCTCAGCTGGTTTTTGGTGATTTTGGCTCATGACTCCTTTTCCTAATGGATTATTTTGGCACTTGGTCTACTTATTGTTCTTGTGGCACTCACTGGGAGTGCCCATCCCCGAGCTGGAGCCGATGTTGGTGTCCATTTTGATCTTACACCACCTTTGCCCTAATTTTCTTTTCACTCTACATTTCTGAAACGTTTTCTACAGTTTTAATGGGTAAAATGAAGTTGTTGCCTCTGTTCCCATGCCTTAATCCATTTGAAAATCATTTGACATGCCCCATTTTGCAAGAATACTCAAGTTTGCCCTAATTTTTTCCCTAAATTCTTCAAATCTGTGGGCTATGTCATTTTTTCCATTTTCCTGATCAGTGGAAGCTTAAAAATGATCATTTTATACCTATATGCCTTTGAAAAATCTATCCTCGTGGTTGAGAAATGCTTGGAATCATGTTTCATCTGATTCTATTTCAAAAAGTTTCCATCCTTGGTGAAAAAATTAGATTTTGGGCACAACTGGAAAAATTTATGTGTTTTTACGGTCAGACGGGTGTATTTTAGCCATCAAATTATTGCTGAGAAGTCATAGGGTACGTGGTGGCATCTAATTAGATGAGGAGAAGTGGGGAAGTGTTATAACTTATCATTTTTTTCCTTTTTGGCAAATGGGGCATTTTTGGGCCCAGGGCTCCACTTTTTCCAAATTACCTACGTGGCATGTTTTGATTGGCATGAGGAGAAGTAGGGGAGTTAGATTTCCTTGGAGATTTTTGAATTTTATTTTTGTAAAAAATTTAAAAATTCAAAACTGGCCTGAAAGCCCGTAGCCAATCATAGGTGGACACGTGTCCAAAAAGTCAAAAAGGGGAAAAGTGGGTCGATGGGGGACTTAGAAGAATTTTTTCCTTTTTAGCAAAAAGGGAAAGTTAAGATGTGGAAAGGCCATGGGGCTGCAATGGAAGAGAGATGGACACATGGTAGGGTGGGAACAAAGCGGGCTGGTGGGGGAAAAGGGGAAATTTTTCCCCTTTTTTTGGTCAAAATGAGTTAAGGCAAAAAATCGGGAGCCATCTGAAAGGTCCCAAGCCGAATGAGCCACCAAGGGAGACATGTGGCGAAGGAAGAGCGGGTCGGCGGGCCTTGGCGGAGGCAAAAGGGAAATTTTTCCCTTTTACAAAAAAGAACTCAGTGGAAGATTTAAGGTAGTGGCTCCACGACATGAATCAAGACCAACATGGCAAAGGAGAGAACGACATTAAGGGCAGGGCCATAGATCGGAGGCAAAACTTGAAAATTTTCCCTTGCAAAAAAGACTTAGAATGGAAGGTGAGGCATAAATACATGAAATAATCAGTAACTAGGTGACACATGAGCTAAGGTAAATACCTACTCTAACAAAGATCATGTGGTGAAGGCAGACCTGCGGGTCGGCGGGCCGGCAAAGGCAAGTGAGAA
The DNA here is from genome assembly GCA_019776745.2 of Taxus chinensis. Classification (NCBI taxonomy): domain Eukaryota; kingdom Viridiplantae; phylum Streptophyta; class Pinopsida; order Cupressales; family Taxaceae; genus Taxus; species Taxus chinensis. The sequence goes on from CM034152.1 coordinate 695,038,082, forward strand.
AATTTTTCCCTTTTGCAAAAAAGGTGCTAAAATGTGGAATATTTGAGCCCGTGGATTTTTAGACGATAGATCAGGATAGGACACGTGTCAAGGATAAAGGCAGAGGTGAGGGCCCGCGGGGAAAAAATTAAATTTTTTTCAAATTCCAAAAAAGGTCAAAATGCACAGAATTGAAGCGCAATTTCAATGGGACCCACCATATGCCACGTGTCATCACCAAATTTCAAGGGCAGAGGGGCGGAGAAAAAAGTCAATTTTTTTCCATTTTTCCAGAAAATGTTAAAAAAGTCAAAAAGTGAGCCCAAATTCATTCCCAATCATATTTTGACACGTGGAGGGCCCAAATTGAAGGAGAAAGAGAATATCAAGGGTAACTATACATTTTTCATTTTTGGCCACCATTTTTGCTCCAGGAAGCTTGGAGATGTGAATTTTGCATCATTTTTCATCGAATTTTTGGTGAATTCGTGTCCTTTGTGCCTACAAAGATCAATGCAAGTGGTTTTAGGGATTAATTTGTAGATTTGAGGTTTTTTTGAAATAAATTTTTACTTAAGCCTGTGTAAAACGTGAAATATCAAATTATAAAGTTACAAAATTAAATTTTGGAATGATAAGGATGAAATGATGAAATGAAAGGGGTCTGCATGCTTGGAGAATGAAAAATGTGCCTCCACAATGGATAATGATGAAGAATTTGTAATGATTCATCATTTTTAAAACACCTGGCAACTCTTGGTTGCAAATTTGTTAAATGTCCCTATTTGCGAATCATGTTGGAATTTTGTAACAAACTTGATCCCTGGGCATATTCTTTTCTTGGGAAAGAAGGATCAAATGTAATTGAAAGTTATATAATGCATGTTTTGAGACATGCAAAAGGTAGAGAAACTTAGAAATTCATGGAGAAAATCTGGGAAGAAGCCCATTCTCTGAGAAACCACTTGAGAACCATTTCTAATTCCTTTTTGCATCAGATTTGTATCATGTTGAGTTGGTTTTAGTTGTAAAGCCATTAACAAGCTCTGAGATTGTTCTTATAACATTCCCCTACTGATAAATTTGGTCATTTTGAGATTATTTTGTGTTGTCTCTTGGCAAAATTTGCATGCACTTATGTTTCAGAATGTTTTCAATTTGTGTTTCTTGCTCCTGTTGCAGTCTTGTGTTTAAAATATCTCTTGATCATACATGGTCTCATTTCTTGTTGATAGTTTAGTGGCATTCTACAATCTCACATTCAGAAGAGCTTTCATCTGATAAAGAGATAAACATATTTAAAATCACTTTACCTTCCTTGAATTCTGAGATTGTTTGTAAACCTTTGGGTGCACCTTAGGTCATGATAAAATAGAGATTTCTGATACTTTGTTGAGTTCATCTGCTTCAAGATTTTTTGGCAAGGTTGTCAAATATTGTGTGGAAGAGTGTAGATCTGGGCCTCCATTTGGTGTACATATCCTAGTTGAAGGAGTACCTTAACCCCTTTGAAGCATTCTATTTGTTTAGGTGTTACAAATTTCTTGTAAAGTTCCTCAAAGAATTTGGATATATTCTAGTTAGTCTTGTCTAAAATCTCCCACCAAAAATTCATTCATGAATAACTAATCCTACCCTATACTACCCCTGCATTGCATTGTGTGTCAACAAAAGAACACAATCCATTTAAAAAATGCACAAAGCAAATCAGGATCATACCATGTCTCTAACAGCCTCAGCCTTGTCTTGAAAGCATTTCCATCATTTAGTAGTGACAACTCTATTGAGTTTGAATAATGGAAAATTGATCATGTTTTCCCAAGGCCATCTCCATACAATATGCACAGTATAAGGATATCTCCACCTCCTTCACAAAACAGAGGCTGCAATATAGGTTCGCTTACCTTGGTTGAAAGGCACAACCTAAAATAGTGAGGATTAGATCAAAATCCTTTCAAGGTGTTATCCATCTTCTTCAAATCCTGAGTGCTAACAAGTTAGATAAATTTCTTCCCCAGCTACAAAATGAACATATAAATCATTTATCTACCTTCAAGCTGTCTTGTAAAATCCATGATGTTGCTCAAGTTGTGAAGGAGATTAAATTTGGGTACCAACATGACGTAGCAATTTCCAATTTGGATTTGTGAAAGCAACTATCTAAATAAGATGCGTCATATGAGATTAGGAAAATGGGGGGAACACGCCTAGAGATATAGGGAATGAAATCAAGTGGTCTTTATCTAACCTCCAAAGATTTTCATGCACTTAGGAGTGATATGCTCTACATAGCTCAAATAATGAAAATCTAGGCACTTAGGTACTGAGGTAGTTCTTCCCATAAGCTTGGTGGAAGCCAATATAATGAATGTACGTGAAGGTTGATAATTGTATGAAGTATGAGCCGTATTCCTTAGATCAGGGATGTTGTTTGTGGTGAAAGCCTAGATTCATAGGTCCCATGGTCTGAGTCTTAGGTGACCACGTAAATGGTGGATGCATCGTTCAAGTGATAGTCGAAATGCCTATTGCTCTCCTACAATTACAGACTGTCGATGTTTCTCGAATGTCATGTACCTAGGCAGCAATGTTCTACATGAGAGCCAATCCTTTGAATGATCTCGAGATGGCAAGAGGTGGTAAACAGAGCTACCTAATTGATGTGGAACTAACCTTTTAATGGAGTCTATGGAGTAGTTAAAGATTGAGCTTGTCGCTAACGATCGAGACCCTAAGTCAGGTCTTTGCTTTACTTCTGACTATTCTAAGGGTGAAGAAAGTCACATCAGTCATGAAATGTCACAATTGTGGCAAGTCCCTTGAGCAAGTAGAACAATAGGTTGACAAGAGAAATGAGGTGAAAATACCCTGGTCTTAGAAGTCACACCTTAGTGTAGAACAACATGTTTATCCTAGTAAGGCTTTCTTCCATGTTTTCAACCATGAACCGAGCAATTCCACTTGGACAAAAAGTTATCATTTTCTTATTTGTTTCCCATTTTTGCATAGGCCCTGATCCTATGCGATGAAGTTTATGTTGGGATGAGTATGATGGTATCTCCTTAGAGAGTCTTTGTGATGTTGATCGATGCAGGAAGCTTCTGACCACCATTTTATTATACCATTTTCAATGACTATATATAGTTTGTGCCTTTAAGGGATCAATTGTAGTTTATAGTAGTGAGGATAGAGACTAACTTGAGACTGTGCACTTTTTACAGGGAGTCATCTTGCTTTAGTGGTGAACAAGCCACTTGTGACTCAAGGAGTCTACAATCCTTTTTTTGGACGTCCTTAGAGGTCATGTGAAAAGACTATAGAGGAAGATTAGGTTATTGTTTAGAATACAAGACATTTTTGTTTTCCACGTAATACACAGAGGTTAACTATGAAAGAGATCGGTCTTCTAAGTGATCCACTTCGACCATGGGATGTCCATCTTTGAAAAAACGAAAATTATCCATGAGAATCATGCTATGAGTAGAGCGGTGATACTCATATTGAAGATCCCCGAGGCTTGAATTGGATGATGCGGTAATCACATGTTTTCATTTGTTCCCTAAGTCATCTGATTCCTTCTAGATCAACGGGTATACATGGAGGTGAACGACACTCAAGGGCTCACTGAGCAATCAATAGATAGAATGTCAAATATTAGGATTCTAGTGATTTCAAAAATAAAATGCATCTTTAATGATCACAATCTCATTCGCAGGGGATTAGGTTTATGACTTTACCTTCAAGTGAAGCGATCCAAATGATAAGCATCAGACCTATTAGACATGAGTAACGATATAGGGCTTCTAAGCCAGGTTAGGAGAAAAATTTCTCTGTTTACTTTTGTCAGTCTTTGGTTGATATGGGTTGATTTTCCTTCAGGATGAGGTAACGCCAACCTGGAAGGTTCATTTGTGCCCACCCATTTTTTAGTCCAGGCACGATTTTAAACTTTAATATTTTTGGTATGGCAGTGCTTCTGAATATGGCAGTCATTAGTGGACCTTAAGATGATAGGTTTCATCTAACTACTCAAATTGTGCTAAACATATTTCTTAGAGATGGGTCATCGTCTTTTGATGCTTACGTGTAATTGTACTTCGTTTCGCCCATACGGTGTGATGAGAGATGGAATTTGGACTTCGTTGAGGCTAGAAGTGGGATAGCCTCATTGTGGATGCTCTATAGCATCAGAGAGAAAGTTTGAAGGTAGTATTCTTGAAGTGAGAATACTAGGTGTAGGTAATCCATACAGGTGAAAGGACAGCTTGTTGTGTCATGCCAATCCATTCCAGATATTTCGTCAACTTACTGTTCCATAAGAATGTGGAGTTGTTCAAGGTTTTATCCTGTCTTCGATTCTTCTTGCCATCTCCTACTGTGTTTGGTAATAAGGTGACCTCTAGAAACTGACGTTGAATACAAAAAGTGTCAGGGGAGTAGATTTTTGGTAGAGTTTTGTTTGAGGTTTAGCAATGGTGGAATGATGGTGAGAATTATACAGAGGAAGAATGGAGATGTCTGTGTAGGGACACCAGAATCAGTTAGAATGCATGTGGATGATTGATGAATATTCAAATATTTCTCAACTCATTGTAGGGAGAATGTAGGGGACATAGCTTCATGACTTGATTTAGTCCTAATATTCAGTAGTATGTTAGGGACATCGAATTCCATGGTGTTGTGAAGAATGACGACACATGATCTCTCCAATCAAGACTCCATAGACCTCATTGAGGTTAGAAAAGCTACTTTAAAGGTCAATCGTGTGACCTGTAAGTCAATGACTAGGTGTGTGATGACCAAAATACTCCCCACATGTTGTTGGGTGATTTTTTCACATAACATTTGATTCATAGACCAAAATAGTCATGGTTTAGGGACATGGCCAATAATCAGCCAAGGTGAATAGATTTGACTAAGCGACATCTAAACTGACACTAGGGAGTTTGACCTCCACAAATTCCTTAGTGGACTTCCTTGATGGTGTAAGGAACTTTCAAAACTGTAAGGCATCATAATAGAATACCCTAAGAAGACACGCTTATAGGGGCTGGAAGACCATTTTTCCCAGGTTGATGTACATAACCTTAGAGACACCTTGTAGACACCTAAAATTTGGTTACATTCTCCTGGTAGCCCTTGATCATGATAACCAACTTAAACATTGGCACCTAACTCATGGACCCTTTCTACCCCAGCATTAACTATGGAATTTAATTATTTTAACTTAAATCAATCCTCATCCTCATGACCTTCATTGGTTTAATTTTCTATAATCCTGACCTGGAATTTCCACCTCACCTAAACACCTCATCTAGTCACCTTACCCTAGACCTGATTCATATGGCATGTTATCCACTGACTAATTGGAATTGTACTTAAGTACTCCACCTGTGCCTTAATGAGGTAATACTGCTTGTAGACCTGATACGCCAAAAATCAATGCCTGAAAGATATGATCTCTAACCATCATGTAGGGCCTGCTCATTAGATTTAGGGAGATCTTCCATTTTGATCTCATGACAACAAACCAACTGAGGATCCCAAGACATCTAGAAATATCTGAAGCCCAATAGTTGTTAGTAAACCTAGGGAATCTCAGCCTTAACCGGCTTGTCAGACATACCTAAACCGATGCCGGTCAAAATGGATTTCCATCATCGGTCTACCAGTCTTCAATTCACCTTAGCAACCTTGTTTGAAAGGTTGTCCCTTACATTCTGTAATCTAAGGAAGAAAAATATGAGTTTCATGCAATCCAGGCAAGGCACAACCATCATCCAAATAGATCCTAGAAACATTTTTTCCCATGGTAGCATTCTGGGAAGCACTGCCATGACACCAAACACCATTGGGGGATCTAAATCAACTTTCATAAATCTCCATCTAAGCCATCAAATCTGACATCACAGTAGGGGGTGATCTTATTATCCATGACGGATCTTGATATGGGGCATTCTATGTTAGGCTCTGTGGACCTCTCTTATTCATGTGTTCTAGTGTTGAAGACTCTACACTTCCCCACCATTGTATCATCTATACACAGTTTGTCTCATATGGCCTTCACCCACACCATAAACATGCACCCATACTACCGAGAAATGTAGTTTTTTCACCTCTGAGTGGGATTTCTAACACCATAGGTTTATGGGACAATTTACACCCACTCCTCACCATACCCACGAGTTAGTCTCATACAAATCTTCTAAACCAGTTGTCAAATTATGTGAGTTATTGAAAATCCATAGTAACCATCATTGGTTATTACTGTAACCATTGCAGATGTGTCATACAAGACCAACGCTAGTCTCTATGTCTGTCATACCCTGCCCAAGAATAGAGCCAAACAAACCTCCTACCAATTGAACTGAGAGAGTGGTGGCTAGTAATCAGACATCTGACCAGCTCCAGTAACCTGATGGACCTACCTACAAATTGGGTAGATCTCACTATTAGCCTATTGTCTCTGTTATATTAGATGTTACTTATTGTGCTTGAATGAGATACCTAAATCATATCAATTACAGTAGGACTTTACTTATTTCTCACCTATTAATTTTTTTAAAACTAATGCGATTCTATGCAGGGACTCATCTAGGATATTTTATCCATACTTCTCGGAACTAGTCCATGCTAGTCAATCCATAAATCATGATATAATTTAGCACATGAGTCTAGTTGTGGTGCTTTGAAACTTTCTATTTCAGGTAGTTCACTCATTTAGCACGACAAAGGAAGCTCTCACAATCTACCATTAGGGATCAAGACATGTAAAAATGCATAGCAACAACCAACAACTGAACCCATGGGAATCAAGTATTCCTCCTAGCCTTTATACCTTATCTATTTTTTCATTCAAAAATGTAAAGAAAATGGTGAAACATTTTTAGACACCAAAAATTGGGTCACACTCCCCTTAGCCCCTGATCAGATAACCAACTTAAACATGGGCACCTAACCATGGACCCTTTCACCCCACATTAATATTAATTTAATTATTTTAATTAAATTAATACCCATCCTCACAACTATTCATTATTTTATTACCTTAATTGACCTAAGTTTAAACCTCACCCCTTCACCTGGACACCTCATACCTAGCCACCTCACCCTAGACCTATTCTTGGCATGTTTCCATAACTAACAATAACTAAGTCTTACTTGCCTTAATGAGATAAGATTTGGTCTAACCCTAAAATCAATGCCTAATATTTCTCTAACCACATTCCCACTCATTAGAAGGGAAGATTCCAGTTCTGATCCATGAGAACAAACCAACTTGGCCCAAGAAATTAGAAAGATCTACCCATTTTAGTAAACCTAGGGAATCCCACCTTAACCGACGTTGGTCAGACCTAAACCGATGCTCGTCAAGACGGAACCATCGTCAGTTACAATTTATTCACCTTAGCAACCTTGTTTGAGAGGTTGGCACATTCGAGACTAGAGGAGAAGGAGATCAGAGCTACATGCAAGTAGAACCAACATCTTTTCATGCATCCAGAGCATCCAGAACCATCATCCAAGATAGATCTAGGAGCATTGCACCCACGGTAGCATTCAAGAAGCACTTCACTATAGCACCAAACACCATCCACCTGATCAACCATCACCTCCATCCAACCATTCAAATCTGCATCACAGTAAGTATCTTATCATTAACCATCATTCCATTCTATTTTCATTCTAGTAGGCTTTATTACATTTCTGTTATAGGTTTCTACTTAACAATTCTCACTTCCCCGCCATTTATCTCCATACAAGTTTGATCATTCCTTCACCCACACCATAAAATCACCCATACCCAACCTTTCAGACATCTCTGAGTATTTCCAACACCTCCCACAGACTAACATCCACTCCTCACCATCCCCTCAATCAGTCTCAGACAAATCCCTAAACCATGAAATATCATGAGTTATTGAAAATCCGGTGTAGTAACCATCGTCGTTATTACTAAACGTCGTCAAGTCATATGAGACTGACGCCGGTCTCTGTGTTTTATACCTTACCCAAAAACAGATCCAAACAACCTCCTACCAATTGACCTAAACAACCTAAAATCAAGACCTTAACCAGAACCTAGTACCTTGACAGTTACCTCCCCTTTTAGATCCAACTATAACCTAGCCTGTTGTGATTGGATTTTCTTATTGTACTTGAATGAGATACCTAAATCATATCAACTACAGTAGGAATTTATTTATTTCTCACATTAATTTGTTTTAAACAGTGGATTGACAGCCATCTAGGAAGTATCACACTTCCTGGAACTAGCATACGCTAGGCAGTCCACTATCATATATCATTTAACTTCTCTTTTGTGGTCTTGTTTTCTATTATAGGTAGTTCCTCCTAGCCAAAAGGAATCTCTCACAATTGGCACTAGATCGAGAAGTCAGAACACGTGCAACAACCATCAACCAATCTATTTAACATGTATTCCTCCTAGCCCATAACCCTATCTGTTTCGTCATTCAAAAATGTAAAGAAAATGGTGAAACATTTTGGCACGCCCAGTGGGACCCATCAGGGGTTCTATTGCATTTTCTTCATTTCTAGGCAGAAAGTTGTGTGTTTGTTTCCCATTTAAAAGGCTTACACAGTAATTTTCTTCCCTAATAATCCTCTCTTCTTTCTAATTTCTCTAAAAGAAACATTTCTCTTGGTGCATTTAAAAGGAATCATTCTTCTTTCTTGCTTTCTGCATTTAGTGAAAGAGCATACCCTCTCCTATTCATCATTTGCTTCATCGAACGTAATATTTTTGATTTGGGCTTAAAATTGGTTACATTACATTATGATTTTATGCATTTAGCTCACATTAAAATGAGGGCAACCTATATGTTGGAAGTCATGCCCAGCTGATGGTTGACACAAAGAATCGTAGAAAGAACACAATCTCTCTCTCTCTCTTGTGTCTTACCAAACTTGCACAAAATTGAAATATACACATCTTTCTTAAACAACATCTTACCTGGGAACACCTGTCAGTGATCACATGATCTGATTGGTAGGTACTCCCCAGCTCGTTACCTCTGTCGAGTCATTATCTCAGAGGACAGCCCGCCCCCGCCATAACATACCTGAAACCTCTCCTTTTAGATATCCTTCTTCGTAGGAAGCCTTCCTCACCAAAAAACTCTATTCTAGAATTCATGAGTCAGTCTTCTAAATAGCATAAGCTCAACACATTAAAAATCACTTGTTAGGTACATGTTTTTAGTGTTTGATTGACATGTATTTTGAGGTGTGAGGATACGCTTCTCCATTTTTCCATTTTGTTTCCTTACACACTCCACAATCATAGTTGGAGTATTCTGACTTCTTCTGAGTGTGTCAGGACTTCATTACATCATCTCCAGACCTCTGGGTTGATTATTTATCTCACTAAAATTCATAACAATCCATTTTTCTACATCTTTCCAATTTTCACAGTAACCGAGCATTGGTTACCCCTGACCTAGCATCGGTTTTTCTTATCGGCCGGCATTGGTTTTCTATTCTTTTGGGTTAAATTGCCTAAAAGAACCCTTATTTCATTTTCTTTGTTGTCAGAGTTCCTGTGAGTCTCTGTACTCTCTCTACTTTGATAAACAGTCATCATTCAACTTGTTCATCTGACCGTCACTAGTCTTTTCCTCATTTGATAAAATTGTTCCTGTCTCACAGTAACCAACCTCGGTTACCCCTTAACCAGCATCGGTCAACCTTAACCTAGTTGGTTACCTTGTATTGAACATCAACTGATATATTACCAAAAATCTACCTATAAAAACCTGTTTTCTCCATTTCTAATTGCTTCTTGTGTCATCTACAGGATACAAAATCACCTGATATATACTCATTCACATGGTGTTGACTCGCAATCAAGATAACGCCCTTACATTTCATGTAAGTCGTCAACCACTCCCACCTAGTCCTTCACCACCCTCTGTCCTATCACCCATGGATCCAACCCTACCTACCACCATTGCCACAGGTGACAAGGAATTTGACACAACTCCTTGACCAGAATCCCACGGCCTTATAGTTCTACCTTTCCCACTCTTCCACCTGGGACTCTTCAGGGTAGTTGATATATGGCATGCCTATATCCATCTCTCCTGCCCTTATTCCACTTCTACATCAGCCCCTAATAATGTGGCGTTACCTTCACCTGCTTCACCCCCAGTGGTTTCACAGCTAGGACCCACACCCGCTATGACCATTGCATCTGCAGTATCAGTTGCACCATATAGTATATGTTGTCCCCTCAGTGATCACCCAGACCATAACCTCATCCATGCCCATTGTCTCACAAATACCCATTGCAACACAACCGCCCGTGGTGTTAGTGACCCCTACTCCATTCAAGAATATTTTCCTCTCCATCCCACAAACACTACCCCCAATCACTACTAGAGTCACTACGACCATCCCACCTACATACACATACTATCAACAACCCCCTATCTCATCTATCACCCATTCTGGATACATGCCCTCTATATCGGTCCCTTATTCTCAACCTCCCTATTCGGCATCACCATATAATGGAATTCTACCCACATCACAGGTTCAATACCAACCCCCTTATGCCACAAGGAGTGATTTCCCTTCCATCACAACCTACCAATGACCTCATCAAATTGATGATGGAAAGGATGCAGACACTAGAAGCATCAGTTTTGGGCTCACATAATTCTCTCACCTACGATGAAATCTTTAATGATCCCATTCATCCATCCATCCCCATTCACCCATACCCTGTACATTGGGAAATGCCAAAATTCAATCGTTTCAATAGTAAATAAGACCCACAACAACATTTGTTGGTCTTTCAAACATGGGTGTTACCTGATCACCCATGATGACACTTTACTCCTACAAACCTTCCTGATGTCCCTGACAGGACCTTCCTTGGACTGGTACAGTGGGCTACCAAGACACTCCATCTACTCATTTAATCAAGTAGCCCAAGCCTTCTTAGATCACTTCTCCATCAACATTGTTAAGAAGGTTACCATGACTGATCTTTATTCCACACGACAGTACGATGATGAGTCTATCACTGACTTTCTCACTCACTGGCATGCAGCCTAATTAACCAGCTCACATTTTAATTACCTCAAACTAAACTCATAGAGTTGTTTACTCAGGCTTGTGCAAGACACATCTCACCAAATCTGTAGGTGCAGACCTTTCACACTTTTGATGAGGCATTCACCATGGCACATGGAAATTGGAAATTCGTGCTATCGAAGAGAAGAAAATTCAACTTCATAACAAAAACATCACGTTCAAATCAAATGATGCTTCTTCATCTTTGAAACCCCAAAACAACTATTCAAAACCCAAAGGATCTTCCAATGTCATAGTTCTCAAGGCTGGTCCCCCTCATCAATCAAACCCAACCAAACCTCCTTCTAATCTCTCTCCCATCTAAGCTTTCCAGTTCAGATGAGAACAACAAAAGTACACTTCGATAGGAGAATCTTACTCTTTTGTTTTGGAAAAGCTTGTTAAGGCTGGTGCCATTACCCTTCCACCTATAAAACCACATACTGGTTTTGACCCTGAGTGACCCATGCCCACATGGTATAAGGAACATGAATTTTGTAACTATCATCATGTCAAAGGTCATAGTGACAATAACTGCATCACCTTCAAGAATATCATCCAAGAAATGTTAGACAATGGAGATCTAGTCTTGGATATCCTGAATGCACCTGCTAACCAAAACCTACATATATTCAAGAATCCATTTCCTAATCATGCCCCATCTTCCAACCAAGATGGTGACACTTCAAACAATGATAGCAATGTCCATGCAAGGTCCATGCTATTTTCGATGACATACCAATTACTTCCCAATTGCCTCATGTTCCTTCCATAGATGAAATCTTAGCCCAAACTCCACTACCTGCACAAGGACCTATTTCATCTACTCCTCCACCCACAGATGAACCCCCTTCATTTTCTCCTTCACCCATGGAAGATCCTATACTTAGCACACCACCTTTGGCCCCTCAAATTACTGAGAAGTTGTCAGTGGCACCTCTCCTACTCATAGGAGATACATGTTCACAACCTACACCATCACAAGGAGAGTCAACCTTGTCTAGCCCATCCTCTCCTCTACCCATAGAGGATCCTATAGGAATACCATTGCCTTTAGATGACCATTCACCATCAGACCTTCAAGAGCCCATAGATCTGCTTTTAGATCTCTTACCCACAGAGTCTGAGGCTAGCCATTTCCTTGTGTCTCAAACACATTTTACGGGAATTGCAACTCGATCCACATCAACCCCTGCTTACAACAACACCATTTTCATGCTTGGCTGATTGCCTGGACTATGTCGATAGAGCCTTACTTTGGGGATGCCTTCTACTTCTTGTTTCAACACAAATGCAGTTGTCCCTCGCTGACACCTCCACTATCTATCTAAAAGTGTTTCAAGTGACTGAACCAAACACAACTATGACTATTGCAACACCTTCCATGTCACCACCCATGGCCCAACTCACACCTCTTCCCATAACCCAACATACATCTACACCCAAACACCTACCCTCACCTATATCATCTCCCTTACCTAAACCTATCCCTACCTTGGGGGTCATACTGACAGCTAGCCTTACTCACCCACCCATCAAATTAGATTTAGCCACATCTTCCAAAACTAACACTAAACTTACCCCCCCTAAAAAGAAGATCCAATCTCCTAGGCCTCATACACCAACCTCGCCTACCATGCCATTATCACCTTCACCCCTTCCGTCCATCCTAGGACCTCACCCCTCAACCCTGGCCAAGCAACCCCGTCCATCGGTAAACCAAGAACCCAGCAACCCATTTCCTCATCACATGCCTCTAATATACCCAAGTGACCCACGCAACTTTTGCACTCACCCGTAACCTTCTTACCACCCATACCTCCACTATCGTCCATAACTTCTTCACTACCCATGACACTTTCTTCTCTTTCACTCATGCCTCCTACCCAACCTACACCACCCACCTCCACAGCATCTCGGTTACCCCCATGGGTAACCCGTCCTCTTCCACCATCTACTTTTCCCTCCACATCTCATACACCCATGTCATCATTTCCCAAAAAGATGCAACCTAAAGCTAAAAATCCTCTACCCTCCAATAAGGTAGTTAAACCAACCAAACCTTCTGTCCGCTAGCTCTTCTACCATGCCCATACCCAAGCAGATGCAACCAAGACCTAAGACCACTTCACATACCAAACTAGTAAACCAACCCACCCCCCTCCTATAAATCCTCTTCCTCCACAATCAACTGTACCTACACCCAAACCCACATTCACCTCCCATTGTGATCCACTAGCAGGATCCTACACCAAAATCTTAACCAATCTCCTCAGAAAACTTCTGTCATCACATTACCACCTCTTAGACCTTACGACCCACTCAAACCCAAACCAAAAGGGTTTGACAAAACCAAAATTTATGCCTACCATCATGTGCCAAGACATGATGTAGAGAACTGTAAGGCTTTAAAAACCACTCTTGTCCAATTGTGTCCTCCTGAAGAAAATTTTGATGATGACGATCTTCTTGATGAGGACCCCATTTCACCTTCACCAATTTCCACAGATCTTCTCCCATTACCTACTCAGCAACCAAAATATCCACCCCCACAACTCTTTGATCCACCCTCGAGATTTGAGATTAACATGGTTTGTATCAGAGAGTTGGCCAAACCACCACCAAGATGCCAATACACCCTACTCATTTCACAAGGATCGTATCCCCCACTAGATTTTTCCCTCATGCCACTATACCTTCCATGACACACCCTCTTCATCCACCTCCCCTCAGATTAACATGATCAACATTGCCACCCATGCTCAAAAAGACAAGGGCAAGGAAAAAGCAACTAGCCCATCAACCAACCCTGTACCCAACATACCATCCGCACCCATACCCAAAGTCACCATTCGAGGTCCTGCATATCCTATTTCTGATGGGGTCACACATCACACAATGCTAAAACAACTACACCAATCCCCCCTCAAAATTTCTTTATATGACCTCGTCCAAACCTCAGAGTCACATTGTCAAGCCCTCATGGAGGTCCTTCAATCTATTAAAGTCTTACCAAATGACCCCACACCCATAGCCTCCATCATTACCCCTCACCACGTAGCCTCTCTCACTAGATCATCACCTTCCTCTACACCTCCACCTACTCACCAAGTGGCCGCCCTCACTTTTTAGATGAAGAGATCACTCCCTTCCAGTCTGATGACCCCGACCCCACTCTTTTCATCTCCATCTTTATTGATAATATACACATACGATGCATCATTATGATTGATGGTGGTGCTAGCATTAACATCATCTCCTCCCATGCATATGACCAAATGTAGATACCTACCAATTACATGCATGGTAACCCAGTTATGCTATGCTCCTTCAATGATGCCATGACCTCTACCCTAGGTACCATTGTTCTCCATGTCTGTGTGGGTCCCCACACTATTTCTGTAACTTTTTTATGTCCTAAAAGGGGAGTTCCAGTATAACTTGCTACTCGGTTGACCCTGGATCCATGCCATGGGTTGTGTCCCTTTGAATTTACATCGCTGCCTCAAATTTGAACATGAGGGACATAATTACACCATCCCTACTGACCCATCACCTTTCAAGACCTGTAACATGTTATATCAGCCTAATGATGTGCTTGTACTAGTCAAGGCATCTGCCACTATCACTACTTCACCTTCACCCACAAGCCCATCCACCAAAACTTACCACTACCTCTGCTACATCTAACCTTGCTATCCCCACTGTCAGCTATAGCCTCTACCACTGACGCACTTGTTTCCCCATCATCTAGCGAGCCATCTATCCCTGCTACCCACATACTGACTACTGATCCCTTAGAAGGTGTTTTTCAATGCCTCACTCTGGGGGAATACCACCTATACAATATCGACACCTTCCTCACCCCACAAGAGTATGGGAATCTACGTCAACACCCAGCTATGACATCCACATTGGTGATGTTTTTCCTTATGGCCCTCCCCACCTTCGCACCAATCTAACGTATGGGGGACTTGATATTGCCACCTATAAACCCAAACCTCCATCCCAAGCCCAACCATTTTCATCTGACCTACACTCCCTCACTAACGGCTGCTTCACTCACACTTTCCTCCACTGGTGCACATGGAAAGGATTTGGCTTTGGATTTTATGAACAAGGCCACCATACTTTCATTTCTTGTACCTCTCGTAAACACAATGACTGTAGTGGCATTGGTTTTGATGCTCCACCCTCCAAGAAGGTTCACGTCGACCTTATCTAGGATGAGAAATCTTCCCCATCTCATTCACCCACATTACCATCTTCACCCACGGAAGTCCATAGATCCCAAATCTATTCCTCCTAACTTTTTTTTCATAAACACCATTTCCCTAGGACCACTGACCTATCAATGTGATGGCGAGGATCCCTCTTCTCTCCCATTCCTGTATCCTGACATGATTGATGACGATACACCTTCTATTAACGTCGTTCAATGTCAGGACGATGAGTCCATCCTCACCTACCTTGGTGTGGAAGACTCTTATATTCATTGGTCATTACCCTCTGAGACGTAAACCATGTTGAATGAATCGACCATCAAAATCAACATTAACACTCAGGATGACCCACACATTCTAAATATTCGGCCAATCCTTAGACATGCTACTGAACAGGAAGCCTTCACCTCTTTCCTTCAGGACCATAGCAATGCTTTTTCCTGGTCCTATGCCGATATGCCCGGTATCGACCCAAAAATCATGGTCCACAATATCGTAACCATTCCTGATGCCAAACCCATCAAACAAAAGCTGTGGAAAATGCATCCTCACATTGCTCTTCTGGTCAAAGAAGAGCTTCAATGCCTTCTCTCAGTTTCCTTCATCCTACCCATTGACTATCCCCAATGGATCTCTAACATTGTTCCTATCACAAAGGTGAATAGGGGGACTCCGCATCTACATGGAATTCCATGACCTCAACCTAGCTTGTCCTAAAGATGACTTTCCCCTACTAGGCATTGACCAACTAGTTGATCTCACCGCTGGCCATGAAATGCTATCACTCATGGATGGTTTCTCGGGTTACAATCAAATATTACTAGCTCCAGAAGATCAACACAAGACTACCTTCATCACCCCTTGGGGGACCTTCTGCTATCGAGTCATGCCTTTTGGCCTTAAAAATGCCGGTGCTACATACCAACGCGCCATGACTTACATCTTCCATGACATCATGCATCACATATTGGAAGATTATGTAGATGATCTACTTGCCAAATCCAAACATTGAACCGAACACCTACACATCCTTAAAGTCATCTTTGACCACCTCATCAAGTATTGTGTTCATCTTCAACCAAAGAAGTGCGTCTTTGTAGTACTTTCCATGGAAAACTCCTGGGTTTCATTGTTTCTTTGCATGACATAGAAGTTTGATCTTGCTAAAGTCAAGGCTATTCTAGAAATGCCTCCGCCCACTAATCTTTGTCAACTTCAAAGCCTACAAGGTAAGCTGCAATCCATTTGTCATTTTATCTCGTAGCTTTCTAACCATTGTCAACCATTTCATCATCTTCTCAAGAAAAAATGTTTCATTCAAATGGGATGATGAATGCCATAAAGCCTTTGAGGCCTTAAAACAATACCTTCTTCAACCACCAGTACTCATTCCTCCTAAAGATGACCAACCCTTTTACCTATATATTTCCGCCACTGACCATTCTTTAGGTGCCATGCTTGCTCATCACGATGACCAACACCAAGAGCAAGCGGTTTATTACATAAGTCCGTACCCTTCTGGACTATGAAACTAGATATACCCATGCCAAAAAAATCTTCCTAGCCTTAGTTTTCGTCGCCACCAAACTCCGCCATTACCTACTCAACCACAAAACCTTCTTCATTACTAATACTGACCCATTACACTATATGTATGCCAAACCCTATCAACATCAACGTGTTGCACGTTGGCTTATGCTTCTGGCCGACCTTGACCTCGAATTCATTCATCAAAATTCCATTAAGGGCCAGGTTATTGCTGACCAACTGGCCAAAGCACCTATTTCTGGGGATCAACCATCTAACTTCGACTTCCCAAATGAGTCTATAGCTACCCTTTCCCTGGATGAACCCACTTACCAAATGACACTCTTCTTCGATGGCTCCAAGTGTCATTGTGGGGGTGGGGCTGGTGTTATCCTCATTCCTCTTGAAGGTGAACCTATGCCTTTGTCTTTCAAACTCAATTTTTATTGTACAAACAATATTGCAGAATATGAAGCACTTGTATTGGGTCTCCAGGCCACTTATGCCTTAGATGTTAAGACAATCAATATCTTTGGTGATTCTCAGTTGGTCATAAACCAAGTCAATGGTATATACCAGTGTCGTAATGAGATCCTTCAAAAGTATAAGCATCATGTAGATATGCTTTTGACCACCTTTGACCATTACACACTTCAAACCACCCCATGTTCTACCAATAAATTTGTACAGATACCATGGCCTGTTTGGCTTCTCAGATACCTGCTTCGCCCGCTGACTCTAAAATCTTTGTCACCATACAAAGGCTACAATCACCCTCTTATTTACCTCATGAGGTCTACTCCATTGGAACCATTTCCCCTAACCCACGTGACCTTTGGTATAAGCAATATGTAGACTATCTTTCCCTTTCCATTTTACCCACTGATCTCACTGTGTAATGGACAACGAGCCTTTCTTAAAAGTGTCTCCCATTATGTCATCATGGGTGGTCTTCTTTACAAGTGTGGCTTCGATGGCATTCTCTTACGATGCCTTATGAGTTCTGAAATTCCCTACACCATTAAGGAAGTCCATGATGGAATTTTTGGAGGTCACTTTAGTGGTTTAGCCATCGCAAAATGCATCCTTTACCTAGGCTATTATTGGCCAAACCTAAACCGTGACTGTTGTGATTATGTCAAACATTGTGTGAAATTCCAACAACATGCTAATCTCCATCACACACCTATTCATGCCTTACAGGTCACATGAGACCTTTGGCCTTTCTCTCAATGGGGTTTGGATCTTGTCAGTGAGATCAACCCCCATTCTTCACAATGCCACCAATGGATCATAACCGCTACTGAATATTACACTAAATGGGTAGAAGCCATTCCCCTCATTTCTAAAAATCTTAAGAAGATATGTGAATTCATCAACCATCACATCATTTTTCATTTTGGTGTTCCTCACCGCCTTATCACTAATAACGGAAAACAATTCAAAAAAAAACCCTACATAAACTATGTGACGCTTTTGGCATCCAACTCAGTTTCTCATCACCTTATTACCCGCAAACCAATGGTCAAGCCGAATCAACCAATAAAACCTTGAACAAAATTCTTATGAAGGTAGTCAATGATACTGGGAAATATTGGCATACGCACATCCCTTTCGCCTTGTGGGCTTATTGTACTAGTATTCGCACTTCGATGACTACCACACCCTTTTCTCTGGTCTATGGTACCGAAGTTGTCTTACCTCTCGAAGTCTAGATTCCATCTCTCTGCATCTCACTACAAGACATGCTCAATGAACGATGAATTTTGATAAGATTGTTTGGTACAACTTGAGTTATTAGATGAACACCGTCTCAATGCTCTTGACCATCTCCAAATTTACCAAAAGCGTATCAAACATGCATATGAAAAACACATTCACAAATGAACCTTCTAGGTTGGTGACCTCATCCTGAAAGAAAATAAACATGTAACTAAAGAAGAGAAAAGTAAATGGGAAAATTTTTCCTAATTGGCTTGGACCCTATATCATTACCCATGCCTATGGATCAGGTGCTTATCGTTTGTCTTCACTCGAAGGTAAACCTGAACCTGAGCCCCTTAATGCCTTGCATCTTCGACCATTTTATTATTGATATCAAGTCCTATATCACTTTTTTTCAGTTGATTACTCGTCCCTTGAGTGTATATTCACCTTCCATATTACCCATTTTTGAGGATCTGTGACTCAAAAAGAATCATGTGATTCCCATCACCTTTCAGCCCTATCTTCAATATGAGTACCATGGCTCTACTCGTAACATGATTCTCATGGATACTTTTTGTCTTCTTCAAGATGGAATCCCATGGTTGTTCATCACTCAAAACCACCTCTTTCATAGTTAATTTTTGTGTGCTATGGTCTTGTCTTCTAAACAAGAACCTAATCTTCCTCTATAGTCTTGTCCATGACTTAGATGTCCAAAAACAAAAAGGGATACAACTCCTTGAGTCAAACTTCCAAGCAAAAGATGACTCCCCCAAAAGGGACATCTCTTCACTCTAATTCCACCACTATAAATAGACTGCTCCCTTGAAGGACAGCTATACAAGGTCATTACAAAATATAATAAATATCCAGAAGCTTCCCACATCGATCAGCTTCACGAAGACCTCAAGGAGATAATATACTCATCCCATATAGACTTCCTGCATTGATCAGTCTATTATAAACAAAAAAATGAAGCAAAAGGATGAAATTTTCATCATGGACTTGCCTATTCTTGATCCTGGGTCTCTTGTTCCAAAAGACACACTGTCATACACTAAGTTACGCTCAATCGCCCATTCTCACCTCCTTGCCTTTTTAATCCTAATTTCCCCTTTACTCAAGGGACTTTCCGTAAACGTGACATTTCGTGATAATGTGACTTTCTTCACCTTTAGAATAGTCCATTATGCAACACCTTTAGGGTCTTACATTCATAAGCCCCTCTTAGGTTTGGTTGACCCATTAGGGTTCTTATCAATTAAGTGGATCTTTTACCACCTCTTACCATTCACCTTCCTCATTTCTTATTGCTTATCCTATACAAGACACATCTCATCAACATCTTATATTTAACAACCACTCAACCATGCCTGTGACCTAAACTCAATCATGCCTATGACCTACATTCAACAATGCCTAACACTTGCCAACCCATTCTTCTACTTCATCATAATCTTCCCTAGCTTATGGGAGAACTACATCAGCCTGAGGTCCCTTTTCACTGGGACTATGTAGGCAACACTCCGAGGGCATGGGGCCCTTGGAGGTTAGCTCAACCACTCTCTACCCTGACCCATTCCCCCTTTTCCATTCCTATTCACATTATACCCTAGTTAGTTTCCTTTCTATATCAATAACTAGAAATTAAACCAAACAAACACCAATTAACAAACATCACTATCAACCATTTTTCCACATATCATCATAATGTTCACCAATTTCCATAATTCACAAATATTCAGAAATTTCAAACATAACATGCATATCCATCATCATTTGTTTCCTTTGTTACCAATAACGTGGAACTTAAATCCAAACCAAAACCTGACTTAATCCATGCCTAGGACCTGACTCAATCCATGCCTAAACCAATGACATCATGAACTCAATCCATGCCTATGAACTGACTCAATCCATGCCTATGACCTGACTCCATCCATGCCTATGACCTGACTCTATCATGCCTAAACCAACCTAACTTACCTAGTTCTCCATCACATGCCTACACCATCTATCATCTAACTTACCTAGTTCCCATCACATGTACAACAACATCATCAAAAGTACCATATACACATCATGCCATAAACATCATCATATATATATATATATATATAACTCATCAAAATCTCTACTTGTCTGCTCAAATATCTCCAATATATAATGTCTCCAATACAAATGTCTCAAGATCATCGATGTGTAGGTTGGTATCATATAAAAAACATCATGGCACGCAAGCTAGTATCATATACAAAACATCATCAGCATGTAGGCCGGTATCCTATACAAAAAAATCATTGGCATGCAGGCCGGTCCATATCACAGATAATCCCTATACTATCCAAAATGGTGATATCCCTCGTCTGCCCCTTAGATCTCTGAGTCGGTCTCTCCCGAACTCCTCTGCTGCTCTTATGTGGTGCCCCATACCCACCTCACCACCTATCTATGGGCCTCGATCTAGTAGTCGATGGCCCCTCACCTAGATCTGGCCTCCGTACACTGGTGGCCTCACCCTACTCCTACCTCTAGGCTCACCGACCCCCTTTGCTCTCCACACTGTGAGTGTGGGATCGGTCCTCTCACTCGAGGCCTGTTGTGCTCGGTACTCCGCATATGAAGGGACATCTATCCCTACTACTACCAAATGATCCTGATAATACCTCACCTCACCCAGGGCATCCCTAAATCTCACCATGGGCACTGTCTGAGGAGGTATCCATGGGTCTCACCGCAACCTGTGTACTTTTCCCTGTCAATAAGGGTCTCTGAACTATACCTGTACCTGTACCTACCATGGGACCCTGTCCCTGAGTCTGTCCTATCCTATGTTGGTCCAGTGCCTAGTAGCAATCTAGTTCCTGTAAGGCCACAATCTGGCTGTGTAGTGGCAACTGAACCAACCCTATGTATGTGCCTGTAGGGTGGCCACCCTCCCCATCTCTGCCCCACCCTGCAGGTACCTGCCCCTGTAATGTTATGTGGGCCTGAAGGGCCATCACCTGTGCCTGTAACATGGCCACCTCTTCCTGTGACCCCGTCAGCTGTCCCTATAAACCTATAACTTGGCCTATAAGGTAGGCCACCTGTCCCTGTAACATGTCCCTCTGGACTGTGAGGGTGGCCACGTCTGGCTATCCTGGTCTAGGTGGCACTACTCATAGTTGAGCTGCCCACCACGGTCTGTATCTGTCAGTGCACCCGACATCATCAATGTGTCAGTCCACTGGTGCCTCCTCCTACCTTATTAGCATGGTAGGTCATGGAGGGGACATCGGCCTCTCCACATCATCCCTCCTATACTATGGGAAGGGAGGTGGTACATCCTGCAATAGCCCAAACTGCTGTCTGACCCTATCTATGGGTATCAGCTCATGCTCTCCCGCGTGACACCCCTCTATCCATCAAACTAGTTACAACTCATCTAACTCCATGGCCATCCACCCATATGATGGAAAACCCACATAGGGCCTCCAAATAATGTCCACAGACAACCCCTCTAGCAAATGCCTATAATAGGCTACATCATGTGTAGCCCTGACATCTCTGCACACTCTAGTAACTGACACCCAGTGCCTGTAACCCACTCGAACCAACCTGGCATCAAATGCATCATGCCTGGGGCATACCTAGTGGCCTCACACATACAATGTGCTCATATGCCCAACAGTGGAGAAGAAAGGTGCAGCATAGGCTGAACCGTCGTAATCTCCTATATGCCCATCAACTCCCTATACAACTGCACCAAAGTATGCTGGTGCCCAAGAAAATTGGGTCCTCTCCTCCATCATGTCATGGAGGACCCCCATCAATGCCCATGGGAATCTCCCACCCTCTGCATCTAGTAGTGCAAAGCAACACACTGCCTCCATAATCAAAACTACTAGCCTCATCTCCTCTGGATGGGCTGCATACATCTCACCATAGCTCAGACTGGCACTATGGAACCTCATCTCTGCCATACCCTCACCAAAAAATGTTAGCATCAACTCCTCGGAGGCCTCTGAGGAGATAGAATACACCTGTTGTCCCACTATTGGTAGGCGCAAGATCTGATAGACATCCTCTAGGGTGACTGTCATCTCACCCGTCGGCAAATGGAATGTGTTGGTCATTGTATCCCATCTATTAATGAGTGTGACCATAAGGCTAGGCTCCCATACTATATGCATATAATGTCTCACACCTATCAAGCAACATCTGTCATGTGCCTCCACTCATCGACGGTGACACTCAATCGTACCGACAACAATAAAGGAGGTACATGGTCCCTCATCTGTAGCTGCTCTCTGGCCTGCATCCACCACATTACAAAACATTATTCAACTTTCCTTTAACCAACATTTCCTCCACCCCCACCTAACCCCTACAAACCTAAACCCTCCAACCTAAACCTAAACCTAAATTCCCACCTAACCCCTAAACCTAACCCCTCAACAAACCTAACACCCTAAAAACCCTAAACACCCTGAACCTAAAACCCTTCAACCTAACCCTCCACATGCACCAAAAATCCTAACCATTCAACCCTAAAACCCAAACCCTAAACACCCTAAACCTAAAACCCTTCAACCTAAACCCCCAACCCTAACAAACCTACACCCTAAATTCTCTAACCGGCGCCATCACTCCTGAATGACACCGGTCCATGCTAAACAAACATCGATTCTTAAATCCTGACCGATGTCAGTATATACAGACCAACATCAACCATACCTTGACTGACGTCGGTCACTGTTACTACACCCAAACCCGAACCCCTAATTTTCTTCCCCCCATTTCTCCTAGACACCTACCCAAACTTCCCCCAAATCCCTCCCCAACCCTATTCAACCTACTTATGCCTTTTCCCACCCCTCCTCTCACCCATTTTAACCACCAAATTTAAAATTCTCTACCCTACCCACACCCCCTGACCCATATTCCCTTCTACATTTAACAACAATACATAGAAAATCTTAGCTCTTACCTCATCTCAGTGTCACCTCCATGGTGGCACATCTGGCTGCTGTGCTGGTGGTCCACTGACCCCTCTCCTACCTCCACCATGTAACACCTCTACCTCCAACCTCTCCACCAATCCACTCACTCTGCCTGATCTCATGGGCCCATCCACCTGACTCCTCTCCCACCCAGATCTCTCCACCTCACCTTGGTATGGTCCCATGTACTTCTCTCACGACAAAGCACAACTCATTCAATGCTCTGTCATTTTCCAAAAGTCAAAAGCATACAAATGAATCCATATTATATGGATTTTTCCTTTTTATATACCCACATTGACCTGATCGGTGTTAGTTATACCTAGACCGACATCGGTCTTGTGCCCTAGCAAACCATGGTCGGTTGTACCTAAACCAACATCAGTCTTGTGCCCTAACAAACTGTGATCAATTTACCTAGACTGTCACAGTTAAGTATGACTGGCATCGGTTACCTATCATACTCCTGTCAATACCCTTTCCCCATTTTTGACCAAAATTTACCCTTCCCCACCACCATTTGACCTTACCCACCCTTATCGCAACCTACCTCCAAGCCTACATTACCTATCCCTGTCCTTAATTATGTTTAGGGACTTGTTATTTTACCCGTACCTCGGCCCTACCCATGTCGTGACCTAGCTACCTAGACCCAGAACATTGTTAGTGACCTGTGAACTCATGTGCTCGCTATACCTTGTGACACTGTTACCCATGTTGTTTGACCTAATGACCTTACCTTGCCTATTGTCATGTTGTTTATCCTGACCCAACCTTTGGTGTATTGGAACATACCTAAACATTCCTGCACCTGACCTACATTGTGTTTCCACACCATATCCTATGCCTTGGATACCAAATCACTTCAACCTTGTTTGGATAAACCTATCGACCTTGGACAGATGTAGAGTTTGCAAGCTCTTCAACCTGGAACCATGTCACAGTTTATAATGTGTGTGTGCATTTGACTGCCACTACCTTTGACCCTGGCCCATTTACCTATTTTCCTATTTTTGACCTCTACCCTTTCCCACATTTTCCCACATCTACGCTCCTTTTCACCACATCCACCTTTTATCAAACCACTCACCACTTCCATCTTCCACCTCACCAGTTCCTAGTTTGAGGGGGATCACCTTCACCCACACATGGGGCACCCACTTCTTATTTTTGTCATCATCGCTTACCAATACAAGCTCCGTGACAAAAAAGGGCAAAATGTAGACACCTAAATTGGGTTACATTCCCCTTAGCCCCTGATCAGATAACCAACTTAAACATGGGCACCTAACCATGGCCCCTTTTCACCCCACATTAATAATTAATTTAATTATTTTAATTAAATTAATCCTCATCCTCACAATATTTCATTATTTTATTACCTTAATTGACCTAATTTCCACCTCACCTAGACACCTCATCCAGCCACCTCACCCTAGACCTATTCTTGGCATGTTTCCATAACTAACAATAACTAAGTCTTACTTTCCTTAATGAGCTAAGATTTGGTCTAACCCTAAAATCAATGCCTAAGATTTCTCTAACCACATTCCACTCATTAGAAGGGAAGCTTCTGTTCTAATCCATGTGACAACAAACCAACTTGGCCCAAGAAATTAGAAAGATCTTCCCATTTTAGTAAACCTAGGGAATCCTGCCTTAACCGACGTCGGTCAAACCTAAATGACATTGGTCAAGAAGGAACCGTCGTTCGGTTACCATTTATTCACCTTAGCAACCTTTTTTGAGAGGTTGGCACATTCTGAGACTAGATGAGAAGAGATCAGAGCTGCATGCAAGTGCAGAACCAACATCTTTTGATGTATCCAAGCATCCATAACCATCATCCAGGAAGATCTAGGAGCATTGCACCCATGGTAGCATTCCGGAAACACTGTCACTATGGCACCAAACACCATTCCATCAATCAATTATCACCTCCATCCACATCAAACCATTGCATCCTATAAGTATCTTGTTTAACCATTATTCATTTCTATTTTTTGTTCTAGTAGGCTTTGTTACTTCATTTATTAGTTTCTACTTGAACTCTCACTTCCCCACCATTTATCTCCATACAATTTTGATCATTCCTTCACCCACACCATAAAATCACCCATACTTAACCGATAGACATCTCTGAGTATTTCCAACACCTCCCCACTTACATCCACTCCTCACCATCCCCGAATCAGTCTCAAACAAATCCCTAAACCATGAAATATTTTTGAGTTACTTCAAAATCTGACGCAGTAACCATCGTCGGTTATTACTAAACCATCGTCGGTTATACCCAACCGACATCGGTCTCTGTGTTTTATACCTTTCCCAAAAATAAGCCAAACAACCTCCTACCAATTGACCTAAACAACCCAGAATCAGACCCTGACCAGTCCCAGTACCTTGACAGTTACCTCATCCTTTAGATCCAACTATAGCCTAGCCTGTTGTGATTGGATTTGCTTATTGTACTTGAATGAGATACCTAAATCATATCAACTACAGTAGGAATTTACTTATTTCTTGCATTAATTTGTTTTAAACAATGGATTGATAGCCATCTAGGAAGTATCACACTTCCCAGAACTAGCATACGCTAGGCAGTCCACTGTCATATATCATTTAACTTCTCTTTTGTGGTCTTGTTTTCTATTACAGGTAGTTCCTCCTAGCCAAAAGGAAGCTCTCACAATCAGCACTGGATCGAGAAGATCAGAATGGCGCAACAACCATCAACCAATCCATTTAATAGGTATTCCTCCTAGCCCATAACCCTATATGTAAAACCATAATGAATCAAACTTTCCATGGCTGCCTTTTGGTTCCCTTCTCTTGTACCATAGCACAACGAAGTCTCCAACTTTGAATTCTCTCACTTTGGCCTTCTTATCAAAAATATTCTTTACTTTCAACTGGTGTTCTTTAATGCGGTCCACCACTCCAGAGTCTATTTTCTTCTAACTTCTCAAGAAATAAGATCCTTTTGTGAATGGAATCCTTGAACTGACCATGTTCTATTCCTTGTAGCAACTTGAGAACTGGCATCTCGATCGTGAGGGGAATTTCTACCTCGACTCCATACAATAGTTGGAATGGTGACATACCTATTACCTTCTTGGGATTGCTCATGTCCGCCCACAATGCATTATACAATTTTTTGTGCCAATTCCTTTTATTTTCATCTATGAGTTTGTGGATGATGGTCATAATGTTCTTGCTTCTCGATTCATCTTGTCCATTCCCCTATGGATAGTAGTCAGATAGATGCGATAGAGAGATTTTGTAGCCATAGAAAAACTTGGTCAACTCCCTTGAAGAGAAATAGGTAACGTTATCTGCTATAATCTTCTCTGGTACTCTAAAATGCACTATGATATTCTCCTTGATGAAGTTGCATATTGTTTTGGTGTTGTCTTCTTTGACCAGAATGGCCTCCACCCATTTTGTGAAGTAATCTGTTGCGGTGAGCACATAATTTTTCCCCGCGCTTGATTGAGGATTCAAAGCACCAATGAAGTCTAGCCCCCACTGTTGAAATGGTTCTTCAATAACAACTGGGTTGAGCTGGTAGTGCAGCAAGTTGTGGTCTCCCAATGAATTGTTGGCATACTTCACATTTAGAAACCTAATCTTAAGTGTCTACAAAGAGGGTAGGCCAATAATACCTTCCTCAGAGGATATTTTGTGCAGTGACCATCATTGAGAAATGTCCACCACATGCTTTGTCATGGTATGCTTTAAGTAATTTTATTTTTTTCTCTTCGTCTACACATCTGAGGAAGCATCCATCTATAATTCTCTTGTAAAGCACGTGATTCCAAATTATAAACTTTGTCACCTTCATCTTGAGTGTTCTCCTTTGCTTGTAATCAAGATGAGGAGGGAATTCTCCATAAGTTAAGTAATAGGAAATATCAGCATACCACTAATCAGTGGTGGTTACAAAGAGAACCTATGGGTTTTTGTAAGAAGAAGTTGAGAAAGCACAATTTCCTTCACCATATTAAGCTTTGAGTGTTTCATCTTCAGCAATCAGCCTGCAGAAACCATTCCCCCTTACCAGATTGGAGGGTTGAATCTCCAATTAATATTCTTGAGTCTTTGCAATCCAATTTCCTCCTCTTTTAGCTCTAGGATCTTGTTGTGTCAAGATTGACTTGATTGCACTTTTGGGGACCATCGGCACTGTATGAGAGTTGAGGATGTAAAACCTGAAATTTTTTATCAGCCTTAACCACTACATAGGCATACTTCTCCAATTGGTTATAGTTTAGTTCATGCTTTTTCAATGGGAAACTCATGAAAGCAATAGGCACTTTCACGCCTTCATCATTTTTTTGAAAAAGGATGGCAGAGAAGGTATGTTCTGATGCATGACAATACATGTATGAATTCTTTGTTAAAACCTGGAGACAATGGATTTGGAGCCTTGGCGATGGTTTTTTTATATCTTCAAACATTTTCTTCCCTTCATTGATCCATTTGATTTTTTCCTATGGTTTCATCATGGTGTTTATGTGCTTTGTCTATTTAGAAAACTCAGGAACAAAGCAACGAAGAAAATTCACCTTTCTGAAGAAGGAATGAACTCCTTTCTTGCTTGTGGGAAGAGATAATGTTTGAATGGCTCGTACTCCCTCAGGATCAATGTGTGCTCCATGTTTATTCAATATGTGCCCCAGTAACTTGTCTCCCGTGACTCCAAAAATGCACTTTTTTGTAATTAGTGATATGCCATATTTTCTACACCTTGCAGAGTACTTGTGCTAAGCGATGGATATGATCTCCCCTCTTCTTTGAAAACACCGTGAGATCATCAAGATATATGACAATGTAATTTTTTAGATCTTTAAATGCCAAATCCATCACCCTTTGAAATGTAGCTCCCGCATTGATTAGGCCGAAAGGCATTCTGTTGTAGGAAAAAGTGCCCCAAGGTGTTGTGAAGGTTATTTAGGTGCAAACCTCCTCCACCACTTTGATTTGATTATACCCTGAGAATCCATCAAGCAATGAAAGCATTTCAGATTCGGTGACTGTTTGCAAAATGTGATCCATGATATGGAGAGGATAATTGTCTTTCAGTGATGCCTGGTTCAAGTTGTGGAAATCTACACATATTCTTATTTCATTGTTCTTCTTCCGCACCAGCACAATGTTAGCCACCCACATTGAATGGTGGATGGGTAAGATGATTCTTGCATTGAGCATCTTCATTACCTCCTCCTTGATGGTATCAGCAATCTTTGGGTTATATGGCCTTTGTTTCTGCCTGAATGGCTTAACATCCTACTTCAAAGGAATCGAGTGATGCATTTCCTTCAGTTGGAAGGATTTGAGTTCATCATAAGTGTAGGCCAAAACATTTGAATATTTCTTGAGTAACGCAACAAACCTTCTCTTCTCCTCGGGCGAGAAACATTTTCCAATATTGACCATCCTTAGCTCCTTCGGGGTGCCGATGTTTTCCTTATCAAAATCAGCTGGGCACCGAGATGATTGTTTTTCTTTCTCTTGAATGAATCTGTTGTGTTTGTCAAAGAGGCCTTCCAAAAAAACTAGGTCTTTGGGAATCTTGTTTCCTTTCAATTTGATCACTCCTTCATCAACCCCTTCAATTCCTTCTTTCTCTTCTTTGGCTACCTCTTCTCGGTGTGGATTTTTTCCTCCTTCAAAGAAGAGATTATTGAAATTATCCCTTTGTTCCAAAAATGCTATAATTTGGTTATCATCATTAAATACTTGTCAATGATTTGCATTATCTGGTACACTAGGCCTGAATACCATTTCAATGGTCACCTTGTCTTTACCAAAAGAAGGATGAGGTGTCACTAGGGAAGCCAACACCGCAAAGAATCAGCCTTCTCAATCTTTTCTCTTGGGATAGCTTCAATGGAAAATGCATCAAAAGATTCAATGCAGTCCCATACTTTGTTTCTATAATGTCAGATTCTTGGATTCTTCACCTGATATTGTTGACAAACTTGCTTTACTATCACCTCTGACATCTCAGCTTCTTGATTCCCATGTCTTCTGCCACACTCATGCCTAAAAGGAGAGCTTCATACTCCGTCGTGTTATTTGTATTATTAAATTACAGCTTGTAGGCAAATGGGTACAATTCACCAAAAGGAGATTACAACACTACGCCTGCTCCCGAACCTGCACTGGAATTACTACCATCAAATTCCATCATTCAAAATTGATCTTCTTCCTCTTCCATAAGAAGTGGCAAGTTTTCATCTTTTTCTGATGTGAGGAAGTAGTTTCCTAGCTCACTATCTTAAAAGAGAATGTTTGTTTTTGGATCATCATACTTTCATACTGTGAACTTCATCTTTCTTACTGGCAACAACTTCTTCATCTCGCCTTTCATTGGAATAGTTTTAGATGACCAATCCATTTTTATTTCTCCACCCAAGTCTCTGTAGAAGCTTCGGCTAAAAATCATGCCAAAGGATGCTGGGATGTCTGCTACTAGGATGTTCAGGAGCACCTTCTTGTCTGGAAAATCAGCTAGTGGTACCTGCGCATCTTTGATTCTTCCTACCAATGGCACTTGATTGGATTCCATTGAGTAGCAGTTGTCATTCACCCAAGTCAAGGTGAGTTCTACAGCATTTTCAACTTTGACAGGCATCACATTATCTGAGGCTCTGAAATCTATGATACTATTATTTAGCTGGAAGCCTTTAATGAGGAGTGACAGGTAGAAAGGTTCAACCTTGTTGGTTTTGGAGGCACCGAGAGATAGCATGTTTTGAGAAGGTGGTGTGGATGGTGTGGGGAGTAAACCTTGGGAACTTGGACCTGAGGTTATAGGGTTACCACCACAAACTACATCAATGAACCTATCAAATTGGATATGATGCGTTTGTAGGTATTCTATTTCTGAGAGCTAGAATTTCATTTTGCTTGCGTGTTCCACAAAGTCAAATGGGGTTATGGTGGGTGAGGAAGAGTTTCCAGGAATGACAGAATATTTACATGGTGAAGGCTTTGCTATTTTGGGTGTTGAATTTTCCTTCACGTGTGTATTAACTGGCTTGGAAGGAGATGGGGATGCAGGTTTTGATATAACCTTAGATGTTTTTGGAAGAACAACATTTGAAGGAGAATTATTCTTAGTAACCTTTGAGCTAGGAGAAGGATTGGATGACTAACTTGGTATGACAGTATGATCCTTGCTAACTAGTGGAGTCTAGTTTTTCTTTAGCCGACTCCATAGAAGGTGGTAATGGTGATCCTTTGCTAATGATTTTAATTTTTGGGACCTCTGCAGAAGAATATTCCTTCTTCTTCTTGTCCTTTACAAGCATCCGTTGAGGATGGAGCACATTTCTTGGACTGTGTGCAAGTGAAAACTGTACATGAGAAACTTGGAGCTTCATCATCATCATCATCATATTCATCATCAATGTACTCGATTAGGCCATTGTGTGTATCACCATCAACTTCCTCGACCTCAAGATAGTTTTCATAGTCCTCCGCATTTTCTTCTTCAAGTTCTTCAATTTCTGCTTGCTCCTTTGGTTCTTCGGTGTCACATATGGCATTGACTGGTGGTGCTTCAAGAGCGAACCAATGAGGAGGTAGAGAAATCCTTGGTCTATTGGGAGAATTTGAATTCCTTGGAGTGTTCCGCATTGTGATCTGGGAGATTTGCTTCTTCAAGGCAACCAAGTCATTTACCATTTTTTGGAACATTGGGTCCCTATGGTGACTGAGCTTGAATTCTAGCCTTTTTACTTTCCATTTGGGCCTTTCACTTTACCGGAAAGGATTAGATCATCATCGGTTTCTATCGCATGGTCTTGCAGCTTCCCTCAATGTTCTTGGTTGGGTTCTTCTAAGGAAGAAACCTACTTCTGAGTGCAAGGCACTGATGAAGAATCTCTTCAGATTATTTTCAGGAGGCACCACATCTTCGGGGATTCTTCTTATCACTCTATTATATCTTTCTATGAAGTCTCTTATTGATTCGGAGGTTTCTTTCTTCATTTGTACCAATTGGACCAAGATATCTTGACAATATTCTGTGGTCTTGAACCTATCTTCGAATGCACTTCTTATATCTTCCCAACATGTGACATACCTCGGGGGTAGTATGTAGAACCATTTGGAAACCTTTTCTTGAAGTGACTCCAAAAAGAGTCCAAACTGACACATCTTCATCCTCAATGCCCAATACACTGCAAGCAGTGATAAATGCTACTACATATTCTTTGGGGAGTTGAGAACCATCCCCTCTAAATTTTGGAATGTTTTTTCTTGAGCCTCTTGGTAGCTCATGGAGTGGTTGAGTAAGGGCGAGTGGGCCGGTGTTTCTTCCCCATGGTACATTAGGTGTACGGACCTCACGAATCATGATCATGATTCCCCATTTTGTTTCTATTTCTAGCTTCCAACCTTGTTAAGGTTGCGGCTTCTGATGTTACTCCTTCGTTTACCTCAGCTTGAAGTCTTTCAATTTCTTCGAGTTGAGCTCTTATTTCCTCTTCTACTCTTGCTTCTCTTTCTCTAGTTTCTTCTTCGGTTTCTACGTTGGTGAAATCTTCAAGGTTATCATTGATGTATGGAAATTCACCGTCTAAAGGATTGAAAACACTCAGGTTCCCAACGTGATTGGTTGCTTGATGAAAAGGAAACCTCGGAATTCTAAACACCTCTTGTCTTCTTTGAAGCTCTTCAAAAATAGGGTCGGTTTTTCCTCCTTGTCTCTGTTGCCAAGTGTATCTTCTATCCGCCAGCTTGGAAATTTATGCTCTTCTTTATGGTGCTCGGAATTTTTCTTTGCCTCTCCAATTCAACAGTGCATTCTTCTTCAAGTTCAAGAATTCTCATGGCAATGAAGTAATAATTGATACTTTACCTATTGTGCCAGATAACTTCTCTCAAATCTGAAGCAATATCCTCTTGGATTTGGAAGATCAATTTAGGTCTTTCCACAGGAGGATTTCCTGAAATAGCCATGGTTTGTAGACATGTGGGCTCATATACATATTCAAATTCAAAAAAAAATCTTCTTTTTGAATTTTGAAATTTTTTTGTATTTTTCTAACCTTCTAGTTGTATTCAGGTGTAGATGTTGTTAAATCTGCCCCACGGTGGGCACCAAAAATGTTGGCGAGAAACTTTGTCGGGGAAAATTGGTGGTTATCTTGCCAATGCTCTGGAAGTCTAAGTCCCTCTACTTAACTAGTGCAATTGTCATACGTGCATGCACAAGTAAAATGTGAGTTTTATCCTGGTGGCCTTACAACCAGGGATCCAACAGGGGCATTCCACTGACCCTGCGGAAAAATCTTGCAGTATATCTACAAGAGAGGAATTTGCCTAGAACAGTAGGAAAGGGAGTGAGAAATTTAGAAAAAGAGAAAACTAATGTTGCAAGTAGAAAATCAGAGACTTTCATACATCAGCCATAAGTTTCATTACATGCACTTGAATATAGAAGAAAACAAATCTGCGTAATATCTACAAGACTAAATAGTGTTTAATGAGCATAAAGTACCACTAAACCCCTTAATCAAAAAAGGCTAAAATTTCTTCTTCCTTTATTGAAGCTCAGGAAGAAATTGTACATAACATAGAAATAGAAGACATTTTTCAGTAGGATAAATGGAAGAAACTTGTTATCTCTTGCTCTCTTCACAAGGATATCTCTCTCATGAATTCACCAAAAAAATAGCTGTAACATCTAAGAAGTTTCATAAATTTTTATAAGAAGAATAGGAAGTTTTCAAAAGAATTTATAAGAAGCTCAGAAGAGGATCTTGTTACAATTTATAGAAGAAGAGGCAACTCTTCATCTTCCCTGGTGACCTTTCAAATACTTAAATTTGACTTTAGACTAGTTCACATTCCACTTAAATATTAAAGTCCCTTTTATAAAACAAGGCAACTTAAAGTTTACATTAGGTTTATAAAGTCACTTAAAGTAATATTAAAAATTGTAAACCTCAACGCAAAAATATAACATTGAGAGAGAGTGTTGGGTGAGAAGAGAAGAGAGAGAAAGAAGAGGAAGAAGAAGAATCATGTGAAAGGATGAGTTGTTGCGGTGGACTTGGCTCCACTCTTTGACTACTCTCCACTTCGCATGTTCCTGAGAATGCTTCTGTCTTTCCAAGCTCCTAGTTGAAACGAGCCGCTGCAGGTTCTACTTTTTCAACATGAGGGATGCAAATGCAGCTCAAGGTTTTGTTCCATCCATTGAGTCACATTGTTAATGTCCTTTCACTTCCTGAACCATGATGAATGCTTTTCTATGATAAGTGCAATGGATGCTTGGATCTCTAAGAGGAAGTCAAGAGTAACCTTAGTGAAGGACAATGGGTTGCCCACCTCTTTCTTGACATATTCTTCGAAAGGGCTGATAAACTCATCAGCAGTTGTGTGTTCGCTCATTGCAGGTACTCCAAGTTTCTAAAATTTCCAATTTATACTATCCTGCAGCTTGTATGTTTATTCTTTTTTCTCCTCTAGTTCTATGAAAGTCCCGATTGATTGCCTCAAACATGATGGTCAAGGCCCTCGCCCATACATGTGTCAAGTCTTTTGCAAGAGTTTCAAAAACCTTCTTGTTGATCAACTCATGACGATGGGTGTTGCTCATCTCACTCATTACTAGTCCCAGAGGTTCCCAGAGGTTTATCTCTTTCTTTCTCCACATCCTCTTTAAAGTTTTGCATTCTAATGGTTGTTGCACACATGTACGCAAAGATCTTGACTACCTCTTAGATTTTTGGCTTCCCTTTTTCGAAGATTGATTCAATCCATTCATTGTTTACTCGCCCCTGCATCGTGAGCTCATGTGTTCTTCTAATGGATTTTGGCTCAAAGCTACTAATGGGCGCCACTTTCTCAATAGGAAGTGTTGTAGTGTTTGGTTGTCACCATGTGTTGCACATAAGATGAAAGAGTTTGTACTTGTTCCTCTAGTACCTCAATCTTCTCTTTATATTCTTTATTCATTGCCACAATGCAAGTAGAAGATTGTTGATATATGTGTAAATCTCCCTCATGAGTAGCTGGTCCCAATTGGATCGTGCTCATCTCATAGTTGGTTGGTGTCATCTCATCCACTGGATTGATTACTTTTGGCTGAGCTACTTCAGATATATTGATTACTTGTCTCCTCATTGTAGAATCGTGATGTTGTATGTGTAATCTTTATTGACCTTTTTTCTTTAGCCAATGAGACAATCGTTGATAGATCAGGGGCTGCTACTTGTTGCACAGTGCGAGTGTCAGGGATGACCATTTCCCACATCCACAGAAACATCGCATCGGATTCAGGCTCAATGATTGGAGCACCAACCATTCTTTGTTTTGGAGGAGGAAAGTCCTAAATGAGAGGGTGTTGGTGTAAACAAGAGGCGAGACCTCTCATAGTGGTTTGAATACTAGATCGTGAACCATGTACTCCTCATTCACATGTGCTTCTACTGTTGGATTTTCTGTTTGCATTACTGAGATCAAGTATTCCTCCTGTGGCGATGCCAATGAGCCTTTTTCTACCCTGAATTTCTTCGGCGTCTTCTCACAGGGAGAAGTTTCCAATTCCGTGGCCTTCCTTTTTGAACTCGCTCTAGCGTGTTTAGAGCTAGAAGTCACCTCCACCACTTTTGAAGATGAATGATGTGAAGCTTGCTTCTGGCTTGGAGAAATTCCTTGTGACTGGATGACCATAGTTCCTCTTCTTTTGAAACCAGTTCCTCATTCTCCTCACCATCTTTTCAGTCCGCTCCAATATATCTCCTAGTTCACAAACATGCCAATTGATTTGGGGCATTAGGGACATCTTAACTGTTGTGTACTAAGGATCATACATTTATGTCCCAACATCATGCAAGATGTCTTCATACCAAGAGAACTTGAATTTCTTCATCTCGTTGATTGTCATCCTCATGTGGTCCTTTTCACATACTTTGAACTTGTCGATATAGTTCACCCAGTAGTTCTAACCTTATGGCTCATGTTGCAATTCTAGGACATAGAATGAGTTGGGATCTTCTCTGATGTCATAGTTAGGCCTGGAAACATAGGAATGCAAAGTCAAATGTGTGACAGCAACCTCTAGGTGAGATGCATCATTTGAGCTTTTGCACGTGAACACCCCTAGAGATATAGCGAATGAAATCAACTTCTTTCTCTTGCTTATGAGCTTGTTATTCACTTGAGTGATCTTCCTGCAAATCTTGAACAATACAATCTTGTCACTGACATACTTAGGCAGCCTTAACAGAGCTTGGTCGAAACCATCGACTCGTATGTACGAGAAGGTTGAGAATTGTATGAATTATGAGTTGCATTCCTTGATCAAGGTTATGCCGCTTGTGGTGACATCCTAGCTTAAAGATCCCCTTCTAAGCTTCGGACCATGTACATGGTGAATGCATCATTCACACGAGTGAAATGCATGATGCTCTCCTCCATTACCAACTGTGGAAGTTTCTCGAATGCAGGAACCTTGGTAGTAATGTTTTGTGTGAGAGCCAATTTTTTAAATGATCTTGAGCTTGCAAGGAGATAAACTAGGTAAGAATTCATGTGGAACTTTCTTGTCATGGTCACTTGGAGCAGATGCAGATGGAGATTGTCGTTGATTATCTGCCCCCAGTCAATTCTCTGCTTTCCTTCTATCAATGTCAGGATGAAAATTCCCATCCAGTCCTGGAAGTCTCTCGTGCTTGCTTCACCCAAAACTCTACTAAGGAGAGTGATGACATCATGAATACCCTTCTCAGAAACTCACACCTTGGAAGATTCTTGGGCATCCTGGAAGGCTTTCTTCCTGTTTTTAACCATGAGCCAAGCAACTACCACTTGGACATATGAATCTATTGTTTCCCAATCGTGCAAGGCCCTATCCTTTGAGATGATGACCATGTTGGGGGATGTTGATATCTATAGAGAGATTGAAATGGTCATAGGGCTGATGACCGCCATCGTTGTACCATTGTCATCTCAGATGGTTCTTGTCTTAGGCTCGTAGTGGAAAGAGAAAAATAGGACTAACTTGAGACTCTGCACAAACACTGGGTGTCTTGCAGCGGCAAACAAGCCACTTGTGAATATTTAGTCTTCAATCATCTTTCGGTCCTTGGAGGCCATATGACTCTTAAGGTTGTTCAGGTCCATGTACAAGACATCATTGTCTTCCATGTCATACTCGCAGGTGAAGGGTTATGTTAGCTTCTGACTCGTCTACTTCGACTTCATGTTTAGCCCAGAAAGAATAACTTACTATTTTTAGTAAGTGTGAAAAATCGAGTCCCCGATCTTCAACTGGATGTCACGGCTCTGTTTTCCTCTTTTCCCTACGTTTCTCGTTCCTTCTGGATCAACTTTATATTTTTAATAGGTGCTCGTGGGCCCACTTACTATTTTTAGTAAGTTTCAAAAATTTCCGTTTTAGTGATTTCTCAGTTGCAGTGCATCTTTAATGTCACTGTCTCCTTCGCAAGTTCTTTTGTTGATGACTTTCCCGAAATAGCATTCCCTATGTAGTAGACCTGTTGATTTTAGAAAGTGGCCTTCTGGAGGTCAGATTGAGGTGGAACAAAATTTTTTTATATGGGTTTTTTCCCAATATCACCCCACTGAAATTTCAAGCCCGCCCGCTTAATAGTCCAGGAGATTTAAAAGTTTCAAATTTTGGGTCTGGTAGTGCTTCTCGATGTAGCAGCCATTAATGGACCTCAAAATTGTAGGTCTATTTTTCTCTTACATTTATATATATATATATATATATATATATATATATATATATATATATATATATTTGATATGGGTTTCTTCTTTTGATGTTTCACGTGCAATTCTACTTCGTTTCGCCCAACGGTTTGACAGGAAATTGGATTTTTTCTTCGTTGAGCTAGAAGTGGGATTTCTTTGTTGTGGATGCTCTATTAGCACACAGAGGAGAGTTTGAAGGTGTCTTCTTGATGGCCTTGGGTAGAGGAATGAAAAAAAAAATAAATCTTGTTGTTTCATGCATCCATTTGAGATATTTCTTCAACTTTGCATTTCATGGCCGTGGAGTTTTCTTTCTTTTCTCCTTCTTCGTTTTGTGCCTCTCCTTATGTGTTTGCTCAAATTTCCTTCTAGGAACTACATGCTTTAATGGATTCGAAGGGGAGTACCTTTGTGGCAGGTTTGGTTTGAGGTTTAGAAATGGCGGAATGATGGTGAGAAGTTACGAGAGGAAGAATGGAGATGTTTGTTTACGGGAGTGGAAGCAGTTAGAAGCACTAGAAGCAGGTGAATATTTAAATTTTTAAAATCATGGAGGGAGAGGGTTGGGCACATTTTTCATGAACTTATGTCCCTGACCTCAGGGGCATGAGGGACATCAAATTCCATGGTGTTCAAGAGGACGACACGTGTCCTCGATCTGGCGGCATAGAATGGAGGTTAAAAAAGTTGCTTTAAAGCAATTGGGATTGAAAGTCGGTCACATGGATGACCAAAAGACTCCCCATAGGGGATGGGTTATTTTATCCATGTCTTATGTCCTTGACCTCAGGGACATGAGGGATATCAAATTTCACGGTGGTCCTGGAGCTCACATGTGTCCTCGATCCGACGGCAGGGAATTTGAGCTCCAAAAATGCACCTAGGGGTTGAACTGTCAAGTCTGAAGGTCACATGAGGGTCCAAGAGGTCACATGGGTTTTGGGTACATTTTTCCAAGGTTGATGTACCTGACCTTACGGACATTGGAGACATAAAATCCCTGCCAGGCTCCAGGTGCTGACACGTGTCCTCCTGAAAATTGACTAACTCTTGAACTGTCTCCAAGAGCGTAACTTGGAACGATGATAACTTGAGCTCCCGGTGGAATTTCTTGGTTAAATTTTATATGATCCTGATTGGAAATGGAATTTTGAATTCAATGGTGGGGGTATAATGTATTAATTCATCCATTTGATCCCTAAAAAATTGGAATTGTGCTTTAATCTTACTCCACATGTGCCTAAGAAAAACTGCCTTCAGACCTGATGCGCCAAAGTGTTGTGAAAAATATGATTTCACCATCATGTAGGGATTGGAATTATATTTCTAGAAATGATATTATTTTACGTCCTAACTCCATCCAAAGCTCCTAGAATCTTCTTCTGAAGCCCAACAACTATTTTAGGCCTGTGTATCGCCTAGGCTTGTGAACCCTATTTTTTACTCAGACTGCTCTAAGTCTTTCAAAACTTCCCCAAACCTTCCAAAATCATTTCCATGACATTCTAAGGTATTCAATTCACCTCTATGTTGAAGTTGGCCCTTCCGTTCTGCTCCAGGGGGGTTGATCCAGTCCTAGGAAGGCCAATGATAGCCCCTCCCAATACTGCTCAGAAGATAACATCTTTTCAGAACTTCCTAAAATCACCTAGGGGATTGATTTGAATTTCCTAAATCACCTAGGGGGATGAGATTTAACATTATCTAGGGCGGTCACTAGACTGGCTGGATTTGAACTTAGTGATGCTTGGGAATGACAGAACATGATAATTTCGGCACATGGGTATAGTTGTCGTGCTAAATGAGGAACCAAAGAAAAAATTTCAACTAGGGGAAAAATAAAGGATTCCATGCCTGATGGAGACAGTGAAGGTAGGTGGAGGGGGAGGAATGTTGATTCCATCTGGAGTTAAGCTTGTCCAGAGCAGGTGAGACATGAGAGAGAAGAGAATAGATGACTCTAGAATCATAATTCAATAAGTTAATATCCATATTCCATCTCCAATCTTTCCACTAGGTGAGAGGTAGTTGAAGCCCAAGTTTGTGTAACATAACATCTGGCATAAGAGATTGAATTTTAAGGACATAGGGTAGATCAAAATTGGCTAATTGGAATTTCTATTTCAGCTCTAGTCATGGAAGCCAATCCTTGTTGGAAACAAAATCCCCTATAGTAGAAATGCCTTTTCGAGCCAACCTCACAGCCTTGATATCAGGAAATTCCATCAGAGGCATGCTATCTGAAGAGAAAATAGGCAACTACCAGATATTATGACCATTGAAATAAATTCTAGATTGGAAGCCATCACCAACCCAAAGCATCAGATGCTTCACTTCCTCGAAATATTTCCAAATAATCTTCACCACAAAAGTTCTAGGTATTTTAACTGACACTCTAGTAATTAATAAGGTATAAAAGCCAATGTTCTTCCAGTATTTCTTACCATAAGGTGACCCAGAAGAGATACAATTTCTTAAGAGAATTTGTTATGATTTTTACCCATGAATACAACGGTTAACCCATTTGGCACAGAGGAAAATGCTCAGTCTATAAATTTCAATGATGCCGGTTCCACCCTGATCCCTTAGAAGCATGAAAATCTCCAATGAAACCCTGTAAAATCCTCCCTTCCTATAGCTCGACCAAAGAAAATCCCTTAAAATCTTGGCCAATTTTTTAAAGGATGCCTGGGATGGACACCAACATGTTGCATAGTAAACCTAAGTCGTAGCCAAAATCTTAGTACACACTTGAAATATCCCATCTAACGAAAAATGTTGAGAGACCCACTTTTACACTTTCTGCTCAACCCAATCAATTACAAGCTTCTAAAGAGTGGAAGACTCATTGTCAAAAGTACAGGGAATCCCCAAAAAATTGAAATCTTTCTCCTTGTTGACTCCACTTCCATGGGTAATCCACTAACCAATCCAGCATAGGCCAAGAACTTTGGCGGAAACCTAATGAATTAACAAGCTGGACATTAGACCCTAATGCTTTGAAAAAAATGTCAAGGCATGATAAGGTCTCCTGGATGTTCTACTTCGATTTAGCTGGAGTGAGAAAAGAATCATCAACAAAGTGGCCATTGATGAGACGAGTCTTATGATCAGGGAGATAGATACCACGAATATGCCCTTTCTCTGTTATATCGGCAATAAGATAACCAAGCGCATTAGTAGCTAGAACAATGAGAGTGGGAGAAAGAGGACACCCCTGTCTTATAGATTGAAACAACTTAATAGCATAATAATGGTGACCATTAATAGTAAGACAAGAGAAAGCATCGGCAAAAATATTCTGCACAACATTGTCAAAAAAAATTACTAATACCCAAAGCACGAAGCATAGCAAGGATGAACGTCCATTCAATGTGATTATAAGCCTTTTCAAAATTAATTTTTAAACAAATCACCCTCTGGAGATAATTTTGAGCCCATTCCATTCCTTCCCAAGATGTTATGAGATTATCCAAAATATAACGGCCTTTAACAAATCCAGATTGTTCAGGTCACACAATCTTAGGAAGTAGAGAATCAATGTGTAAGGTGACAGCCTTAGCCAAAATATTATAGGAAACATTTAATAGAGTAATGGGTCTCCAATTGGAAATAGCCTTTCGGTTCCCTGCTTTAGGAATGAACTTAATATTGTCTTTTTTGATAACATCTCCCAAGGACTGGTTGTGCAAAGCTTCCTGATACACCAATAAATACTAGCAAATAAAAGGCCAAGCAACTTTATAAAATTCGCAAGGGAAGTCATCTTATCCCAGAGATTTATCATTAGCAAGACCCAGTAGGGCATTATGAAGATCTTTAGCAAAGAGAGAAGCATCACAGTGTTTCCTGTCTTGCTAAGTCAACTTTCATCGAACCACCTCAATACATTATTGCAAAGTTGCTTTAATTTCAGGTGAAGGATCCTGAGCCTTAAAACAAAGGTATAATGATCCAAAAAACCTGAGGAAATCTTCGTGAGAGTGGTGACTCGGAAATGATCCAGTTGAATAGCCTTAATTTGCTCCTTAACATGCTTAGATCTGAGAAATTTGAAGAAACTCTTGGAAGCTTGATCACAAGTTTTCAACCAGTGAAGATGACCATGGACCTGAGCAGCCTTAGGCCTATAATGTTCAATAATCTTCAATTGATGCCTGAGCTGTGTAGATCAAACTTGAGTTGGCACGTCAAAAGCTTGGGACTCTAATAGCAATAGCGTCCTTTGAAATTCCTGTTGAAGAGTGAAATCATCTTTTTTTTGGATGACTTGTGCAACCTATTTTCTAAAGTGGCGAAGAAATTTAGTAGTTTGCTAAATTGATTCTTTCCACAATGAAATATAGTTGGCTGCAAGTGGCGAATGTGGTGTCATGTTCCAAACTTTAGCAATAAGAGATAGAATCCCCAAGTGACTTGGCAGAGAAAAATTTAAATAGAATTGAGTACTTAGCACCTTGAGAGTGACCCCACCCCATGTAACGTTGAAAGAGATAAGGGTATGATCTAACAAGAGAATGTTCATCCATGTGGTGATCGGAGAGTGACCATTAGTTTCTAGCTCAAATGTCTGTTGTTGAGATATCATAACACGATCGAGCCTTTTAAGAACACATGTCGGGCCTTCTCGAATATTAGACCATATAATCCAATTTTGAGAAGTAAACTCCCGCCGCATTTTATAAAATGGGTCTTCAATACTCCATCTATTTTTTACATAAAACCAAGCTTCCTACTCTCCATCATACCAACGCATAGGTGTGCCCCCCAGCTTATCATTGGGATTCTCAACCATATTAACATCAGCGCAAAAAACCCAATATGAAAGAGGTAAATTATCTCCTAACCAACGCCATAAAGGAAAATTTTCTATGCCATCATTAGGGGCATAAATATTTAACACACCAAGCGAAAAATCCGTTAATATTCAAAATAACCCACACGACTAGATTGTCAGGATCGTGACCTGTGGCAGAGATCATGGCAAAAAATCTTGGAGACACAGAAATAGAAACACCACCTTTGCCTTCCGAGTGAGGAAAAATAATGCATATAATTCGGTGCAATGCACATTAAAGAAGTTTGAAGAAGGAAACTTGTACTTTTAACCTCTTTTAAGCAAATAATATCAAATTTTTCCAATTAATTGACAAATATGCTTCACATAATATTTTCAAGATGATTTTGTGAGTCCTCTAACATTCCATGAGAGACAATTCATGAAAGGTCAGACATGACCATCTCCTGCCCCTGTCCATCCTACAACTCATCTTTTGAGCTCAAAATATGAAATTCATTGGACTAGTTTGAGTTAGGTTGCTTTGTCAGAATGGTGCCGTGCTTATCCCCGTTCAGCCCATGCGCCTCCACGGACTTCTCTATAGGACTCTAGGAATGGAGTTGGGAGAAAGACGTGGTAGCAATGATCCCAAAATTTTGTTGTTGCGCAGTGGGTTGGTTCTGCATAGGGGGAGGGCTGAGAAGGCCGAGGCTTAATAGGAGGTGAGAAAGACGGAGCCGACTATTGCCAATAAGAAGGCAGGGGAGCCGCATAAGTGGATTTACCTCTTGCACCCTTCTTATTACTCATAGTGGTCCATTCCTCGTAAACAACCTCTTGCCAAACGGAACCAAATTGAGCATTGACAAGCTTTGTGCATTGAGTAAGTGGGAAATTGTGAATATGATGGTCAGTAGCTTGACAACGAAAACAAGTATTACCTAGCTTGAAATAGACAATTTTCTGCAAGATACGCATGGACCCAGCCTAAAAAAAAATTTGGTTCCACAAATCAGAGGCTAAATTGACCTCAACACAAACCCATTTGTGAGGACGTGCGTAAAAAAAATGATCATGCTCATGAAAAATAACATAGCCAAGGGGACAGACAATATCACTCAAAAAGGGCCAAAGATGTAATGGTAACCCGAGTAACTCCAGCTAGACACGTACTCAAAGGGAGACTTGACTAGATGGGCTAACGTTAGGTATCCATTTGGACAAAACAAGAAAATTATTTCCAATATTTCAATAAGCAAAGAGCTCAAAAACAAGTTGTACTTACAATGGTTCACGAAAAGTAAACAGGTAAAACCCTTTGGTGAGATTCCGAACACCAGTGACCTGGATGTCAGTTGTCTCCCAATGGTTCTTAATCCAGTTCTATAAATATGAATCAGAAGGCATGTGATTGCATAAATATACTATCAAAAAATTATTACGATAAAATTGAACAACATGATCAACATAAGCAACATCAATTGTAACATCCAGAGGAGTTTCAGAATTATTACCTCATCGTAAAATTTTGGAACAAATTTCCTCGCACGTTTTAGAGCCATCATCACCTTCATTTACAATTGTAGTTGAGATGGT
This sequence comes from Taxus chinensis, assembly GCA_019776745.2. Classification (NCBI taxonomy): domain Eukaryota; kingdom Viridiplantae; phylum Streptophyta; class Pinopsida; order Cupressales; family Taxaceae; genus Taxus; species Taxus chinensis. The sequence goes on from CM034152.1 coordinate 695,081,725, forward strand.
TAGAGGCCATTATAAAGGCAAGTGCCGCCTAAAATGAGTGAAATAAATGCCCAAAACACTATTAAAAAACAATCGATTCTAACAGTGACAAGATACAAGCTTGAAAAGACTAATGCAAAAATCTAACACGGGCGAAGGCATGCAAGCAAACCCTAGCAAAGCCAAACCATCTCTCCCATGTTTATATTCATCTCACATTTGAATGTGAGATGTTAATCTATTATTTCCTTCTACAATCCATGTCAGCATTTCAAGGTAAAAAAACTTTCCCAAAAGTGGACAAAAACATGTTTTTTAAACTGCATTGTATTTGGACTAGTAGCTTCACAATTTTCTCCCCTTATAAATTTTTTGTTGCAATCCAATTTCTAACTTTGAAATAATCTTCCAAGCTGAGCACAATCATCAAGTACCCAAATATATGAAACTTCGTGATCCCAAAAAATGTAAACAACCTTGTAACATCTCACAAGCCATATTTGGCATGAGCATGATACCCTTCTTTGAAACCTATCGATGTACTTCTATATTTTAAAAACTCCACAAAAATATAATAATAATTAATTTTCTATAAACAATACCTCATATTTTTCTCTAGACACTTTTTATTTCCTTTGGCGTCCTATACAACATGGGAAAATACTTCTCTATATCCTTGTTTTAGTTGCATACCAAAGCCAAGACACCTGCTACCTACATCACCAACATTCTCTATGCTTAGTTCAATCTCATAATTTATCACCGTAATTCAAATGGATGTCATGGTACTAGAAGATGAAAATATAATCGAAATATGTGAGATATTCAACTCCTGAAAGGAATGATCTTTATCAAGCATTACACCACCACTGGGACGGGATTTTAGTAGACACAATTTTAGCACTATAAAAGAAGGAACCTTGGCACCATCATATTTAATAAAATCATTTCTAAGAATTGAACCTCTTTCCAAAGAAGGGGGTCTTTAAAACAAACGTTTTGTACAAACTAACAACAAAGCACTTTGCATACATCTAACTATGGTAACATGAATATGAAAGGTTAGGATAATGTGCATTAGACAAACATAACAATAGTTTTTTAACTTAAAACTAGGAGATAAAAAGTAAAAGAAACTAATGTGTGACAACATATTTTATTTCAAGAGCGGATGACCCATAGAATTAATATTTTACAAAAAACTTTCATCCCCTTCATGCAAGTGATATATGTACATATGTGCAATATAAAATTCATCGAAACTAGAACACTTGGGGTAGGGGATTTCACAAATCTAGAAAGCTAGTGAGAGAAAACATCTTAAATGCAAACCTAAAATTATAACTATAAAATACTATCGATTGTAAATAATATAACATGGAATAACCCAATGGATTTAAGACTTAAACAGTAGAAAAACCAATTGTACACTAGACAAAATATGTCAAAAAAGTGAGGATAAATCAAAAATAATTTTAAAAGTAAAAAATTCTTTTGCAATGTAATTTGATAAAAAAATTGTAGTACTTCAATATATGACCACCTAGACCAAGTTCAATTCAATGCTTAAATACTAGAAACTCATATTCTATGGAAAAAAAAGTATCAGAAAGTGAGAAAAAAAAAATTAAAAACACTTAAAAGTTTAATGGATCTACTTTCGTACAATGTAATTTGATAACTAGTTTTATACTACTTCAAAATATGAGCACCCAGATCAGGTTTGATTCCAACTACTGGAGAAAGAAACTAAACAACCTACCAGCATCATAATTTACAAGATAGTTGAAGCCAATGTATGCCAATGTATCCCTTAAGCATGTTTCCAATAGCTCTTTTATATATGCAAGAACATATTTTGTCTCTTCCAAGTAAAGGTTTCTCAAAAAACAGAGTTTGATCAATCAAAAAATAAATAAAAAATCGACACGAGAAAATCACTAGGGAGATATTGAACACAAAGCAAGTGCAAAACATCAAGGTGACATTGAAAATAAATCATGTGAAAAACATCAAGGTGACCTCAATAAGAAAGGTGCAGAACATTAGGGTGACATTAAAATATAAGTAGATGGAAAGCAACAATTAAAAAAGTTGATACAGTTTCCCAATAACCAAGGAACACTGGGTAATGCTATGTTTCTTGGTTTGAACACTACCTTTCAGAATAAAAACAAACAATTTCTTAAAATAATTAAAAGACAAAATGATTGGATGTATTATATTTTTATCATGTTATATAGAACACAAAAGGTAGAATTCACCATATTTACAAAGCAATGCCAAAATGTGATATAACTTGAACAAAGGAATTTATTATAGTATTTTATTTTTGGTATTTATTAAAAGGAAATGATATTGTATTATATAAAGAAGCCAATAATCAAAAAGTTACAGAATCTAATGTCTAGTGTAGCAGAACAATGCCAATACATCAATACATTAGATGAACAAAAGGAAAACAAAATGGCTCTGGATTGTGGAGTTTTCATAACAATAGAATCTAAACACGTTTATGCTGCTAGAAAGTGTCAAGATACTTCAAGAAACTACAAATAGCCAAAATATCATAAATATGGAATTGCACAAGTTGTCACAAATAAATTGCCATGTAAGAGTTGGTTTATTGACTCAAATAGGTTATCTATACATTTCACTCTCCTTTGAATGTTTATGTTCATGCCTTCTTGGATAAGGAAATGAGAATGGGATTTTCTAGGTTTAACACAATAGGTCTGCAATGAGAGGTGGTCTTGGTGGTTTCTAGTCTTCGAGTTTATAAATCTCTTATTCATTTAAATACTCTATTTCTGGTTTTCATAACGCCACTTAGCATCCTTGATTAACTAGTGTAAATCACCTACTTTTGAGACCTTTCTTTTTTCTTTTATCCAATATATTCCTTCAAGATCCTAAATATATTCCTTTATTGCACATGCAGTATCCTTGATACCTCTTAGCTATAATCGAATTACTTTCCTAGAACTAATGATACTATAATTACAGTTAAAACATTATTTGGCTATAATTTTAATATTGAATCTATAACCGTGACTACAAGCTTCAAATATAGATATGGGGCTGCCCATCCACTCTTTTTGTCCCCTATCAAGCATGGCATGGTCTGATCCTTAGATGACATTCATTTTCTCAACAACAACAATCAAGCTTTCCTTCAAGCACTTTCTTCTATTTTTTCATATTTTCTAGGCTCATAACTATACTAAAATGTTTGGTGTGAAATGGATACTTGGGTTCAAAATTACTTTGAATGGAGCAGTGTATGTGCACTTCTATTTATTTGGATTAAATATCCTCCATTTTACACAGTGCCTTTTTTAGCCTCATTACATAGTGCATTTTTTAGCCTCAATAATGTGCTTTGATTCGTAGTCTATCTCTGAAGTTTCAATGTCTCTAGAGTAGGCTTACCTCAAGTCTTCTTCAATATTTTCATGTAGCTCTTGATCATCAATTATTAGGACTAGAAATTGATTACGAGAGAATTCTCACTTCCGTTTTTTTTAATTATAAAAACATTTCTTACTTTGGTCTTCATTGACACTTGATGCACTCCATGTATTTGGAATGACACGTGATTGGCTTCAATTGTTGCATTATGGTAGTTTAAAATAGCATATTGCAACTCCTTTGTGGATGCATCTAGTTGTGGCTCTTTCAACACTTTGAATGTACGTTCTCATGGTTTGCAGGTTACCCAAAATGTGACATTCTATGGATCCTATCATAGTCGGCAATCATTTTGTCCATGTTAAAATCAAAGAGTTGGATGTACTCCCCAAAACAATTCCTATAGGTCAGATGTTTGTAATTCAAAATTCATATGGAAGGAAACCCCAAAAAAACAAAAAAGTTTTAACTCTCTTGTGGGGTTGAATAAAATTGTCCAAATTTTCAAGAACAGTCTTTTTCTGATCATGAACCAAAGCATTCTCTAAAAGATAGCTTCCTTATCTTCTCTATTAACAATTATATTGTGAGATTATCCCTCGAACATACCATGATTTCCATTGTTCACTCTAAGGAAGACCAATTCACTTGTATCCAACCATTTAACCTTTTGGGAGATGGATACAGTCCCATAAATATGTAGATCAAAGCTCAATTCTTGAATCTACAAGTGTTGTTTTGTTTAACGACTTTTTTGTAGTATAACTAGGGTTAGAAATCAATATCTTGGTAATGAGAATAATCATAGTTCCAAGTTTACTTTTACTCTTGAATCGAAGTATAGTCTTCTAACACCCCTAAAAAAGGAATCAAGTTGAATCTTCAGCTAATCCTATGCAAAATGTTTTATCCAATCACATTAGACTATCCAATGCACCTACAATTTGTTTTGCAGCATGTATAAGGTCTACCTAAAAGGTTAAAAGACCCTAAAAGACGTGATTTACCACACCTTGAATAAGGCCTAACTAAATGGGTAAAAAACTTAAAATCCCTGATGTATCACAACCTATGTAAGGCCTTCCAAGAAAGGAAAAAAATGTGCTCATAGACTGCAACCTATATAAGAGCTACCAATACAGGAAAACAAACCCTCATTTTTCACTTCTACTACTACAAATTAATGTTTTATTCATTGTAACAAGCATTTTTTCTAAATACGGGGTTATTTATTCCTTTCAAACTCATACTTTTGCAAAATAATTACATATTTGTTTAAGGTTTTGGAAGTTAAGAGCATTTTCTAACCACATTTTTCAAGAAATTATTGCCATCAGCAGTTTTCCAACCTTAGGATGGAAATTTTATCATGGAAAAGAAAATCCTTAGTTTTGAAAGTGAAATTTCAGACATTTCCTTAATTTTAAGTTTAGCAAGATATTACAAATATTAATTCACCCTCAATTACTTATTCATCCAAACTTTAATTAGTGGTAAATGCAATACTAACTAGAATTATGGTAAATTTAAACATGCATATTTTTTATGAAAAAGATCTTATATTATATTAATTCAATATGATATAAGATAACTTTCAACAAAAAAGCAGGTGGTATGAGAGCACGCCCCAAAACCAAAAACAAAGCTAGGCCGAGCCTAGAAAGACAAAGGACAAACTAGGATGAGCCTAGGAGAAACCAAAATCTAGGCATTACCTAGAAGCAATCAAAATACAAAGTCACACAGCAATAAAAACATGCCCAAAGTGGGCAGATCATGATCATCCAGCCAACCTGAGCTAGGTAAATCTTTGCCAGCATCCGGGAGCTCCCAACTAGCAGTAACTTCTTCCTCCATGTCCACCTCTCCGCAAGTAGGAATGATGAGGATAAGGCGAGGGAACTTGTCAGATGATGGTGGTGGTGGGGGTGGATTCCAACCATCAACAGTATGAGGCAGCAAGCGGCAAGAGGAGAGCCTCATCCATGTTAGCGAGGCAGTGATTCCTAGCCTTATTGGTGAGCTGGTGAAGGAATCATGTGGTGATGACGTGGCTACCCATGCCCACGACACTAAGCTTACGAGTAACTTCTTTGGTGCAAAGGGATCAGGGAGCAGTGAGCTCGGCTAAAAGGATGTCATTGTGAATGTTTGTGTCAACCACCCACAGCCCGGAGGTGATGAGTCCCTAGTAGGAGATGGTGGCACATGAGAAATATTACATAGGGTTTCCCTTAGTGACACAACAGGGTCTAGATGTGGTCCGACTCCAACACAACCTTGTTGGCCTAGACTTGTATCTGTAGCAGTACATTGGAGATCACCATAGATTTGTTATAAACTAAGAAATATTGATATACTACAAAATTAGCAAAGAAAAAAGAATTTCTTTCTTTCCATTTCCAAAAAAAAAAATTCCCCTCTGAAAACATGCCAAATTTGGGTGAACATAGGTAAAAGCTTGGGATTATCTCCTAAAAGGACATGTTGCCAAGTAAAGCAATGTGGCCTTAATGGGAAAAAAAAAATGAATGAATCGAATTCCAGGAAATCTGAGCTTCGGGACAAAACCATAAAATATGCAAGATGATTTCCAAGTGACCACAAAATGGAAATTTTGGAGCTAGGATCCCAATTTGAAAAAGATGATCCCCGATAGGAAGTCCTTGCTGCAAGATACACTAGAGGAAGTGGGAAATTTTGGGCTCCACACAAAGAGTCCACACAGTGGAAAATAACCTACTCCAAATAGATGGAGTGGAATGAATTCCCAAATGCCTGTTGAGTTTATCCACCATGGGAAAATGAGACGAAAGAAACAGTAGCATTTACAGGATCTGTAATTGAGAAAAGGAGTGTCTTCTTTCCATTTCTTGTCTACCACCAAGGGCGAGAGGAATACACAACAATCTTGTTGGGCCCTAAAATATTTATTCACGTGCACCAGGACCAGCGAGAAGAAGGGTGCTAAGGGGAAAGCGCATAGGAAAAAGGGGTTTAAGAAGGGTTTAATTGAAACCAGGGCACGTACAAGAGACAGAACACGGGTTTAAAGGAATTAGCCATATTTTATATTCTAGCTGTACTTGAGGAAAAATGTGAGGACCCTACTAGGTGTGATGAGTGGATAAGGTGCCATCCTAGAACCTTGGAAGTCAAGAAAATGATATTCCACGTGGGGAATATTCCTAGAAGACATCATTGTAGAGAGTGGGGGGTTGCTAAATGGATAAGCATTCACCATTAGAGGACCACATTGACACTTGGCACATGGTCTATTCAAGAGAGAAGGCATGGCAATGGGTGTTGATCCTATAAAAAGAGATGCTCGGGCTAAAGACAGATAGATAAGAGGAACGAAAAGGAGGGCAAGAGATAGACAAAGAGAATGCATGGAGAATAAGAAATAGGGTAACAAAGTGTTGCAGTAATGCTAGGGTTTAGATAATTTAGTACTAAGGGTTGTGAGGGATGCCATAAGCCTCTGTAACAAGGGTTAAAATGGGAAAGGTATAGATAGGGTCTCATACCAGGGAGGATTTGTGGGTGTTAAGTCCCTATCATTTATTGTATATGGTCTAACATGACCCTTTTAACTGTAACGTGGATACCTTAACTATGTTAAATCAATATATATATGGATTCATTCTTTATATTTTATTTAAGGGTGTAAATCCTCATGTTATATGACTTATCATGGATCATATCTAGTTTATCATGCTTCTTGCAATGTTATTTAGCTTTTGTGATACATTAATTTTAGATCCGCTAGTTGCATCTTCTACCTCTTTAAATAAGTAAATGTACTTCTATTGTTGCAAATCATCCTCCATTAATGGTGGAACTGTCCCATGAAGCTCATATAAAGGAGGGGCTCAGTGCCCGCGCATGCCTCGGGTGAGTGCTCAGTTCCCGTTGGGTGATAAGGCGCTACACTTGGGGTTAGTAAAGGTATTAAGGGTAAACAAATGACTACATCTTGGTTCTATTGCCAGGACCTCTTTTCAAAGTTGTTGTGAGAATGGTGAATGATGACAAAGCGCTTGACCTTGGACAGTGTTAAAGAATGGATTAAAAGCATGGAGGATAAGTTTGCTCAAAGATTTAGTACTGGACCTGAGTTTCATGCATGTAAATGGGTAGAAGAGCATCTGTATCATGAGTTGTATGAGACCTTCTTCCATTGTTTTCCGGTGGAGTTGTATGAATGACTTTCGACCTATGCATCTAGATCAAGCTGGTACTATAGACCTCGCATATGGACTCAAGATGCGTATCAGAGGTTGCATGATGCTGATATCACTTGGACATGTGTTTTTGATCATTGATGGAGTAGAGTGTTGATGAGTTACACCTTGGAGTACATGATTTCTACGTAATCATATCCAGAGATTGTTGAGTTTGAGTTCTTGAAGGATCCAAGGGGATCGTTCTTATGTATTATCCCTTAAGCTATAAATATCTTGATCATTACACTAAGTTTGGAAGCATTTCCTATGTCTGGCTAAGCTTCTTCTGAGCGTTGGGCGAGGAAGCCATGGTGGAGGAAGATGGCGGACCTTGCGGCTGAAAAGGAGAGGGAAGAGAGGCAACTCAAGTATAATGAAGCTCATGATAAGGAGTTAGATAGATAACACGAATTTGCAAGAGTCATGGATTTATGGAGGTAAATGTTTCAGGAAGGAATTGAGGTTAACACAGACGACGTGGAGCTTGAGCAATCTGTGCTACCCCATCTTGGAAAGCGCGGGAGAGATACCCCTTTATACTCTTATGAGAGCTCGTCACTTGGAGAAAGGAGAGCCTTTGACACGCATCTAAATCCACCTAGTGACCAACCCTTGGCGCTTAGTTTTCAAAATCGAGAGATAAGTATTGTTAACCCAGTTGGTATTGGTGGAAGTGACTGATCAACCCCAAGCAGGTATAAACTTTTCATTTGGCACATTTATGGTTGCATAATCGTTTCCTGTGTTTGGAGGTATATTGTCTAGAGATGCATTTGGGAAAATTTCGGGTACACAAAACTTGGGTATCGCTTCTGGAAGTGGCGTGGGACACACATCTGGTAGTGGTGCAATATCACATATTGTTGGCGCACAGTTCAGTGTGACAGTGGGGACATAAGGCATGACCACTTCAGGACTCTTGCCATCCACGGGAGGAGAATTTGGTGGATATGGTTGAATATGAACTAGTGGACCTAGTGGACCCAATGGATCTAGAGGATCTGGTGGATCGGGAGGGAAAGCAAAGGAACTGGTGGATCTGGTGGTGAGGCAACATCGGAGAAAATCAAGGTTCTGGATCAGGCGGAAAAGGGCCTCAACCACCTTAGCAAGTATTTTTTTAAAATGTTTTTGCATCTACCAGATTACAAAGGTGTTGAGGATGCTGCAGAACATATACACAAGTGTGATCTACTATGGCGCGTGAAGGGGATCACTACCCCAAAACGAAAGGCAAGTCATTTTGTAACAATGTTGCAAGGACGCGCGCATAGTTAGTACTAGAAGTATGACCCCCACCAAATAGTAGTAGATTATACCGTACTGTGTAATGTCTTCTTAGTTGAATTCCATATTCTTGATTTTGAATAGAAGAGCATTAGTGCTCTGAAGGAGATTTAAGAAGGTATGGCAGAGAGTGTGTGAGAATACGATACACGTTTTAAGACTCTCTTATCAAAAATGTCTTATGATATTCATTCTCAGCATGCTCAATGGTTTGTTCGAGGTTTGATAACACCTTTTATAAGAGCGCTTTTACAGAAGACTTTCACATACCCGCATGAGGCCTTGGAGGCTTCCCTGCACGCTAAACCTCTATTGTTCATGACACCAAGGATTGTGGATTGATTGACTAGATACATGATGTCATTGATATTGGTGTGTGCTAAACCAGCATTGCAAACAATTCCAAGGACGATGGTCGTCACTATGAAGGATGCGTGTATGGAGGAGCTCATGGAAATGGATTTCATAGAGGATTTAGAGGTCGTGGCGACCGCGGAGGTGGCAGAAGTGAGTTCCCGCACAGAACTTGTTACAATTGTGGGTCTATGGAGCACTATAAGCTCGAATGTCATGGCCTACTATAGAGATCTTGGTGTGGAAAGAAGCACAACTATGAGGAGTGCCCATAGCTATTTGAACATATGAACCAACAACACCAAAAAGAAAAAGGCGTCAAGATGGTAAGTGTTAAGAAAGTAGACTCGCAATGGATGCCAAGAGTGGCGCATGAGACAGAGTTAGAACCTGTATTGGTGACGACGCGGGTTGAGGCTACACACTCCAAGGAGATATAAAAGTAGATACCATTGATTACAAGAGAAGAGGTGGTGTATGGGAAGTATCCAAACCCTACCCATAGGAAGGAAGTATATCAAGAGACCATGGACGTAATCAGGATTCTTCAAGGGGAAACTCAATGTCTAAAGGAGCAATCCCAAAAGTTGGAGTGGAAGAAGAGTGTTGATGCTCCACATAAGGATATAGATGATGTCAAAGAGGTATGTAAGATGTTGAGGTAAGAGAATAGCATTCCTCTGTTAGGATAATGGTTAAGGAATAAGATACCAAGCATTAGAGTAGAACACAAGAGGCAGGTTTTGCATGCTAACCTTCCTCCCCATAACCTCGACTACGATAAGGAGATCACCTTGATTGCATTTGTTGATGGATGACTCCTAAGAAACACTCTGCTTGACACGAGCGTAGAAGTTAATGTTCCCACCTTGGCTTCCTGGAATCAAATGGGAAGGCCCTCATTACAGCTATCTTCAAATGTGTTATATATGGCCAGTAAGACAAAGGCAATGCTCATTGGTGTTTTAAAATATGTTCTTATCACTATCTAAGGGGTGAAATTCATTGGGGACTTTGAAGTCTTAGCGTTTGCTGAGGTGGAAAAATTTCCAGCATTACTTAGGTACCCCTGGTGCTATAAGAACAATGTTGACTTACGTTTTAATAATGGGTATATAAGCTTTGAGAACAAAGAGAAATGGGTTATCATTCATTTGACATATGGGAAGTCAATGCCATATATTGAGCCTTTAGAAGAAGAAGACCTAGATAGAATGTACGTGCGCACTATCCGTGACCTTGAAGTTACACAACCAACAAAGGAGGGAGTTATTTAGTGGGAATACACTCAATCTATAAGTCATACAACTAGTGTGGCATGTGACAATTGGGCATGCGGGACATATGAGTTGGTTAGAAGGCAGTTAACCTAGGAGGAAAGAAGTTGCCAAGTTATTCCTAAGGATCCTAACCTAATGTTATCCTATGAGAAATGGAGACTTAGTGGAGAAGTGAGATCGAGAGGAGGAGGATGCTCGGCTATACCTTTCTTGGAACCACAGAACATTGGTAGGTGACCCATCAAAATAAACTTCTAGAATGGCACGAAGTGAGAATCATGTTCTCTATTAGGTTTGTCCAAAGCAATGCACCTACTATCATATAAGATTATCATGGGAAGCGAACCACCTTGTTTCACATCCGAAGCATGTGAGAAGGCCTGGATAAAAGGCAGGGAATCCTTATCCACCTTCTTTATGGGTGCATAAGTTGTACTCCACCTTACAAGGTTGCGTGCATGCATGGTACATTCATTCATATATGTGCCATCAAACATGAAATTGGCAGGAGTTGACGGCTGACCTCCTTCAAGCTTTTAATATCGGAGCACCAAGCCATCAGTGGATGAGGCATTGCAAGTTGTTAAGCACCTAATGATGGGAGATAGTGCCATGGCGGAGGATAGAATACTAGAATTATTGAGTGAACCTTGCTTAGAAGCGCACTTTGATGAGGAAGAATCATAGGAGATAAAGCTTGAGCATGCATGCATGGAGAAAGAGAAAGGAAAATTTGTCTATGTGATCGATGGTGAAGAAATAGAAAATTTGGATGTTAACAATATTGAAGGTACACGCGAAGTTATGAATAGTGTTGATGAGAAAGCATGTGCCTACCATGAACCACTCAAAACAAAGAAGGTTAACATTGGCTCAGAAACGGAACCTAAGGAGGCTTCTATTGGGGACTATTGGTTAGAAAAGGAGGTTTTAAAGATCATTGATCTATTGCGTGAGTTTCAAGACTTATTTCTGTGCATGCGTACCATGAGCTTAAAGGATTTCACCACATCCTTGGGGGAAATGAAAATCAAGCTTAAGGAAGGAGCACGCCCGATCCGAAAAAGACCTTATCAAATGAATCTAAATTTTCAAGTCAAGGTTAAGGAGGAGATTGACAAGATGGTCGTATTAGGCATAATTGAGGCTATTAAAGAATCGGAATGGATAATTCCAATGGTCACTAGAATTAAGAAGGATGGGAGGATAAGGATTTATCTTGATTACAGGGATATGAATGCGGTATGTGTGATAGTCTCTTTTCCAACCCCCTTCACTGAGGAGATCCTAGAAGGAGTAGCTGGGCGCGAGATCTATTCTTTCATAGACGGATTCTCAAGATATCATCAGGTTAGAATTGCAAAGGAAGACCAAGAAAAGACAACTTTCGCCACCAAATGGGGAACCTTTTCCTACACAATCATGCCTTTTGGATTGAAGAGCGTGTTTGTTGTGTTTTCATGCATTGTGGTACATGCATTTCAATACTTCATCCATAAGTTTCTTCAAGTCTACCTTGATGATTGGATGGTATATGGATTAGTAAGGGATCATTGTGACAATCTAAGGCTAATGTTTGAAAGATGTTGGCAGTTGAGGATATCCCTCAACATTAAGAAATGTGTTGTTACTACTCCATTCGAAACCCTTTTGGGGCATATCATATGTAGGGAAGGTTTGTTGGTGGATCTTGACGAAGTTTTTTTATTGTGGGATTGGTGGAACCTACCAGCCAGAGCACAATGCGTGGAGTCCTTTGGGCATACAGGGTATTAATAGAAATTTATTAAGGGGTATGCCAAGATCACAACACCATTGGAAGAGTTACTAAAACTTAAAAGTCCATTTCACAGGGGAGAGGCACAGTAGATGGTGTTTGATACATTGAATAATAAGCTTATTAATGTGCCCATATTGCACTTTCCTTCTTGGAATAAGCCATTCCATCTACATGTTGATGCTTTGGGGATGGGGATTGGGGAATCCTAGCACAACCTGGAGAAGGAAATTTTTGACCACCCCTTGTATTTTTCTAGTAGGAAGTTGACACCAGCAGAACAGAACTATACTACTACTGAGCGCGAAGCATTATCCATGACCTACGCACTACAAAAATTCAGGCAGTATCTACTGGCAACACCTTTTATATTCTACATAGACCACGTGGCATTAAAATGCTTAGTAAAAAAACCCATTTTATAAGGGTGCATATGTCAGTGGGTCCTATTGTTTCAAGAGTTTGAGTTTACAATTCTTGTGAAACCGGGTCAGAGTAATTTGGGACCTGACCATTTATCAAGAATTGACTCAGGGGAAGACGCGCAGAGCATTGAGGACACAATGCTTGATGCACAACTATTTAGATTGTAGGCGCACACCCTCTAACTTGGAAGATATTGTTGTATTTCTTAAGAGGGGTGTAGCACCAGAAGGAATGAATACTTCAGAAAGAAAATAGTTAGCCATACGCGTCGTGCCCTACATGTTAATTGGTGGAGACTTATACAAGCTAGGTCATGATGAGGTTTTGCACCGGTGTGTGTTAGAGCATGAACGCATTGTAATCATGGAGGAAGCACATGGTGTAATTGCAGGAGGAAACTATGCAGGGAATGCATCTGCATAGAAGATCCTTCAAGTAGGGCTTTGGTGGGAAAGCATCTACCAGGATTGTATTGAGTTTTGTAAGGTCTGTGACCATTGTCAGCACCTTGGAAAACCAGGGAGAAGAGATGAGATGCCCTTGAGACTAATAGCTATTGTAGAACCATTTGAGAATTGGGCCATTGATTTTGTAGGACCGATTTCACCTACTACACGAAGGACTGGTTCGCATTATATCATTACTTGTATTGACTACTTAACAAGGTGGACGTGAAGGTAACACCTACAAGGGATTACACAGCAGCAACAATAGCTAGGTTCTTGTGGGAAAATATAATCAGCAGATATGGATGTCTGTACTGATTTTAAAAAGTGATAGAGGTACTCATTTCTTCAATGAGACAGTTAGGATTTTGTTGGCAGAATTTATGGTAGCCCACCAAAAGACTACCCCCTATCACCCACAAGCTAATGGAACCGATGAGGCATTTAACAAGATATTGAGTCACACACTAACAAAAATTTGTGATGTGGGAAGAAAGTATTGGAATGATAAATTTTATGTTGTTTTATGGTCATACCAAACTACTTATAAAAGACTGAATAAGGACTGGTGTTTGGCGCAGAAGTGGTGTTACCCTTTGAATTCATGTTACCATCACTACATATAGCACGCGTAGAAGTATTAGCTAATGAATAAGACACTTGAGGAAAGGATTGATAAGTTAATGCAATTATATGAGAGGTGGGCCATTTCTCATTGGAGTCTGAAGACAGAAAAGGCCAGGTAGAAGGCATGGCATGATAGACACATCAAGAAGAAAACGTTTTAGGTTAGGCAGATGGTTCTCTTGTATGAATCCAAGTTTCTATGCCATCCTGGGATATTCAAAGTCCATTGGATGCGCTCATAAATTCTATCTTATATACTTGATTCAGGATCTTTCTAGTTACAAGCACTGGATGGAACACGATTACCAGGCCATTTCAATGAGAGTACATTGAAGCCCTACAAGAAAATAAGTTTTTCTATGTGTTTGTAAATAAGGCATTATTGCCATTTAGACTAGGATTTTCCTTAATGTACTTTCCTTTCATTGTGTTTCCCTTTCACATTGCTTGTTCCCTTTCTTTTTGTTTTTGTGTGTGCATTGTGCGCTAGAAACCACTTACAATTTCAAAAGTTTTCTATGCACAGAGGACCACACATCTATTTTTGTGTGGGGTGGAGTGATTTGATAAGTACTGGAAGCTAGTAATGGAAGTTGTGTTTCGATGGCCTAGTTTAAAGGACCAAAAGCACGTAGTTTGGAAGAGCGTGGGTGGAAAAGGTGAAAATGAGGAGTTTTGTGTCAGGAAGGCTTTACAAAAACCACGTACAAGGGTGATAAGTGCAGGGACAACATGAGGTAAGCAATGTCAAAAATTTGGGTAATGATAGAAGAAGTGCCTTCGGCACTGCAAGTGCACGTGTAAGGATCTTTGGTCAGTAAGGGTTTTTGTGTGCCAGAAGGTTGTAGAAGTTCTCGTATAGGATTAGGTGCACAGGGGTAAAAGCACTGAAGGTTGGATTTAGAAGAAAAACCCACATTTATTGCAAAGGTGTGTTGGTAGGTGGCATAGCATTTGTTGTGGGGAAAAAAAATCAAAATCTATAAGTAGAATTTTGGGGTACATTATTGTTTACCTTGAATTTTTGATATCAAAGAGATCTTGCGAACTAGGGCATCCTTAAAGAAAAGTTGCACGAAAAAGGGTTGTGAAGATTTGAGTGCATAGCTAGTTTGATTAGCGAACCAGAGTGGAAAAAGAGTACACAGACCTGGGGGAGAAGGTCGTAGAAGTTTTCGAATCCCACAAGTGAATACGTTATATTGTGGAGAGAAGAGTTTTCCAGGTTAGGGTTTCACATCTAGGGCATAGGATTAGAGGGATTTTCACAAAGGGGTAGAGCCACAGAGTTGAGAAGAGTAAGGATCAAGAGAAACAAAGAATGTTTAGTGACCCAACAGAGAAATGACATTAAGGAAAACATCAACCGTTTCACCAAAAAAAGGCAAGGGAAAAGGGAAAATAGTTGTTTCCACTAGTTTCAACGAAGAATGGTACATGGAGATGCAATATCTAGACGGCGTATTTTTTGGAAAATAATGGGTGTCTCATGTTAAAAATTTGGTCGTAAGTGACTACAACCATCGAACGAATGCCATAGAGAATGAGATGGCATTGGAACTGGTTTTCCCTATAAACAAAAGGACATCAGATGGAATGCATATATATGATGATGAGGTGAAGGTGAATATGGAGAAGGCCGCATTATTGTAACTCTATGAGTTTCCCTATTTTGAAAAACTGGGGCGACTATACCATTGGTTAATGTTGCGCATGCATGAAGACCATTTCTACTTCGCAGGACGAAGGATGCAGATAACTCCCCAACTGACTTCCAAATTTACTGGTCTTACCTATGAGGGAGGATATTTTGATGATGACTTACAATACGGATGCCATCAAGAAGACTATTGAAGCCTACGAATACAAGAAGGGGTCATGATACTTCGACATCACTACGATTTTTGACCCTATAATGAGGATGGTTGTGCACTTGGTCACAAAAATAAATGGGCAGGAGAGATGGACACAGATCAAAAAGGCTTAGTTGAACATTTTTCGTAAGGTCTTTGAGGGGACCATCTATAAACTCTCAGCATTCATAGCAAAAGAAATCATCAGTGCCTGCATGTGATGGAGAAAAGATCATGTTTGGTAATTTCCTCCTTACCATTGTCTTTTTAGATATTAGAGTGCCTGATGGGCCAAATACATTTGTGTGGGAATACCCAGATGAGAACCCCTCCCCTGCCAAAATAGTTTAGAAGTACACTTGTGACACCATGACAGCCGCCCACAAGGCATGCCTAGAAAAATGTTATAAGCGGATGTGTGACACATTTGACAGAGAGTGGAGGATACCAAAGCAGTTACTTGTTTTACTGCAAGGCGAAGTTGAATTCACCGTATACCAACATTTTGCATTGGTAGGTTTACTTTAGCAAATGGCGCCAAAGGCCCTGGTGAAAATTATCATTCTCCTTCATAACACAATACTTCCAGGCCATAGTCAATAAACTCAAAGAGGCAAAAAAGCTAAGGTTTGACCTCAGCAAAGTAGACTAGGATTCCTGTGATCTACGCAGGACATTGATATATCCAAAGAAGTGTGCCTATGTGGAGAAGTATGTATCCCATCGTACATATGTTAAAGCCAGTAAAATTGCTCGTTGCTAAGAGGACTGCAGCAAGGGTATACCTATGCATAAGGTTGAGGTATGAGAAGAGCGCTTACATTGAAAATGATGTCACTATCCCAGAAGACCCCACCATAAAGAAGAAGGTTGCACCAAGGAAAAGGGAGAAAGAGGAGGCCCCTGAGAAAAATGTTCCAAGTACACAGACAACACAGTCTATAGGTGCGCAGGAGTTGAGCGCAAAACCAAGCACCTATACATGAAACAAGAAGTCCCCTGTAGAAGATAGAGAAGAGAGGAAGGGGCGCCAAAGCAAGAGAAGCCCCCTGAAAAATAAGATTCGCTGGAAAGAAAGGAGTCACCTAGGGAAGAAAAAAAAGAAGAGTCTCTTATATTGGAATCATGAATTAGGAAGAATCACAGAGTAACATAAAAGCAAGACTCGGAAGAAACAAAGAGGATGGAGGCCAACAAGGGAAACGAAGACAATGAAGAGTACGGCGAGGCTCGGGACCATCCCTTGTACGATGTACATGAGTCAGAGGAGGAGGCTAATGAAGAGAAGTATGAGGATGAATGAGGTGCTCACGGCAAGGGGGGAAGTGAGGAAGTCAACATGAAAGATCAAAGGACTCCAAGCTTGACCAGGGAGTAAATAGAGAATGCCACAGAGAGGGAGGTAGCATGCATCATAAAATACTTGGTGGACCAAGAGGTGGAGCGCAATGCTCAAGGAGACGGAGGGAAGCGAAAGAGTAAAAAAGTATTATGGAAGCATGGGTGGAGATCTCATCTTAGCGGTAAGCTTCCCAAAGGAATCACACACATAAGGAAAGGGTATGCTAGCGGCATAAGAACAAGAACTAACCTACATCAATAATCCAAATAAGGTATTGTACACATGTTTCTAAAGTATCATGCCTTCAAACAAACTCCTTGCATGGTCTTCTTTCAATGAATATGGTCTGTACCTACGTACAAGGAAGATGTTCTCTTGGGATTTTGAGTCCCATGTTGATGGGCCCGAATTCGAGGTCAACCCTGAGGCATTGATGAAGATACAAGATACCAAGGGAGTAAACCCTATGGTGAATGCTCAACAACTATCAAATGAGAAAGTTTGCAATGCACTCAACAAAGTGTCGATGGAGGTTAAGGCAAGGCTCTTTGGGAGAAATGAGAGAATAAGGGTCCTGGAGGAAGAACTTGAAAAGAAACATGAAGAGGTCATTGAAAAGGACAAGGAGCAAAAGAAGGAGAAGTTGATCAGCACAAAATTAAGGCATGAATTAGAGGGAGGAAAAGGAAAAGGTGTGAGAGATCCATAATAAGATAGGAATTATTTCAAATGTCATAATCTTGAAGCACCTGGACATGGTCCCATGTGCAGAAAAAATATGAGTCAACCATGTAATACTTGGAAGACCTAACCTGCATCCTCTCCATGGTGATGCGGTCACTCACATTGGAATCAGCAAAAGAGGCATTGGCGCGCCAGAAGGAGGAAGAAAAATTGAAGATCATGGAGACAGTTACTCGGTATTCTGATCTCCTTACCAGTGTGAAAACCACTGCACAAATGGTTGAGGCCGTTTATGACAATTACACTGATAGAGAAATGGTAGCAAGCATAGTAGATGCTATGCATGAGGCAAATCTGAAGGAGTTTCAAGAGAAGAACAAAGGAAACAGGGCGAAGCAGGATAGTATCCTAACCGAGGTTGAGAAAAAGTTTGAAGCAATTAAAACCTTTTGGGATTCAGCTTAAGAATCAGCTTAAGGAACTATATCCCCAAGTCACCCACAAAATGGACATGTTGGATGATCTTAGCAAGCAGCTAAAAGGAATTATAGACACGTTGAATGCTAAGAGCAGCGAATTGAGTTTTGATGAGGTAAGTTCTCTAGTGGGTGACCTACTTCAGCAAGCACATGGTGAGGTGGATGCCTGGGAAAATATTGAAGCAATAGTAAAGAAAGAATTCCCACTCCTCCTACATCAGTAGTAGATTCTTCCATTATTTCATTCTTCATTCAAATTTTCCATGTCCTACTATTCTTTATTCTTTGAAGAAGCAAGATGTTTCCCAGGACGGAGAACACACTTAGTGTGGGGTGATGTTAGGCCCTGAAATATTGGCTAAGTACCAAAGGGAGCGCACGCACAAAACCAGTGAGAAGAAGGGTGCAGGACAAAGGGATTTGAGAAGGGTTTAAGTGAAACCAGGGTGCATGCGGGAGACATAACACATTTTCTAAAGGACTTAGCCATATTTGGCATTCTAGACGCACTTGAGGAAAAATTTGAGGACCCGAATAGGTGTGATGAGTGGATAAAGTTCCATCCTGGAACCTTAGAGGTCAAGAAAAAGATATTCCACATGGGAAATATTCCCAGAAGACATCATTACAAAGATTGGGGGCTTTGCAAAGGGATAAACATTCACAATTGGAGGACAACACGTCGACACTTGGCATGCAATCTATTCAAGAGAGAAGGCATGGCGGTGGGTGTTGATCCTATAAAAAGAGATACTCAGGCTAAAGATAGATAGACAAGAGGAATGAAAAATGAGGGCAAAAGATAGATAGAGAGAATGCATAGAGAATAAGAAGCAGAGTAAAAAAGTGCTGCAGTAATACTAGGGTTTATAGCACTTAGTACTAAGGGTTGTGAGGGATGCCATAAGTCTCTGTATGACACTAGGATATGTAACAAAGGTTAAAACAGGAAAGGTACATATAGGGTCTCATACCACGAAGGATTTGCGGGAGTTAAGTTCTTGTCATTTATTGTATATGGTCTGAGATGACCCTTTTGACTATAATGTGGCTACCTGAACTATGTTAAATCAATATATATATATATATGGATTCATTCTGTATATTTTGTTTAAGGCTGTACACCCTCGTGTTATATGACTTATCATGGCTCATATCCATTTTACTATCCTTCTTGCAATGTTATTTAGATTTTTTGATACATTAATGTTAGATCCGCTAGTTGCATCTTCTACCTCGTTAAATAAGTAAATGTACTTCTACTTTTGCAAATCATCCTCCATTAATGGCAGAACCATATGATAAAGCTCAAATTAAAGAGGGGCTTGGCACCCACACGTGCCTCGGGTGAGCGCCCAGCGCCCGCTGGGTGATAGGCCAGCGCGCTTGAGGTGAGTAAAGGTATTAAGGGTAAATAAATGACTACAAATATTGTGCAACATGTGGTCAAGAACCGAGCTGATAACTTTAGTATAAGTATCATGGTCCTTGTTAGAGAGCCAAAAACGAGTTTTAAATGCTGACCAAGAGAACCAGGATTGTGCATTTTTACAGAATAAGTCCTCAATGGTGCGAATTCCTTGCTTGAAGAATTTTATCAAGGCAGTTCCAGAGGCTTCTACCAAACACTTATCTTGCATTTGAAATATCGGTGACCACTAGAAGGATTGATGATTAACAAAGAGCCATTCTGAAATCCATCCCACTTCCAAAAAAACCAAGGTTTAATGCATTCCCATGATTTCCAAATTCTCTTAAGCACAAAAGTGCTAACAAATTTGACAAACACGGGGGTGATGAGTAGATTGACAAACCCAAATCCTTTCCACACATGGCAGCCATAAGAAGAGCCTTCAGCAATACCATGTCATATGATAACTTTTCAAGCTTCTTGGCTAGTAATGCTTCTAATGGATCCATTTTGCACAAAGTTCCTACCCTTGACGTTGAGACCTGTCAATAAGGCCGAGTCCCCCAGAATTGTGAGGAAGGAAACATATCTCCCAAGCCACCGGATGAAATCCTTTTCTTGTAGCAACGCATTAACCCATAAAAATTATTCGGAGAATATTTTTAAGCTTCTAAATGGAGGCTTTGGAGGGAACCCAACACGATGAGCAATAAACATGTGTGGCCATAGGAACTTTGGGAAAATTTTGGAATTTTCTAGCAAAGATAGAGGTCTGGTAATCCAATACTCCTATTTTTTTTCCGCCCTTTGAATAACATATTGCTAGAGCTTGGCCAAGGAGGCTTCTAAAAGTGAAAAGAATACCCAACAGCTTGAATATTTTCGCCATGTGCCTAGAATCTTTCATTCAAAAGTGGAAAGCCAACATGGTGCATGAAAGAACGGATTGTCGATAACACTGGTATTTTTTTTCATTGAATCGATGAACCGGAAGCTAAGAAGAATGTATCCAAACATTACATAGCATGGCGAATGTTGGCTTCATCTTCAATGAGAATAAGAAAGGAATCATCCGCAAAATGCCCATTGAGAAGCTGGGAAATAGGCACAACAGGAAGTGAGATTCCCCTAATAAGACCCTGAGATTTAGTGTGGGTCAATAAATACCCAAATCCTTCAGTTGTGAGCACGTACAATGTAGGGGCTAGAGAGAATCCTTGTTGAATAGATTGAAAGATCCCAAAGGGTTCCAAACTGAGGCCATTGATAGAAATCTAAGCAGAACCATTTGCAAAAAGCATACTGACGGATTGAATAAAATTAGGGCCAAAGCCGAAGGCTTGAAGCATGGAAAGAATAAATAGCCATTCAATTCGATCGTAGGCTTTCTCAAAATCATTTTTTATGAACATGGTGGGCTGTTTAGATCTATGGGTCCATTCCATGCCTTCCCACATAGCAATGATTTTATCCAGGATATATCTACCCCAGATAAATCTTGTTTGTTTGGGTTGAATAACATCCGGAAGGATATTACAAATTCGGATAGCCAAATCTTTGGATATGATTTTATAGGTTACATTCAATAGTGTGATCGGCCGCCAACAAGTGATTTGTTCTGGGTCTCCTCGTTTATAGATGAATTTTATGTTTTTGTTATTGATTCATGGCCCTAAGGATTGATTCTAAAAATCTTCAAGGTACACTTGGAAAAGGTCGTGACTAGACCAAGTCCCATAGGGATTTTATAGAATTCACAGGGGAAACCATCACATCCCCACACTTTATCATTGGCTACTACATGGTGGCTTTATGGAGGTCCTCAATGGTGAGCATTCTTTCGTAGATCACCTTTTGAGCCTCGGATAATTTGCACGGCACAACACCTAGACATTGATCAAGAATAGCTTGGCAAGCTGCAAAAGGCTATTGAGCTTGGAACACGAGCTTGTAGTGGTGCATAAAGGCTTGCAACATAAGTTACGGGTCTGTAATCAGAGCTCCATCCGCCATGATAGCCTAAATTTTCTGCGAAGGTTTCTTGGATTTGAGAGAAAGAAAAAATTCTTTTGAGACCCGATCTCTAATTTTGAGCCAGTGCATACGGGATTGGATTTGTGCTCCCCTGGCATTGTAGTTGTCCGAAATTTGAATTTGTTAGCAAAGTACATGAAGATACATGGTTTCAGAGAAAGGATTTCCTTGAAGCGCCACCACTGCTAGGCTAAGGGCCGAAGTGTTCGCAAAGCATAAGCGACGCTGAATTTTGGCTAGTTGTCTGCTATAGATTTTGAGGAATCTACTTCTCGGAGTCAGAGCGTCCTCCCACCATTGAATCCAGCTGGCTTGCATAGGTGGATGATACCACTAGCAGTGACTAGGAGGTGGAATTAAATTCCAAACATGCTTGATATGATTGATAGTGTGGCCATGTTGCATCAAGGCAGTATTAAGAAAGAATTGGCCTTTATAAAGGGCACGTATCCTGCCAAGTGATATGAAATCGTTTTATAGAATGATCTAAAAGGACAAAGTCAAACATGACCTCCACTGATAGGGAATAAATGCTATCAAACTCAAAATAATCTTGATCTAACATCATGGCTCTGTCAAGCCATTTAAGTACATGATTTTTCCCTCCACATAGGCTGGTCCAAGTGAACCATGCTTCAGAGGTGGGAAAGTGAGATGTGTTAGGATCAAAGAATCAAAACTTATTATGCATAAATTACCACACTTCCCTTTCATCAAGTGTTCACCTCATTAGTAAGTGGCCACATTTATCATTATATGACTTGACCATATTAAAGTCTCCACTTATGACACAATAAGCATCGAGAATGGAGTTGGCAATCCACCACCACAAATCATCCATTTCTGCCACATCGTTAGAGGCGTAAATATTAATGAGGCCAAAAGGGCAGCACTACACAGTAAATAGGACCCATATGGCACGATTGTTGAGGTTGATGCCATGGTCAATTAATAGAGGCCATCATTTGGGAGAAAAAAGAAAAATTAATCCCTCACGCCCTACTTCATGATTGCTACAGAAAGCCAAGTTGTCTCATCAGATGGACTTGCAAACCATCTGCAACTGAAAAACCTATAATTTTCACATCTTGCAAAAACAAAACATCCAAATTTTCACATTGTTGCCGAGTGTCACACACAACACATTTACAACAGGATTTTATAAAACCCCAAACATTCCAAGATAAACAATTCATGGGAAATGATCGTTAAGAACCATATCCCCATCATCCAATCCATCAAGGGAATCATATTGATTTTGCAGGAATCGAGCAGTATTGAGCTGCAAAAAATCCTACAAATCAACTTTTTTCCATTCGGTGTACTTAATGTTGTACTCCACTTCCGTTGAGTCCATGCTACGAGCTGGGCTATGGTCCCGAGAGATGTAATATGGGATTTGGGGCCTTTTAGAGGGCCCTTGTGAATTACTTGGTAGGAGTAGTGGCACTGAATGATGGATGGGAGCACTATAGATAGAATTTCTTTGGACTATGAGAACTGAAGCCACAAGAGGTGTGCTGGAATACTTTGGCAACAGGGTAGCTAAGTTGGCTGTGGAAGTTTGTTCTTTAACAGCAGTAGTTGGCTCTTTAGCATGTACATTATGCAGTTGTTCCTTAACAGCTGGCCCCCGATGGCCATTAAAGCCAAAGGCCTTGGATTGCTGGGCTTTTTTTTTGTTTCCCTGGCCCCCGAAAACTTTCCAACCTTCATCTTGTTGGGATTTGACTAGTTCAGGAGCTGTTTTGGCCACATGGCAGTTGTGGGGTACATAAAGAGGACAATATTTGATGTTGTGGTCAGAAGCTTAGAAACAGAAGCACGTGTTAGGGAAATTGATATACATGACCCACTGATAGTAGCATTTGTCCTCCCATCTGACTATCCAAAAATTCTTTTAGATCTTGAGAGAGATCAATCTCAATGCATACTCGTTTCCATAGCTGAGAATGATAAAACCTCTCAGCTTCAAGGCAAACTACCTAGCCAAGAGAAGCGGCAATTTGTGACAAAAAAAAGGCACACATGCTAAAGGGAGGTCAAGGAATTCAACCCAGAAAGAAACTTTAAGGGTGTTATACCCGGATACCACAAAGTCTTTATGCCATGGGGTTAACACAAGTAACGAGTTGCGAAAATACCAAGTGGCTTTCTTAGCCAGAATTATAGGGCGCATTAACAGGATCATAAAAGAGAAAGAGAAAAAAACCCTTGGTCATGTTTCGAACACTTTCCTGTCAGACTCCATGAGTACTCCAGATGGTGTTAACCCAAGATTTGAGCATGCTTTCATAGGGGATGAAACCTAAAAAATACCCAATGAGACAAAATTGCTCTAACCGTTGACAAGTACCATTAAATTCAGGAATGGGAAAAACCACATCAGAAGGAGAAATATTACCTCGTGGAATATTTTTGAAACGAAATTCCTAGGTCACTTTGTCAGTGGAGCCATTGCTCAAAGCTCCACTATCTCTAGCCACAGTTGAAACAGTCTGGGTTTGAATATGGTGAGATCATTATATAGGGGACGCCCAGAGGGCAGAGAAACCCTAAGAAAAACTATAATAATAAATTCCAGAAGTGACTGAAAAGGCCAGCAGTATGGCGGGTACCAAGTGTAAAACACTAAAAAAATTGACTCCAATTTTTTGCATCAGAGTTGTAGAGCGTTTTTCTAACCCTTGACCTCTAAACATGCATATTTGAGATCTACGTGGAGGCGAAAAAATCATTGGGCATTTGTGATAGTTTCATCATAAACACCATTCTTCTTAATGTTATCCAATTATATGTTTTAGGGTGGTGACATGTTTTGTAATAGAAATTGGAAAAGGTTCTCTTATTACAAATTGTGAACTTTAAACATGTTATTATTTCAAGTAGAGGTAGAAAATTTATACATTGTTTTGTGTTCTATGAGGAAATCATTAAAAAATGGTTATACTATGATGAGTGGTGGATGATCCAATTAAAAATGAAGTGCTACAGTAAAATATTATATAGGTCATGTTAAGGATTATTACATTTGGCTAAATTAATGCAAACAAAACACCTTGAGGACCCCAAATCAATATGGCATGGAAATGTCTATACAATATATATATATATATATATATATATATATATATATATATCATACTCTCGAGATTCAACACACAAACCAATCTTTATGTTGATGAAAGACAGATGACTACCACGAACAATGCGTGACTTAGATCAAGCACTGAGTATGAGTAAGTAGTGATGGTAACTAATATCTTTCTTTTTAAAGACCTAGGCAACATCCACATAAGGAGAAATTATTTTGGCTTTGATCACATCCAAATTTAGTTGTGTCTTGTGAGGCCCAATTGAGAGTGGCCTAATGAGCAAATGGGTAGTAAATTAGAATTATTCATTTCTCTCCATGAGTGTTGGTTTTTCCTAAGCTTTTAGCTAGGTTTGCTTGACATTTGGAAAAAGGGAATTGGGCACCAAATTCCTACAGGATTTCCTCGTATCTCTTATTGGTTTCTTCATGAACAAGCAATCCCATACTAACGATTCATTTCTATTGCATCATTAGAACGCACCAACTTGTAGTAACATTTTAAAGCTCTAGGTTTTGAAATCAATGTTTGCTGATTTTGCAGCTCGGATTTTTAAAATAATCATCAATGGCTTGTAGAGAAGATATGATGGTTATGTGTTCAAGTGCAAGATAAGATTTTATGCATGTGCTAGAGCTTCCTCCTTTGTAGCTTGAGGACTTTAAGTAGATTTTTTAGTAACAAGAATCCCTAAAATCAAGTGCACTAACATAGCATTTAGAAATGATTATCATGGTCAAAGTTTGAGACGTAGAACTATGTGAGGTGTATGTTGTGGTATAGGGCCATTGGGAGCCAAATGTTACCCTACAGTGGGATATTTTGCATGTTCATATTGTTGGTTAGAAAAAGATTTCAGGGACAAATTGGTGATTATCTGGCCAACACTATGGGAATCTAAGTCCCTCTACATTTGAATGGTGCAGCTCCCATTGTTTAGCATGTAAAACCAAAGTGGATTTAGGGTGGTTTTTCAACCAGGGATCCACATGAACACTCCACTGTCCCTATGGCAATAATAGCAATTCCTTGCTATAGCAGAAATTAATCTGAGGAAGGGGAGGGAGTGAGAATGAAGGAGGGGGAGTTCAATGTTGTGGGTAGAGTGTCAGATGCCCACACACATCAACTAGAAGTTTCATTACATGCATTTATTAACAGAAGAAAGACAATTTTGCAATTTCTGAGCACAAGTCAGAATAAAATACGTTGGTTACAAAGCACCAATTGATCTTTCCATCCAGGGGACATAAAATTCCTTCCTTTTTTATTGATCTCATAAGTTCAAACTTGTACAACGAGTGGGAATAGAAGAAATAATACAAAGAGAAAGAATAGAAGAAGACTGACTGTCGTTTTTGTCCTCTATTCGCAAAAAACGTGCTTCCCGTTTCCAAATTCGATTGCCAACCCAAACAATGACTCTCAGAGAACAAGAAATAGCATTCCAGAGGTGGTTACAACTTCCCCAAACGGCCAAGAAGCGGTTACAAACAAATTTGATCATTTTTCCTTCTTCCATATTCCTCTGTAGCGAAGAAAACACTTCTAACGAGCCCAAGAAGAGATTATGTGTGTAAAAATGCATTTTACATTTCAATTTACCAATTTTCATATGAACCGTTCGCTCCTTTGCCCTAATTGCTTTGAAATTGGGCCATCCACGTGGCAGGAGAACATTGGAGTGAAGTCGGGAGGAACTTTTTTGTGTTTTTTTCATGCCAGAGACGTTTTCTCAATTTTCTCCCATGAAACGCCATCAAAATTTAAAATTGAAGTGTCCATCGTGTAGATAATTTCAACAGCTTTCCATTGATACCAAAAATGCAAAAAACCGAGCTCTGGTTTGAAAGATATGGCCTCTTGAAGATTTAGGGAAAAACTAGTCAAAATTAGGGTTGGTGGGGTCAAATTCTAAATTTTTCCCTTTTGGAAAAATTTCCCAAAAAAATCTGCGGTTCCACTACCCTGAGACACATGGCACCTTCTGGTTACTTAGGGGGATGTGTCTCTATTTTTTCCTTTGAAATCACATTGGGAAAAAATCCCAATTTACCTCCACACCCCGCCACTCTGCCATGCGCTTCTCCCTTCTCCTCTGTGGGCTTGCAGGCTGCTTTGTAACTTTTTTGCCACTTAACCAAAAGGGCTAAGTGCCTAATTTTTCCATTTGCCCTACCGCTCTTCCATGCGCTTCTCCCTTCTCCTTCATGGGCTTACGGGCCACTTTGTAACTTTTGTGCCACTTAGCCAAAAGGGCTAAGTGCCTAATTCCTCCCCGCACCCTACTCTGCCCTGACACGTGGCGCTTCTCTATTGGATGCAGGCCTACCTAGGGAAAAATTCCCCATTTACCTCCTCCGAGCCATAACTCAAAAACTACAAGGAGTTAGGAGGACTTTCATACCTTTCTGGAAAGGGGAAAGAAATCTCTATCTAATGAAGGTGTTTCTAAGAATCCTTGATCCCTTGGGAAGTTCCAGATTTCAAAAAACTTAGACTGGACCATTTTCAAAGGGTGAAAACTCAAAATTTTCTAAGTTCAGAACTTGGGAAAAAGAAGAAAAATTTTGAGGGGACAATAGTGGCTCTAGTTTAGGGACATGGCATGGATTGAATA
Source organism: Taxus chinensis (assembly GCA_019776745.2). Taxonomy (NCBI): domain Eukaryota; kingdom Viridiplantae; phylum Streptophyta; class Pinopsida; order Cupressales; family Taxaceae; genus Taxus; species Taxus chinensis. The sequence goes on from CM034152.1 coordinate 695,109,059, forward strand.
GGGAGAAAACACGGTATGAGGATCCAGAATCTCAAGTTTTAAAACATATAACGTTGACCATTGCCTTATCCGTTGGGCCTTGCAGAGACATGTACAATTCCAAGGAAATAAAGGAAGGAAGGAAACGCACCAACCAAAACCACACCAAGACAGGAAACAAACCAAAACACACACAACAAAAAATGGGAAACAACAAAAACTATGGTTTAGGGTGAGGGACAACTCACTTTCACTGATGGTACAGCTTCAAATATTTCCCACTTCTAAGCAATCCCAATGGAGTTCCATCCAAGTATGATAAGAGAAAGGCATTCTCACCACAAGCTTCCTAAATTTGAGATGGACCTAACCACACAAGAATCAAACTTACCATGACTGCCCTTTGGCTCTCTCCTCTTGTCCCAAAGTAGGACCAAATCTCCAGATCTGAACTCCCTCACTTTGGCTCTTCTGTCAAAGAGCTTCTTCACTTTCAACTGATATTCTTTGATTCTGTCCACTACCTGGGATCTACTCTCTTCTAGCTTCTCAAGGAAAAGGATCCTCTTGTCAATTGAATCTCTGTATTGGCTGTCTTCCACTATTTGAAGCAGCTGGAGAGCTGGCATTTCAATTGTAATAGGATTCTCTACTTCAACTCCATATAGTAGCTAAAAAGGTGACATGCCTATTACCTTCTTAGGAGTGATCCTATCAGCCCACAAGGCATCGTATAATTTTTTGTGCCAATTCTTCTTATTTGAATCAACAAGCTTGCGGATAATGGTCACAATATTTTTGTTGCTTGACTCAACTTGACCATTCCCTTGAGGATAGTAGTCAGAAGAATGAGCAAGAGTAATCCCAGAGCCATAACAGAATTCTGTCAATTCCTTCAAAGAGAAATAAGTAGCATTGTGTACTACAATCTTTTGAGGAACTCCAAAATGAACAATGATATTCTCTTTTATGAAATTGCAGACAACTTCAGAGTTGGCATGTTTGGTTGGAATGGCTTCCACCCATTTGGTGAAGTAGTCTATGGCAGTGAGCACATAATTATGCCCAGCACTTGAATGGGGATTCAAAACGCCAATGAATTCTAGCCCCCATTGTTGAAATGGTTCTTCAATAATCACAGGCCTGAGAGGCAATGCAGCAAACTGTGGTTTTCCAACAAATTGCTGGCATGCTTTGCATTTAGAAACCCAGCTCTGAGTATCAACAAAAAGAGAAGGCCAATAATATATACCTTTGAGAATCTTGTGGGAAGTCACCATGGCTGAAAATTTTCCAACATAAGCTTGATCATTATAGGCTTTGAGGATTTTTTCTTGTTGTTCCTTGTTAACACACTTGAGAAAGCAAGCATCTATTCCTTTCTTGTAGAGTGCATGATTCCAAATCACATATTTGGCTGCTTTTAGCCTGAGAGTTCATCATTGCTTGTAATCTAAATGAGGAGGGAAGTCCCCATAAGTAAGAAAGAAAGCTATGTCTGCATACCATTATTCTAAGTAGGTTGGGCAAGTGTCATCTCTTTCTCTAAGTTGAACTTTGAGAGATTTATCTTCAACAATTAACTTGCACAAACCATTTCCTCTAACCAGATTAGAGGGCTTAATCTCCAGGTCATACTCTTGAATCCTTGCAATCCAATTTCCTCTTTTGGCTCCGGGATCTTGTTGCATCAAAATGGACTTGATTGCACTTCCGAGAGCCATCACCACGGTGTGAGAGTTGAGCATGTAAAATCTGAAATTCTTCATGGCCTTGACCACTACGTATGCATGCTTCTCCAATTGACTGTAATTTAGATCATGCTTCTTCAAAGGACAGCTCATGAAAGCAATAGGTGCTAACAATCCTTCATCATTCTTCTAAACTAGGACAGCAAAAAGAGTGTGCTCTGAGGCATAACAGTACATGATAAATTCCTTGTTGAAATCTGGAGATACCAACATTGGAGCTTTGGCAATGGCCTTCTTGATTTCTTCAAATGTTGATTTTCCTTCACTACTCCATTTGAAACTTGTTTGGGGCTTCATCATAGAGGTGATATGCTTTGTTAGTTAAGTAAATTTGGGGACAAAGCGGCGAAGAAAACTTACCTTCCCAAAGAATGAGTGCACTCATGTCTTGTTAGTGGCAAGAGATAGTGCTTGAATAGCATTTACTCTCTCAGGGTCAATATGTGCCCCATGCTTATTCACAATGTGTCCCAACAGCTCGCCTTCTGTGACTCCAAAGATACACTTATTGGGATTTAGAGAAACGCCATGTTTTCTACATCTTGCAAGAATATGCTCCAAGTGAAAGATATTCTCACTTCTCTTCTTTGAAAACACAGTTAAGTCATCAAGGTATATGACAATGCAATGCTTGAGATCTTTGAAAGCCATGTCCATGGCTCTTTGGAAGGTGGTTCCAGCATTGAACAGGCCAATAGGAATCTTGTTGTAAGCAAAATTGCCCCAAGGAGTTGTGAAAGTTGTTTTGTTGTAGTCTTCCTCTGCCACTTTGATTTGATTATACCCCGAAAACCCATCAAGTAGAGAGAGCATCTCATATCCAATGGCTACTTGCAAAATGTGATCCATGATGGGCATAGGATAGTTGTCTTTGAGTGAGGCTTGATTAAGATTTCTAAAATCAACACATATCCTTATCTCCCCATTTTTCTTTTTGACTAGTATAATGTTGGCCACCCATGTTGAGTGGTGGATGGGGAAAATAATTCTAGCGTTTAGCATCTTGTTCACTTCTTCCTCGATAACATCAGCAATCTTTGGATTATAGGGTCTTTGCTTCTACCTGAAGGGCTTAGCATCCTACTTCAGAGGAATGGAATGATGCATTTCCTTTGGTTGAAAAGATTTGAGCTCGTTGTAAGAGTAGGCCAGCACATCAGAGTACTTTTTAAGCAAAGCAACGAACTTCCTTTTCTCTTTAGGTGAGCAACATTTTCCAATGTTGACCATCCTTGGATCTTCAGAACTCCCAATGTTTTCCTTGTCAAAATCAGATGGACAGTGAGAAGATAGCTTTTCTTTTACATGAATAAATCTATCATGCTTGTCAAACAAGTCCTCCAGAGAGACTAGACCTTTAGGGATCTTGTTACCTTTCAATTTGATCATGCCTTCATCATCCACTCTTTCAATTTCATTTGATGCGTCTTCAACCATAGCTTCTCTATGTGGATTAACACTTCCCTCAAAGAAGATATTATTGAAGTTGTCTCTTTTCTCCAAGAAGGCTAAAATCTAATTGTCGTCATTGAAAACTTGCAAGTGATCTACGTTATCAGGTACACTTGGTCTAAAAACCATCTCAAAGGTTATTTTTTCCTTGCCAAAAGAAGGATGAGGAGTCAATAGGGATGTTGATACTGCAAGAGAATCATCTCTTTCATTTTATTGTCTTGGGATGGCTTCAATAGAGAATGTATCAAAGAATACAATGCAATCCCACACTCTATTCCTATAACGCCTGAGCCTTGGGTTCTTCACCTAGTATTGCTGGTGGATTTGGTTCACTATCACCTTTGCATCACCAAGGCATCTCGACTTTTTGATTCCCATGTCCTCCGCTTCACTTATTCCCAAGAGGCGAGCTTCATATTCGGTTGTATGTTGGTGTTTTCAAACTGCAGTTTGTATGCAAAAGGATGCAGCACATTGGAAGGTAAGTACAACACAACACCAGCCCCTGAGCCTGCTTTGGAAAGGCTTCCATCAAACTCCATTGTCCAGACCTGATCTTTCTCTGATTCCGACGAAAGTGGCAAGTCTTCTTCTCGTTGTGAAGTAAGGAAATAGTTTCCTAATCCACAATCTTAAAAGAGGATATTAGTTCTTGGCTCACTGGAACTTCTTACTGTAAACCTCATTTGTCTTACCGGAAACAGCCTCTTCATTTCACCCTTTACTGGAATAGTTACAGAGGTCAAATCCATCTTTATCTCTCCACCAAGGTCTCTACAAAAAATTCTACTCAAGAGCATGCCAAAAGATGTTGGAATGTCTGCCACTAAGATGGTTAGGAGTACTTTCTTATCAGGATATTCAGCCAAAGCCACTTGTGCATCTTTTATCCTTCCTACTAGTGGTACTTGCTTGGATTCCATTGAGTAACAAGCTCTGTTAACCTTGGTTAGTGTCAGGCCGAGAGCATTGGCAACTTTGAGTGGCATTATGTTATCAGAAGCTCCAAAGTCAATGATGCAATTGTTGAGCTCAAAATCATTCATGAGAAGAGACAAGTAGAAGGGTTCCACCTTATCTGTTTTGGAAGCACTTAGGGCCAGCATGTTTTGAGCAGGTGGTGTAGATGGTGTTGGGAGTAGACCTTTATAATTTGAACTTGAAGGTATAGAACTGCTGCTCTGAACAGGATTGATTAGTCTATTAAACTGAGCAGGGTGTGTTTGCAAGTATTTAATCTCTGAGAGTTGCACTTTGGTTTTACTTGCATGTTCCAAAAAATCAAATGGGACAATGTTGGATGAGGGGGAAGTTCCTGAGGTGAGGGAAGGTTTACATGACAAGGGTCTTTGAGGAACTTTGGCTAACTTAGGATAGACTTCATTGGAGGGAGGAGTGTTTTCAATAACTTGTGAGCTAGAAGAAGGAAAATTTGACTTACTAGATATAGCAGCCATTTGGCCTGGTTTCATTTTGGCTGAATCCATTGACGGTGGTAATGGTGAGCCTCTGTTGATGATCTTCTTTTGTGTGGTTGCTGGAGCAGGATCTTCTCTAGTTTTCTTTTCTTTTTGAGCCACGGAGGGTAGAGCATCTTTCTTGGATTGGGCTCGAGTGAAGACAGCACATGAGAAGCTTGGGGCTTCCTCTTCTTCTTTCCCATCCTCAACAAACTCGAACAAGCCATTGTGCATATCAACTTCTTCAATTTCGAGGTAGCCTTCATAATCCTCTCCTATTTCTCATTCAAGTTCATCAATTTCATCATCCTCTCTTGATTCTTTGGTGTCATAGATAGCATTGACAGGAGGTGCTTCAAGGGCAAGTTGGCGAGGAGGTGGTGCAATTCTTTTTCTATCAGGGAAGTTTGGCCTCCTTGGAGCATTCCTCATAGTTATTTGGGACATCGGTTTCTTCAAGGCAACCAGATCATTTTCCATTTTCTGGAACATAGGATCTGTAGTTACTGAAGTCAAACTCTGACCCTTCTACTTCCCATTTGGGCCTTTCACCTTTCCAGAGAGGATTAAGTCATCATTAGTTTCAATGGAAAAGTTTTGAGCTTCCCTCAGTGTGTTTGGTTGGGCTCTTCTGAGGAAGAAACCAACTTCTGATGGCAAGGCACTGATGAAGAATCTTCTCAGGTGGTTCTCAGGAGGTAGCACATCTTCAGGGACTCTTCTTGTTAGTCTATCAAACCTTGCTACAAATTCCCTCATGGATTCAGAGCTTTCTTTCTTTATTTGGACTAATTGCACCAGCAGCTCTTGACCATCTTCAGTGCTCCTGAATCTATTTTCAAATGCTTTTCTAATATCTTCCCAACTAGTAATAGATCTTGCACGAAGCATGTAAAACCATTCAGCAGCCTTCTCCTGAAGTGATTCCACAAATAGTCTGACTGACACATCTTCATATTCAACACCTAACACACCACAAGCAGTGATGAAGGTTGTTACATGTTCTTCAGGGATTTGGGAGTCATCTCCTTTGAATTTGGGAAAATTCTTTCTCGAACCTCTTGGCAGATCATGGAATACTTGTGGGAGAGCAAGTGGACCAATATTTCTTCCCCATGGTACATTGGATGCACGTGTTTCACGTTCATTATCAACCATTCTGTTTCTGGCTTCTTCAGCAGCTAGGGTTGCTTCTCTTTCCTCTGTTACAGCTTGGAGTCTTGCAATTTCTTCAAGTTGAGCTCTAATCGCTTCCTCTCTATCAAACCGAGCTATAACCTCTACTTCTTCTCTTTCCAACTCCTCAAAAGTAGGGTCAATCACTCCTCCTTGCCTCAGCTGGCAAGTATACCTTCTATCAGCCAGCTTGAAAGTTTATTGTCTTCTCTAAGGTGCTAGAATCTATTTTTTCTCTTTCAACTCAAAAGCAGGTTCTTCTTCTTAGTCCAAAATATTTATAGCAATAAAGTAATGTTTTACACTCTACCTACTATGCCAAAAAGCCTCCTTCATGTCTGAAATGATATCTTATTTGATATGAAAGAATGAAGAAGCTCTCTAAGAGGATTTGCAAGAATAGTCATACTTGTATTCATGTGGATCACAAGGAACTTCAGACTTCAAAAACCTAAACAAATACTTTAAAACCTTGTGGTCATTTTACGGTGCAGATGCTGTAAACTTTGCCCCACATTGGGCACCAAAAACTATTGGTTAGAAAAATTTTCGGAGACAAATTTGTGATTATTTGGCCAACACTATGGGAATTTAAGTCCCTCTGCATTTGAATGGTGCAGCTCCCATTGTTTAGCATGTAAAACCAAAGTGGATTTAGGGTGGTTTTTCAACCAAGGATCCATAGGAACACTCCACTGTCCCCATGGCAATAATAGCAATTCCTTGTTATAGCAGAAATCAATCTGAGGAGGGAGGGAGTGAGAATGAAGGAGGGGGATTTCAATGTTGTGGGTAGAGTGTTAGATGCCCACACACATCAACTGGAAGTTTCATTACATGCATTTATTAACAGAAGAAAGACAAATTTGTAATTTCTGAGCACAAGACAGAATAAAATATGCTAGTTACAAAGCACCAATTGATCTTTCCATCCAGGGGACATAAAATTCCTTCCTTTTTTATTGATCTCATAGTTCAAACTTGTACAAAAAGGGGGAATAGAAGAAATAATTTAGAGAGAAAGAATATAAGAAGACTGACTGTCATTCTTTGTCCTCTATTCACAAAAAATGTGCTTCCCATGTTTCCAAATTTGATTTCCAACCTAAAAAATAACTCTCATAGAACAAGAAATAGCATGTCAGGGGCAGTTACAACTTCCCCAAACAGCCAAGAAGTGGTTACAAACAAATTTGATCATTTTTCCTTCTTCCATATTCCTCTACAGCGAAGAAAACGCTTCTGACGAGCCCAACAAGAGCTTCTGCTTGTAAAAATGTGTTTTACATTTCAATTTACCACTTTTCATATGAACCATTCGCTCCTTTGCCCTAATTACTTTGAAATCAGGTGATCCACATGGCAAGAGAACATTGGAACAAACTCGGGACAAACTTGTTTTTTTTTCATGCCAGAGATGTTTTCTCAATTTTCTCCCATGAAACACCATCAAAATTTAAAATTGAAGTGTCCATCGTGTAGAGAATTTTAACAGCTTTCCATTCATACCAAAAATACAAAAAACTGAGCTCTGGTTCGAAAGATATGGCCTCTTGAAGATTTAGGGCAAAACTGGTCAAAATTAGGGTTAGCGAGGTCAAATTCTAAAAATTTTCCTTTTGGAAAAATTTCCCAAAAAACTCCATAGGTCTGCCACCTCGAGACACGTGGCACCTTCTTTTTGCTTGGGGGGATGTGTCTCTATTTTTGCCTTTGAAATCACATTGGGAAAAAATCCCAATTTACCTCCGCGCCCCGCTGCTCCGCCATGCGCTTCTCCCTTCTCCTCCGAGGGCCTACGGGATGCTTTATAACTTTTGTGCCACTTACCCAAAAGGGCTAAGTGCCTAATTCCTCCCCACGCCCCGCCGCTCCACCATGCGCTTCTCCCTTCTCCTCTGCAAGCTTGCAGGCCGCTTTGTAATTTTTGCACCACTTAGCCAAAAGGGATAAGTGCCTAATTCCTCCCCGCGCCTTGCTCCGCCCTGACACATGGCGCCTCTCTATTGGATGTGGGCCTACCTAGGGAAAATTTCCCCATTTACCTTTGCTGAGCCATAACTCAAAAACTACAAGGAGTTAGGAGGACTTCTATACCTTTCTAGAAAGGGTAAAGAATTCTCTATCTGATGAAGGTGTTTCTAAGAATCCTTGATCCCTTGGGAAGTGCCAAATTTTTAAAAAATCATACTGGACCATTTTCAAAGGGTGAAAACTCAAATTCTAAGTCCAGACTTGGGAAAAAGAAGGAAAATTTTGAGGGGACAACACATATTTAAATTGCAGAGGTCAACGAGAGAGTGAACCTAGGTATATAGAATATAACCCATGAGAGAGAGAGAGAGAGTGGATCTCACAAAAATGCCAGCATTTTTTAACATTTCTCATTGAGAAAACAAGAACAACACAAGTTTTAATGGTGCCTTGGGGTTCAACATAATCATACAGCATATTGTGTACCTATTGTGGCATTGGAGCGCCATCATCAATTTTAATGGTGGTCTACCCTTGTGGCCTTTGTGGAGAGTTCCTAAGCAACCTCGGTTGAGGGTTTGACATGTAGGGTTGTATTTTTTCATGTTTCCTTCTACTTTTGATAAACCTTGAAAGACTTGGGAATTGAGACTGAGAACTACAAATTTGTTGAATATTATGTATAACTAGATCCTTGAGCCATGGGCTCCTTCTGAGGACCATTTGAGGTTGATCAGAGAGAATTTAATTATGTGCATATTAGATGAGAGAATCTATTTACATGACTGGAGGACTGACAAAAAAATTTCAAAAATGATGTTAATTATGCTACACTTAATCTCAAGTTTAATATTTTTGTTAATCTTAAATGTCCCTTTCCTAAGATAGGGGGGTATATGATGTTGCGGGTGTGGGATTAAGAGGACCTTATAACCATTGATTCTTTTATTGCTTTATGTGTCTTGGATAATATATTAATATCAAATCATTGCAACCATCCTCTAAGACCCATTCTTCATTGAATTCCTTGAGGTCTTTTTTTCCTTACCAGACAGTAATGTGTTGTATGTGAGATCTGATATGTACGCTCTCTAAAATAAGTTGAGGTGGCAATACTCGAGGCCATTAGCACTACTTGATTCCATTATCTCATACTATTTTCTAAAGAAAATGACATCATCTCAAAGACCAAACATGAGTTGATTCTAAGCATAACGTATTACATAGAATTGGTTAGGCATATTCATGAGATCACCTAAAAATTATAGCACTTTATATAAGTGTTTATTTTATCTTTATGGTCTTTGTAACCAGTCTCTACTTTTACAATTGAATCATAGTCAAATCTTCTAACATCCCCGAAAAATTCAAGTTGACTCTAGTTGATCATGTGCAAGAATTTTCAATCAATCACATTAGACTATCAAATAGGCTTGCCTAAAAGGGTTAAAAACTTAAAATCTCTAATCTACTCTATATAAGGCCTTCCTAAAAGGGTAAAAACTTATAATCATGATATATCGCAACCTACATCAGGTCTGCCAAAAAGGGCAATAAAATCACTCATATACTGCAACATATATAAGGCCTACCTAAAAAGGGAAACAAACCCTCGTTTTTCACTTCTACAACTGACAAACTAAGGGTTTACTCATTGTAAAAGGTGGCTTTTTCGATCAATGGTCTATTTTATTCCTTCAAACTCATTCTTTTTTAGTTTTTTTTTAACTTTTTTAAGATAATTATGATTTTATTCATGGTATCGGAAGTTGAGAGCATTTTTTATCACTTTTTTCAAGAAATGGTTGTCATCAACAATTCGAACAATGAGATGGAAATTTTATCGTGGAAAGAAAAATCCCTTAGTTTTTTATGTGACATTTCAAATATTTCACCCATTTCCTTAACTTCAAGTTCAGCAAGAGATTACAAAAGTTACTTCACCACTAACTACTTATTCATACATGCTTTGATTGATAGAAAGCACAACACCTTCCTAGAAGTGAGTAAATTTAAATATGCATATTTGAGAGTTGCGTGAAGGAGGAAATCATCATTGGGAATTTGTGATAGTTTAATTACAAACACCATTCTTGTTGATGTTATCCAATTGCCTATTTTAACATGATGATATACGTTGGAATAGAAATTGGAAAAGGTTCTCTTATTCCAAATTGATAAACTTTAAGCATGTAACTACTTCAAGTAGAATTAAAAAAATCTATACACTGTTTACGTTTCTATGATGAGTGAGGGATGATTCAATTAGAACCAAAGTGTTATAGTACAACATTTTAAGTAAGTTTCCAAAAAAGAAACACCTTGAGGACCCCTAAATCGATACAGCATGAAACATCAATACAATGTATAAATGGACTAAAATTTTGAAATTCAACACATAGACCAATCCTTCCCCTAAATGAAAGACCACTGACTACCCTGAACAAAGGGTGACTAATGTAATCAGGATCAAGGTTCCCACTAAAGGGACACATTATACCACACAACCTATATTGAAGTTAGACCTCGGTGAAGCAAGATCTCAAGCAAAACTCTTAACAAGAAAACAACAAAAAAAATTCTATTAATGCAATGAAAGATTACAAACTTAGGCCTAATGCCACTATATTTAAATTACAATCTCATGACAAGACACAATAAGAAATATTCTGAGGATTCCAATTCTAGACCTATCATAAGCTTGTAGATTCAAGAAAGCTTCTAAAAAACCAAATTGTCTCAACTCTACCATCCCACATTAAACGTGTTTCCAAAACTGGAGGATAGACTACCTTGACGCCCATAACTCCCTCCTATTTAATATTTTCATATAAGCTTCTGAAAAGAGAAATTGCCTTGCAGAATATTATTCAAATTGCCTCAATGGCCATTGATCCATTCTATAAGTTGTTTTCTATTGGATCGAACTCAATCAGATCATCTGGTTAGTCCCTAGCTGTGGGGCACAAATCAAGAATCACATGTACCTCTTGCTAATTGTATTGATGTTAACAATAGATCCTATTAGATGTATATCTCATCATTAAAAATAATGGGTTTGATTCTATAAGAAAACAAATCCTTCATGGATAAGGAAGTGTTCCATAGTGTGGGTAATAATTGGCAATCTTGGTTAAGCATTGGTGATATGCACAAGGTGTGTGTGTCTTCTCTACATAGGATAGTGTTATGAAGTTTGGGATATTACGTGGCTAAGTCTTGATTTTTGAGATGATGATCCTAGCATATACAAACTAGCTTTGTGAGATCCTATCATATTAAAACTATCCTTGTGAGATCCTAACATATACACACTTACATGGCATTAGCAATGTTACACGAGATAGATGATGTTGTGCGGTTGAGGCTAAGTTTTCGTGGCTTGAATAGGATTTTACGGCTTCCACAAGGATCACTAAGGCTTTAAAATTTTATTCAACATGCTTATGTGTGGCATAGTATTGTACAAGTCGTTACATACCAACTATAAATATTTTTGGGCGATGCAAGATTTCCTTTGAACCTAAATACTCCTACATTAATCACCACATGTTAGAAGAAACTTGAGCCCCTTCTCACGCGGGTTTCTTAAGGTTTGTAATGGAATGACTGAGTCTAGAAATATTTGCTTCAGTAAGCTAAGACATATCTTTGACTCCTTTTCCTCTTCCTTTCACCAAATATTTTGTGTTCCTTCCTTCACATTGTCTTCACAGTGCAATCATCCAGAATACATTCAATTTTCGCATGCCTTTATTCTAGTAGTTGGTATATCCATTCTACTTCTTCTAGGTCGACTACTTCATAATACAAGTATAGATCCTCTACATTGAAGATATGTGATATGTTTATCCATTTTAGAAGCTCTATTTCATATGCATTCTTCACAAATTTCCTCATGACTCTACATGCTCGAAACTTCTTCCACTTGAATTTCTCATAGATTCCTCATGGGAAGCTTTCTTTGTGCAGGTACACAAGACCTAAATCACCAACCTTAAACTCTAAGTGTCTTCATCTTGCTTTTACACCTCTTTGTAATGTGCATTTATCTGCTCCAACTTTTTGTGCACTTTCTCGTGGACTTCCTTCATACACTACATGAAGTCGTCATTTTTGGCACTTTTCCCTTCTTCTCGTGGTAACCCTCACAACTCGTCATGGTAGTGTTCCATATATAATATGGAAATGTGACTTTCCAATGCTTATATTGTCAAAGTTATTATATGCAAACTCCATTTGCAAAAGAACTAAATCCCATGTTCCCACCTTCTCTCCTACCAAACATCTCAGCAAATTGCCAATGTTTCCATTAACAAATTCTATAAGGCCATCCATCTGGAGGTGATACGCAAAACTAAACTACAACCTCATCTTCAACTTCTTCCACACAATTTGCCATAATGTCCCAAAAGCTTAATGTCCCTATCAGATACTATGGTGTGAGGCAATCCATGTAGTCTCGCAACTTTCATGAAAAACAAGTTAACAATATGTGTAGCATCATTTTTCATCTTACAAGAAATAAAATGAGCCATTTTGGAGAATCTATCCACAATAACAAAGATAGAATCATGACCTTTTTTTGTTTTGGGAAATCCATGCATTCTGACTTTCCTTTTAAAACAAAATCCATGCGTAGATGCTCCCACGGTTTCTCAAGTACTGGAAACAGTTAATATAACCATGCATTATGACTTTCCTTTCACCAACTAACATACTCTACATCTCTGTGCATATCTATGCACATTTGTAGACATCCATAGCCAAAAATATCTTTCTCCCAATTGTGTCAAGGTCTTATCTATCCCAAAGTAACCTAGCATTCCTCTACAATGTTTCTCCCCGATTGAGTTTTCTCTCATTGACATTAGTAGTACACACAACTATGTGCCTTTGAATAATGAACCTTCCTGTAAGATATAATCTAACAATGGTGTGCATTCGACGCTCACTACTTGTACGACTTCTCTTCATGCTTTCAAAAAAACTTCATCTTCTATGTAGAGTTCCTTCATTAATTCAAACCGTACTACATCCACTTGCATCTTAGTCAATGGGACACATCCCCTACTCATTGCATTCACTGTATTTGATCTCTCATTTCTATGCGTCGAGAAAAATGAGTAACTCTATAACAAATCAACTTCCCTCGACTATTAATTTATTCCAATGTTTGGTGGTTTGTATACAACATGTACTCTTCGGGGTAAAAATAATGCCTCTTTTTCATGGCTTGCATTATGGCATGAAACCTTTTATCATAAACCAAACATCTTCTTCTTGCGACATTTAGTTTTTGAAAAAAAAAATATGATGGGTCTCCCTTCCTGAATCATCACAACTCCAATGTCTACTCCACTAACATCACAATCAGCCTGAAATACCTTATTGAAATCTGGAAAATCAAACACTAGCTACTATATGACCTTCTTCAACTTACGGAATGTATAATCTTCATTCATGGTCCATATAAACTCTTTTTTGTCATTCCAATAACCTATTTGATGAATGCATAAATAACATTAAATCCTCTAATGAACTTCCTATAGAATCTCACAAGTCCCTGGACGTTTCGGCCTCTATGAAATTCTTAGGTGACAGCTAATCCACAATAGCTCGTACCATCTTCAGATCCATCTTTAACCCTTGAGATATGACAAATCCCACATACACCAAATCTTGCATAATACTATATTTCTTCTATATTTACTAGTAGATCCTCCTCTCACAAGCTCTCTAACACTTTCCACAAATGTACTAAGTGCTCTTCTTGTGTCTTTCTGAAAATCAGAATTTCATCCAAATAAGCAATGACAAAATTTCCTAGAAAAGAATTCAATAATTTTTTCATTATTCGCTTGAACATACTCAGTGCATTCGTTAACCCAAATGGCATGACCAACCACTCTAACTAATGACTAATATGTGGTCTTGTTTGGTAAACTAGATCCTAATATCAAGTCCATTTGATGACTAATATTGCACCTAGGTGGAAACCCATCTAGAATATCCTTTGATATGATATCCATGGACTCACCTAACATCTTCGTCACCTTCTACAGAATCTCTATTTGCACGGCTTCGTCTTTCCCTATTTTCTACGTGAGACTTGGAATGAAAGAAAAACATTCACTATCCCTCTTCACAATAATTAGGTGTTCCTTTCCAAAAATAAAACATATGTGGACTCATCTCCACCTCTACACTGGATTCCTTAAAGGGACTCAGAGTGTACTTTCATCCATTTTTCACCAATGTGTAAGTATGTGCGCAGCCATCATGAACCACGTGTCTTTCATACTTCCATGGCCTCTCTAACAACACATGGCATACATCCATGGGCTTTACATTGCATAGGACTTCATATTTATTTGCATCAATCTTGATACACACACTACATTGCTCATTCATGAGTAATCGATGCCCCTTCAACAACCACGACACCTGATATGGGTTCGAGTGCACAATTCTTTATAAACCAATTTTTTCAACCATTGTAAAAAAACAAGATTATAAGTGCAACCTCTATCATATTAAAATGAAAGGATTATTTAATAAGGAATTCATTAGTTATTTTACAAATGATATGGCTATAACCGGTTGTAACTATATTAACCATTTTGTAACTACATCATTTATAATAAATAGATGGACACTCAATTTTAAATGTGTCTTAATTGCCTTCTCTTTATTTGTTCCTTGTGCACATCTTCCAACATTGGTATTAGAGTGAGACAAGTGAGGAAAGAGAGAAGGCAAGAAAATCAGTCCCATTAGAGCACACAGGTTGAATCAAAGTGAATGAAATCAAGGGAACAATTGGAAATCAAGGGCACGTTCATGAAGATTTTCATTTTGATTTTTGAGTTCACATTTTCGTGAGGGTAGAAAATAAGTAGTCACAAGTCTCAAAGTCTACAAGCCGTTGAGAGGGCAAACAAGATTGTGTAAAAATAAATGTTATGAGGGCATGTGGAAATCAATCACAATATCATAGTTGTACAAGGAGAAAAACCAAGTTTAAAGTCGCGAGTCAGGAGTAAACAAAGTCACAAAAGGGATTGCAATGATTTAATTGTGTTCATGTTTTTCTTTCAAGTTCTTTTAAAGAAAAATACACTCCGCGAGCCATTCATTTACAGTCAGGTTTCACTATTTAGTTTTCTTTCAAAAGAAAACACACTTTGCAAAGCCATTTTTCGCCCATTTCATTGAAATTTCACATGCATTTCCACCATTGAAACAGTGCCAAAGTTGTGGACTTGAATGTAAGAAACATATAGTCATGTTTTATAGCCAAAAAGGAAAAAATATTGTCACCTTCGCGAATCAAATCAAGGGCACAAAAAAGTTTCAAATTGTTTGTGCTAGGGCACAGAATTGTGCACATCACAGTTGTAACAAAGAACCAATATTTTATTCTTTGTTTACTCATTTCGGTAAAATATGTAATCGTATTTATTTTATTTTATTGAAATGTAAATTCGCGTAGAAAAATATTTTGATCTAAATTTTCATACATGGAAATTGAAAATACAAATGCAACTTATGAATAAAAAAATTATGGGGCACTATAAATGGGAAAGAGACAATACCCACTGATGCATTGAAATCGTTCAGACTGGTGAAGTAGAGATGATAGAGAAAAAGCTATCATTGGCCTTGCTCTCTCCAACTCTGAACTTGATCATGTGGACCAAGACAAAATCATCCAAACAAATTTGGGATGCTTTAAATAACATATTTGGAGTGAAAGTGATTAATGCCAAATTCTCCCTAAAACTTCAATTATATAGGTTCAAAATGGATGGAGTCTCTATGTCAAGCCACATCAATAATGTGAGGTCCCTGATCAGCCAACTAGCAGAAGTCAAAGCTACGATTGAGGATGAGAATTCCAAAGCTATCTTATTAAATAGTATGTCTTCAAAATACAGCAATGTAGTTTTTACCCTTAGTCAAATTCAATCTCAATCTCTCGATGATATGAGTGCAACTCTTCTTATAACTCTTCTCAGCAAGAAAATGCATTTTATTCCAGAACACAAAACTCTCATAGAAGATCAGATAAAGATAACCAGGAGATTAAATGTAATTATTATAAGAAAAGAGGTCACACAACATGGGATTGTTGTGTTCGAGCTAATGATGTGCTCAAGGGAAAAGGTGTATCAAATACAACGAATGAAGCCATGGTTAAAGACCCCACCAGATGAAGAAGGTAGTGAGGACAGTGACGAATACGCAATATAAAAATTCTCTACACTTTGAAGGCAAGAAAGGATACAGGGTAGATGACACTTGGTATGGATGGTTGCTCAAATAGTTTGGGCGATTGTGGATCTTAGGAATGATACCCTCACGACGGTCATGAGAACAACTTGATGGAGCTTGTGGATGTCTCATTATGGATGGTTGTCCAATAATTCAGGAGATCTATGATTCGGGAGTTCGGGGAGGTAGAATCTAGGAACTTGGAAGCTACACCTTTACGAAGGTCACAAAGCAGCTTGATGGATCCCTACCTATTCATTACATTGCTTTCATAGTGAAAACCTCTAAAGCTTACATAGTATTTTTTGTAGAATGTGTTGTTTTTCTTTACGTAGGATAAGCCTTAACATGGGGTATTAGAATGTAAGGCTTATTAAATAAGGACTTCATTAGTTATTTAGACTAATGACATGGTTGTAACTGGTTCTAACTATATCAACCATTTTGTAACTACATCATTCATAATAAATAAACACACACACAATTTCAAATGTGTGCAATCTGCCTTCTCTTTATTTATTCCTTGTGCACGTCTTCCAACATATCAATTATGACATTACAACACTTACTTCCAAATTTGTAAACAGCTCTAAACAAAATCTTTGTGCGGACACATTCTCTTCTTTTGCTCAAATTCGACAGCATCTTCATAGTGAGTGTTTCTACATGCTTTGGTTCTTTGCTGCTACTATTCAACGCATGGCTTTCTAAATTTGTGTGTTGCGAAACATGATCCTCATTCCTCCTACTACTATTATTTTCCACAACTTGGGGACACTCAAATTTGTGATGTCCAATCTATCCATGATGGAAACTTGTACCGCTAAATCCTCTTCCTCTTCCTTATCCTCTTCCTCTAGAAGAAGATTTACCTTCACCTCTATGCACATGCCTTATTCATGTGAGATACTTGTCTCTCCTTCATGCGCATGATTTTGTGCATCACTACGCAAACTTCCACCTTTATGCAGAAACTTCCCTTTCCCCACAAGTTGTTTTGTTTCCTTTGAGACTTATCTTCCACCTTTAGCACAAACTGATTGGTTTCCTCCACAAATCTTATCCTAACCATACTAAGTCCATCTTACATGGAAATGTGTAATCCATTAACATACCTAGGGGTATTTTTTTGTCATCTTCAACATGTCTAGCTCTGATGTTGAGCCAATAGAACTCCTCGGTGTGCTTATTTACACTCAGTACATACAATTTTTGTTGAAAACATTTGTGGCCCCATGTGATTTTTTCATGATAGTTTTATCTTATCCCTTTTTCTTAACATCTTGCATTTTAGCCTCTATAAGGCCTTTAATGGGTGGTTATTTTTTAAAGTGGGGTTGTCATGTCACATTGTGGTTTGAAAGGGACAAAATTTGAATAAGCATTGTTGGACTGTGAGCTTGTCTTCAGCTAACTTAAACAACCCTAAAGCTTCCACCATGTCCTTGGCCTTACACATTTTGACCTCAACACAAAATGTATCCTTAAGATTGCATATCAAGCAACTATTGAGAAAATTGTTAGATAATACTTCAGTTTGATTTGTCATGTTTTCCGATTCAGATTTTGTAGTTGTGGACCGCTCTTATTGGCTGGAGTTTGGTCAAGGATTTGATGAAATTCTCATAGATGTTGGAACCAAATCAAACCAGCAATAGTTAAACAAAAATGTCCTAAGTTGGTTCGTCATGATATTTCTAAAACCAGAGGTACCATTCAATAACTTCTTTTTCTAAGTGAAAAGAGGTGATAGGTAATTTGTTCACTCCAAAGGTATCATGTGTACTGAAATATAGTTTCACATGATAAATCCAACTTGTAGGGTATGCACTATAAAATTTAGGAAAGACTAATTTTGGGACACGCAGTGTGCTTCCCTAATGAGAAATTACTTGAAAAATGATTTTCACCTTTGAGTTATATGGAGATATCTGAATTTTGTCCATTGAGACCATGTTTCATTTTTGTTGTGGGTAAATGATTGCAAACCTCGGGTTGGTAACTTCCTACTCCATGTCCTTGGTTTTGAATTAGGTTGTCAGAAACATCACAAAAAGGGGTCCTCAAGTTAAAAAAATAACTTACTGGATTTATATGTCAAATGATAAGCTCGACGTGACAATTACAACAAGATATTTATCCTAAGTGAACAAATTGAGACTCTTTAAATGAAAAAATAAACTGGGTTAAAATTCACTCATAATTGGACTGATATGAATAATGACCATTGTAGCTTTTCTATTGGCCATGCTTTGTCTTTTTTCAGCCTCATTTCTTGACTCCCTGTCATGTTCTATTGGGCATGGTTTTTCTCAATCTATTTAGGTTTAATTCATCCCTTCTCATTTCTCCATGACACGTTCTTTCCGTTTATAGCCTCTTCTACATTTCTTATCTTTAGTTTGGTGTTTTGTCCTTTGTTTTGGTACCTAGTGCCTTGTGGACAATAATGGCCAACCTCAACACGAAGAATTTTGGAAAGGATCCTCTCGATGGAGCAAATAGATTTTAGACCACATTTAATAAAACACTTCATGAGTCTACCAGGAATAATTCTAATGGAAAGAACTTATAGAAAACCCCTATGCAGATGCCTAAATTAGAACCTAGAAAAATGAAAATGGATGCATGCTAGCAGCAGATGGCACACCAATCATCCGAATTCCGAAACAATATGTTCAAAGCAATATCAACGAGTTGGAAACTCGGGGTTTGATTATTTGATTTTTGGGCTTCCGTCCTTCGCTGGGAGCTTTCAAGGATTGGACTAGAAAGGTATGGATTACAAAAGGTGAATATCCATTCTTGGTCTATCCAAATGGATATCTCTTTATCTTTTTTGCTTCACCATCCGATCACGAACTCATCTTTCAAGGGGGGACCTTGGTTCATGAGAAGGGCGGGAATTTTTATGAAACCTTGACATCCCATGTTTAAACCGAAGGAGGAGCTTGCCTTAGTTTCTCCTATATGGGTCGGGCTCTTTGGGCTACTTGTTGAATTATGGAATCAAGTTTTCTTCATGGTAATTGGAAACACACTGGGCACATTCATGATGATTGTGGATGCTTCGTTACAGTTGGAGCAGATGGTGTATGCCATAATTTTTGTTCTCATGGATCTTATTAAACAACTGCCTATGCAAAAATTTCTCTCATCATTGAAGAAGACACATGGGAACAAGTTTATAGACTATGAGAACATACCTTTTAGATGCATATTATGTCATGAGTATGGTCATTTAATTCGCAAGTGTAAGTATAACCCCCCAGAACAACAAGAGTAAGAAAAACCTAAATACGGCTTTATTACACCAAAGAAAAAACAACTTGCTAGGAAGCATTGTAAGGCCCTAGACACAATAACATATTTGGAGCACTATAGGAACAAGAGGAAGAGGGAATGGATGCACTGTTAGAATCTTACGTACCGGTAACACAGTTGGACAAGCAACATCAAATTCAAGAACAATAAGATGCACAAAAACAAAATCAGATGATGGTATTCCAAGCCCAACCAAGCAAGGTTGCAAGCAAGAAACTAGTTAAAAGCTATCAACAGAAAAATAAAGACCATGAGCAATTCCAAGACCAACTCCAGCAAGCAAAGGAGGTTTGATAAGGCCATTGTGGTAAGAAGTCCTAAAATGCCAAACCAACTGGATCTTCCATTGGGCATGGAACAAGACAAAATTATAAAATATAAAATGGATACTAATATAAAGCCTGGTAAGAAATCAAATCAAACTAAACTTTAGAAAGAGGATCACAATATGAGCAACTTGGGAATAGTACAATACTTAACCCAATTTCTCCACAGCTCTTCCCAATGAAGGTGATCACTTGGAATATTAAGGGCTTAAAGGGTTCTCCCTCAAAACTTGAAGAACTTAAAAGAATGATTCATAAGGAGCATCCTACGATGATCATATCCAAGAAACCAAGGCCTCTTTTGACCTTATGACTATGTTAGTTGACAATCTCTGGCCTCAAGCTAAACATTTATCTATAAGTTCTCATGGAAATTTAGGAGGTTTGGTATCTTGTTGCGATTCCAAAGTGATTATTGTATTAAATCCATGTGCAAGCAAAGGTGTTTTATGTTTACATGTCTATTCCACAACAGTTAACCAAGAATTTTTTATCTTTAATGTTTAAGCTCCGAGTAAATCTAGAAGAAAAAAGACACCAATTCCAAGCTATGTCTTCTCTTATTGGCTCCTTTCCGCGTTCACAAATCATATTAGGAGGGGATTTTAATACTATAATAAACTTCCAAGAGAATTAAGGCGGTAATCACCATATTGATGTCAATTCGAGCTTTATGGCTCATTTCATTCATTCTCATCAGTTTGGTGGATGTACCTATTGTTAATGGAATAATGACATGGTCTAACCGATGACAGGGGGAGGATTGTATCTTGGAAATATTGGATCGATTTCCGCTATCTGAAGATTAGTGGGCTAAGGATTATACCCCTAGGACTATGATTCTCCAAAACAGTGGCTCGGACCATTGGCTAGTATGTTTGGAGATAGGTAAAACGAAATTGTGCAAAACACCTTTTCGCTTCCATCTTATGTGGATGCGTCGTAAGGATATCAATAAACTTGATCAGCAATGGTGGTTGGAGGGAAAGCCAAGGTATGGAACTCAAATATACATGTTTTTCAAAAGATTATCATATTTACAATCCAATCTAAAAGTATGGAACTGGAATGAGTTTGGAGATATTAAAGATAGAAAACAAATAAAATGGAACAGTTGCAAGATCTAAATATTATGCACCGTCGTTCAGAGGTATTCTATAGATCTCTTCAAAGAGGAATGTCATCTAAAAGCAGAACTGTAGACACCTATTTTTGGTATAACACCCCTCCGACATCTCACATTCGCACAATTTCCATTTCTCGTTCCTCTTTTTCTTAAATTAAATGAAATATTACCTATTTGCTCACATTATTTGATTAATTATCAAATATGCTCCATGTAGACCCATTCGATAATTTAACTTTTTGATATTATACCCATCTTCCACAAATTATTAATCCATGAGTATTGATATACCCATCTAAAACCCTTTTCTTAAATTCAAAAGGTAAAATCTATCATCCCACCTACCTAGTCCCACATGTTCCGCACTTAAGTCAAAATCAATTCCCACCTAAAAATCAATAACCACCTAAAAATTCAATTCCCTCAAATTATTAAATTATTAACCCCACCCATGAAGTCAATAATTCACAATCTCAATATCCGACAACAAATCCAACAAATCAATAATTGAAGTGAGCACATGGCTTCACTATTACACATAATCATGTCCCCACTCCAAACCACACCTTTTCTTTTTCTCACATCATGAACCCTACCATCAAATCAACTCTTCATCATGTCCTCTTAATTAGGATTGCTTTTACAAATTATGGTTATTCGTTAATCCTCTATTTTAATCCAAATTCAAATCATAAATATGAGTCTTCTCCCCCTCAAAAAAGGGGAAAGAAAAATTCAGGTGAATGTTGTGAGATTTTAGTCATTTTATAATATCATTATTATTCTATCTGGGTGATACCATGTAGGATTTTTAGGACATTCTGCTCGTGATTTGGGTTCATATCATGAGATTCATGTTGCACGCATCAGATCAGTAATTGCGTCTGCACACTTGTACCATCCAGGTTCTTTTATTTATCAATTTGTATGTCATTTATTTTAGACGCTATTGTACTATTATTGTTATCGCACGAGAGTTGACAGCCACCGAGGAAGTTAACGCTTCCTAGATCTGTTTTGTCAGGTAGCCCCCACATAAAATCACTAATCATTATTTTCCTAGTGTATGTGATCTGCAGGTTTGTTAAAATCACACCGAGGAGTCCGATATCAACTTTGCGCCCATATCATCCATTATCATTTCCAAGGTACTAAGCCCTTGTATACTCAATGTTGTTTGGTGTTTCTTGATTACTCGTACACTCATCTAGACAGGAAGTTGGAAACGCAGATCAACAAGAACTTCAAGAATGGGAAACTAGAGAGGAAATCATGTGGAAGAAAAAATCCAAGATTTAGTGGCTAAAGGAGGGGGACAAAAAGTCAACTTTCTTCCACAAATTTGTTCAAGCCAAAAGAGCCTAAAATCATATTCAATCCCTAATCAAAGGGAATGGTACTAGTGTGTACTCAAGATAGGGGATGAAGCAAGTAGCTCAGCAATACTATCAGCAACTATTTACTTCTCAACCTCTAGCCTCGAATTCACAACAAATTTTTAATATTCTTCCTACTTGTATTTCTCAACAAGACAATGATTGGTTGATTAAGCCCGTTACGGAGGCAGAACTTCATAGTATTGTCTTCAAAATGAAAAAAGGGAAAACATTGGGTCCCGATGTATTCCTGATCGAGTTATCCCAGATATTTTGGGGGATTATCAAAAGGTATCTTCTACAGGTGGTTGAGGAGGTAAGAAATGCCAAAACTATGCTCAAGAAAATAAATAAAACGTTCATTTCTCTTATCCCAAAAAATATTGATGTGGAGGATATTTCAAGTTACCATCCTATAGCCTTATGTAATGTCCTATACAAAATAATCACTAAGACTATAGCAAATCGACTAAAACCCCTCTTGCACAAGATTATCTCCCCTCAACAAGGGGGTTTTGTGCCAAGTCATCATATTCATGATGAAATTGTTCTAGCCCAAGAACTTATCAACTCTATGAACCTGCAAAAAAATCCGGCTATGTTTATTAGACTGGATTTATCAAAAGCATATGATAAGATTGATTGGGGTTTCATGTGCAAAGTTTTGGCTCAATTTGGACTTTCCACGGGATGGATTCATTGAATAAGTGCTTGCATCTCTTTGTCTCCTATACAGTTTTACTTAATGGCTCTCCTTCAAAAAAAATTGGTGCCTCCGAAGGTATAAGGAAAGGAGACCCTTTATTACCTTTCTTATTCATCATTTTGGCGGAAGGCTTGGGAAGATTTGCAAAGAAATCCTGTCAGCAAAAGAAAATTCATAGTATTTAGGTGGCCAAAAATATCCCACTTATTTCCCATCTCCAGTTTTTTGATGATTCCACAATACTTGGAGAAGATACTTCTATGGAAGCAAAACAACTCCATAAAGTTCTACATACCTTTTCACAAGCAATTGGCCAGCTAATTAACCAAGGAAAATACATCATTTTTTTCTTTCATTGCTCTAGACAACAAGAGGACCAATTTTTAAATATTCTTCAATTCAAGAAGGGAGTGCTTCATGTAACATACTTGGGTGTCCCTTTAGCCTCTCACAAGTTGAAAGACTAGCATTGGTTAATTCACAGGTATAAGTTAAAATTTCAAAAATGGACTAACATATGGCTGTCTTCAGGACGTAGGATGACCTTGGTCGAATTGGTTCTCCAAGCTATGCCCATATACATTGCATCTGTGGTACATATTCCTAGAAATGTGTTGAAATAGGTGGGCTCTATCTGCCAAAAATTCTTATGGAGTGGAATCCATGACAAAAGGAAATGGTCATTAGTCAAATGGAAAACTCTATGTTGGCCAAAAAAAGGTGGTTTCGGATTTAGATCTTCACCTTGCCAAATGCAGGCCTTAGCTGCAAAATTGTACTGGAGGATGTTGGTAAATCCTTACGACCTTTTGGATTTAGCTTTGAGAGCTAAGTATGTTGGTGGGGATTACCCAGAAAAATAGTGTGGTCTTCCCTTCATACTAAGGGCTCTTCTATCTTTACAGGTTATTAGCATGGGCCAAGATATTATTAAAAAGCAGCTTTTTTGGATACTTAATAATGGGTAGTGTTCCAACTTTTGGACTAACTCATGGGATGAACAACCCCCTCTTATTTTACAATGTCCTCAGCTCATTCCTTTAATGCAGAAAATGCATAATATTGGATAGAGGAAGGTTTCCCATTATGAAAGATTATCATCTACTTTTTGGGAAAGTGAAAAATAATAGATTTTACTCTCTGAATGGCCACTTGTAATTCAACATGAATATTATCTTATGTTGCAAAACATTTTTAGCAATCGTCTTCTTTCCTCATCCCCATTTCCTGAAAAATTGGGATGGGGACCATATCCCTCGAGCTACTACACAATTTCTACGGGCTATGCATACTTGGTGATTGACAATCCTCATCCTCTAAAGTTCCTCTTCCAAAATCTATGGCACTGAGGGACGTGTCCAAAAGTGAGTTTTTTTATGTGGCTTCTTACCTATAAAATTATTTTGACAACAGATCAGTGTATTAAGAAAGGATTTTATGGACCTTTTAGATGTGTTATGTGCTTACAAGATGAGGAGTCTTTTACTCGCCTATTTTTCCTATGTCCTTTGGTTGTTCATGTTTGGCAGCAATTTACGACTCTCTTCTGGCTGAGGTGGCATAACTTTTATTCTCTTGAAAAACATATCAAAGAGTGGCAGAGAATGCTTCCTACACGACAAAGGATTCTTCTGGTACTGTGGCGTGGGATTTATCTTCTTCTTTGGAACATCTAGAAAAGAAGAAATAACCGAATTTTTCAGCAAAGATGGTTCTTATATCTGGGAAAAAACTAAAATAAATATAGTTGAAACTCTTAAGCATAAGACACTCTTACCCAACACTTTACCTATGGAATGGGAACATATATGTAATCAAATTTATTTCAATCTAAGAGAAGAAACTCTATGTCGGTTTCATATTAATAAGGAACGAAAGTGAGACAGTCAAGCCTAGACCCCTCCTTTGGGATATGGGCAGTTGAATACGGATGGGGCTTCCAAAGGTAATCCAAGTAGAGTTGCTATGGGAGGCATTAGTAGATACCATGAGGGTGATGTGCAGTTATTTTTTTCAGTAAATATGGGTGTGACTACCAATAATATAGCAGAGATGAAAGCAATTTATAAAGGTATGCAAGAAGCGATCAAGTGTGGTTGGCTGAAAATTCAAGTTAGATCTGACTCTCAAATGGCCATCAAGATACTATCTCATAGAAAGGCCACTGTCCCACTAAATTGGTGAATTATCAAAGAAGTCTGGAAGATTAGAAAAATGTAGGAATTTTTTGTGGAAGTGCAATTTGTTCATATTCCCCGAGATAGAAATAACATTGCAGGTGGTTTGGCTAATTGGGCTCTTGATAATTAGGATCTCTTGTGTTATGGTTTACCTCCTGCATGGTGGTTTAACCACCTACAAGATGATATCAGATAGATTTTCAACTTGGAATTATCACTATGATGATAACAAATGCCTTTTTGTTTTATAATGTTATGGTTTGGACCAATAGTTTTCAGGATTGACGTGGCCATATATGTAAATTTGGATATCATCTAATATAAAATCTTTTTGTTTTTTTTTTCAAATCACTCATAATTTTCATATTTGGCACCATTTTGATAATAGAGGACCCAAAATACTTTGTCTTTGCTCTGTAAACACCTTGTTTTGACCCCTGTGTAGACTATTTTGAATCTTTTAGTTGTGTAACTCCTAATTGTACTATGTGAATCATGTTACTTGATGTTATGTTGCTAGGAGGAATCAACTAATGGTATTTTTTGCCAACTTAGAGTTACCAAGGTTTTAACACATTTGGGTGAAAATGGGTAAAGATTTTATAGGGTGTGCCTTATATGTGGGCTTGTATTAAGAGCTATCTCATTCATAAATAGTGTCAACTCAATGTTTCACGACACTAACTACTAAGGGTAGACAATACACAACCCATTATCATGTCTCTAAGGCCATTTGTGAATAACTTCTTAGGACTAACCTTTTATAGGCACACCACATGTAATTTATAGTCGATGGTTTCTTATGGCTAAGCTTCAAAAATCACTATGGGGTCTTTCGATATACCCAAAGGTACATGAAACCTCAATGTTATGTGTAGTTGTTGTCTAAGTTAATGTGGTGATGGGTAGAATTCCTCCCCACTACAACATGAATTTCATGTGCTTGGCAAAAAACAATAGCTTTTTATATTTTATAACACCTGACACAAGATTTCTAATCAAAAGAAGAAAATAACTACTTGAAGATAGAAAAAAAATCTAGCTAGGGTCAGGGGAGGAGGCTTAGTGCCACTACTTTTGAACCACTTTATCATCTCCAAGGTCCCTTTTAGGGTGAGGTGAGAGCATATTGTGGATAGTTGCAAAGAGCCCCAAACTGATATTATTGTTGTGGAACTTGAAGACACCCCAAAATTACACTTCTGTTTTCACTTATTCCCAGTGTTATCATAATACACCTTGTTATTCACTCATTTGTGATTAATTGATTAAATTAATTAATTAATACACATTGTACCCCTTTGGATTAAATTAATTAATCATATGTATCCTTTGTACCCCTTTAACTAAATTAATTATTATTTATTAATTAATTAATTAATTAAGTGTGTGCACATCCTAGTCATCTGCCACTTGATCAAACTCCACCTAGACTCCACTTGGACTCTTCATCCTTATCCTAGTTAACTACACTTCTAGAATCCTAGAAAGGTAGGGGCAATTAAAATGCACATACAACCTTTTCGGATGCAGCTTTTTGCAATTAATTCATTTACTGCCCCCGACACTATTGCAACTTCCCACAATGCTATTTTTAGCATATTCATTTATCCGTGTATAACCAACTTTAAATACTTTTGCCTCTATAAATTCCAAGCTTACATTCCTTACAAATCCTCTTGAATCTGACATACAAAAAATTTGTTGAATTTACTGTGTTGGTAGCATTTGCATTCAAAATTTGGAGAGCACTCGAGAGCATCCACAATCATTTTTTATATCCATTTTGCATGGTCTTACAGAAGACCCTTATTTGAGATTTGCATTGAAGGTTGCTGGAAGGTTTACATGGTTTGTTTATCTTTCTATTACAGTGATTTTCTTTGTTTACATTTTGGCACGCCCGGTCGGACTCGTACCCCATTTTCCTTTCATTTTTTGTTTCATTTCT
This sequence comes from Taxus chinensis, assembly GCA_019776745.2. Classification (NCBI taxonomy): domain Eukaryota; kingdom Viridiplantae; phylum Streptophyta; class Pinopsida; order Cupressales; family Taxaceae; genus Taxus; species Taxus chinensis. The sequence continues at coordinate 695,136,120 of CM034152.1, forward strand.
GATTCTTGTGTTTTATTTTTTTCACAAAAATATTCTTGTTGTGTGCAGCTTTCACAGGTGAATTGGGAGGTTATCATTGTTTATTGTTTTACTTTTGCAGGAAGGAGTTGTGCTTGTACTAAAAGTGGTTTCTGTGTATACATTTCTACTTTCACAATTCTTTCTTGTACTTTCTACACAACCTGCAACATCAAAAAAAAATATACACCTACACACAGAGAGCACATGTTAGATTGCATTTTCAAAAAATATATATACACAAATCTATATAAACATTACCAAAAATAATTTAAAAACCAAAACAAAATAATAATAAAAATTTAAACCCTACCCTAAGCCTACCCATCCCCTCCCCTCCCCTTAGCTCGGCCGAACTACCTACCCATTACGTTCCCCACTCCTAACTCCTCTCTCCACTCCCCAACCCCCGTCCCCACCTCACTACCCTACAACCTACCCAACTACCACATCTTGTTTTCTTCCCAACTGAGTCGTTTCCCTGTTCCCCGTTCCCTCACTCCCTAACTGACCCGCAAAACCCTACCCCCTACCCTGAGCCCCTACACATTCCCATCGTCGTCTCCCACAACCCCGCAGACCCCAGCCCTAAGCCTATTCCCTGCCACGCCCATCCCAACCTTCCCTCATACATTGATCCCATTCCCACGCTCTCCAAAGCTTCCACTCCACCTGTAGACACCAAATTCGTGTCTTACGACACCCTGTGCCCCGCATCTCATTTCGCAACCTAACCTCGCCACCTAAACCTTACACAATTATTTATTAATTACCTTATAATTAATAAATCCACATCTCCAAACCTGCCACCACATTTCGCCACCTCATCATGACCTAGCCCTAACCCTAAACTAACCTAATTAAGACCTATAACTTGGTCTACATCCATACCCATGACTAATTACTCCTCACCCGCACCAAAACCAACCTAATAATGACTTGACCAAGCCCACAACTAATCTCTCAGAAGAAAAGGAGGGAAAGTTGGCTATTTACTAAAAATAGCCCACTTTGACTTAACCGACATCGGTTCCTACTCGACCGCCGTCGGTTACATAACCACCATCGGTTCCCTGTAAATGACCTCCCCCAACCAAAAACAAAGGATCGGAATTCATTTGAAAGATCCGGAATTCACTTGGCAGAGCAGAGACAAGTGAAGGAAAGAGAAGAGTTTGCAGAGGACATCAAGCCCAAGACTACAACTGAGTAACTAGAGCACAGTGACACTCGTCCAAGCATTGGGTGAGAAGATAGCTCACTTTTGGTTGTCGGATCATCCCACCTGAGCCTTGCCTTCGTCATCACAGTCCTTGAACATGTATCTTCATCAGGAACTAGTAAGTGGTGCCTTGTACGTTTATATACCATTTTCTTGAACTTCTGATTCATAGTAATTATAAGCTCACTCCTAGATCTACTACCCGATAGAACCCTACATCTAACTTTCATTCCCCTACCCTTACATTGCCCCAAGAACAGCTCCCACACTCTCTGAGTCTTCTCCATCACCCTATTGCCTACCCCTAATCATTTACCAACCTTATAAACACCATAACCGCCTTACAGCGAACCTTCATTAAAGCCCCTAAATCACTGCCCCTACCGATATCGATTATCAACAATCGGTACCGGTTATACATTGACCGGCATCGGTCACTTTGACTCAAACCAAAACTAGCCTTTCCTCAATTACCTTTTAACGAGGTAACTAAATTGTAATTTCGCAATAACTTCTTTGTTAGCATTTGTGTTAATTTGTATTAAAAGGGGAACTGACCACCTTCGAAAGGAAGTCTAATATTTCCTGGGCCCAAGGTAGTTCCCTCATTTATTGTCTAACTATAATTTGGTGGTCTTGTATTCTTACTTGCAGGTAGTCCTTCCCAGACAAAAAGGAGTTCTTCGCAATCGATCAGATCTCTGTCTCTACGGTACGCGCACACCCTCCCAACATTCAACAGGTATTCCTCCTAGCCCTAACCCTTATCTGTTTCTCAAGAGAATGAAAGGATAGAAGCAACTCTATTCTAAGAACGGAAACATTCTGTGCGAAACATTTTCACACGCCCGGTGGGACCCTTCTCGGGTTTCTTTCTCATTTGTTTGCTTTCATATAGGGAGCACACTTGCTATTTTCTTCTTCTAAATATTCACAAGATATTTTTTTATTTTTGTAAAAGAATTTTTCCTCATCTTTGCTTTAGTGAAATTCATCTCCTTTGCTTCATCGAATATCATTTTTTATTTGGGTTTAAAACACGTGCATCACATTCTTGCTTGCTATTTTTAATTCTAGAGAACGTAGATTAAGTAACAGGTCGTACACGTGGGGGTGATATCCACGGTATTGACAAGAAATTAATCTTACTTTCACTGCACAACACATACCAAATCACATCATAATCAACACAACAGCTCAAACATCCCCCCTTTTCCGCGGTATTCCTCCGCCCGATTGAGGTAACCTTATAAGCCAAAACAAACTTGACATCTCCCTTAGGTCTTTTGTTTAGGATTGACATCATCTTGCGTCTAAGGCATAAGCCCACAATAATTAAAACTAATCCTAGGGTTAGTCTCTTGATTTGCTTGTGCATCTTGCTTGTTTTTAGTTATGTTTCTCTGTCATACACTGTTTCGGTGATCACTTCAGAACAGTTTTGTGGGTATACTAAGCATTGTTAAATCCTAAACCAGCAGCTTCTTATTTCTTCTCTTTGCTTTCACAGTGACTGATACCGGTCCTATTCTACCGACATCGGTTAACTGACCAACATTGGTTATCCGACCGATATCGGTTACTATTTTTCACAGTTCCCGACAAACCAGCAACCTACCAATTCCAACATTTTGTTGTTGTTTCTGTTTCTAATAGATTGAATCCTTGCTGTGTACTCTTGTCCATGGTTGTTATCACTCAGAAACAAGCCGCAGCCATGGTTTCACATGTTTGTTCTGTGCCTTTGCCTGAATCACCCCCTTCACATCCTATGGGGAATCCTACGGACACCAGTGATGTTCCCACGATCCCTGTAGGAGATAAAGACTTTGCGAAATTTTTGGATGCTAATCCTAGCGTCGTACAGTACTATTTGTCTCATACCCCTATCCGTACACCCGACGGTCAACTCCTTGTTGGTATGCCTATTAGTATAGCTTCTCACTTGGCTCCTTCCCCACCAGATAACTTCGCCTTTCCTTCTTCATCCTTAGCCCCGTCTCCCAACTCAGTGGCTTCAGGGGTTCATACGGCACATATTGGCTTTCCTTTGGTTAATCTGGGGCCCCACATATCATTACCGCCGACTTCTCCTACATTGTCTCTCTCGCAAACTGCCCCTTTCATAACTTGCTCTCTGCCACCTATCCACGTGAGCTTTCCTTCTCAAGCTCCGCCCACCTTTTCATTTCCACACACTTATCTGATGGCTTCAACATCTTATATAGGACATCCCTATTCGGTCGCCTCAACATATTCGTCATCAATACCTTATCAACATTTAGCCCCACCATTGTCTAGTAGTGGCTCTTGGCCCAATCCTCCTCCGTTTACAACAACCGCACCATCATCTTACCCAATCACTGATTTAATCAAACAAATGATGGACAAGATGCAAAATTTGGAGGCTTCTGTTTCAGGAAGCCGTAGCACCCTGACATACGAGCAAGTTTGTCGGGAGCCTATTCATCCTTCTGTCCCCCTTCATTCATATCCTCCTCAATGGGAATTACCAAAAATTACTCGTTTTAATAGTAAGGAGGATCCTCAACAACACTTGCGATCATTTAGACATGCCTGCTATTTGATTTCTCATGACGATGCCTTACTACTTCGCACATTTCCCATGTCCTTATCAGGACCCGCCTTGGAGTGGTACAATGCTTTAACCCAGCACTCAATCTTCTCTCTTAACCAATTAGCCCAATCTTTCTTGGATCATTTCTCCATTAATATTGTCAAGAAAGTATCCATCACCGACCTCTATGCCATCCGACAATTTGAAGACGAATCTATTGCAGATTTCGTTGGACGATGGCGGGGCCTCATCAACCAACTCACTTATGCCTTACCTCAGACCAAACTCATCGAACTCTTTATGCGGGCCTATGCTAAGCACATTTCTTCCACCCTCCAAATTCAAACTTTCCGCACCTTTGATGAGGCCTTTACTATGGCTCGGAAACTAGAGATTCGAGCCTTAGAGGAAGAGAAATTGCGATTGCGCAACAAAAACCCTAATTTCCGAACCCAAGACTCCACCAACAAACCCAACACCACCAATTCTCACACATCGACTGCTTCGAAATCAAAAGGAGCTGTACACGCGGTGATGGTCAAATCCCAAGCACCGTCTAGTACCCCACCAAAAACCACCTATAAGTATAAAGTCGAGCCCATCAATTACACTCCCTTGGGAGAAACTTATGGTGTGATCTTAGAAAAATTGCTCAAAGTAGGAGCTATCACCTTGCCTCCTGTTAAACCTCACTCTAGGTTTGATTCCACCCGCGCTATACCTTCTTGGTACAAAGAAAATGACTTCTGTAACTTCCACTGCGTGAAGGGACACAGTCACGAAAACTGCAAGATGTTGAAAAACATAGTGCAGGAAATGGTTGATGCAGGGGATATAACCCTCAATAATCCTAATGCCCCTGCTAACCGAAATTTGAAAATCTTCAACAAACCATTCCCAAACCACTCATCTAACAGTAACATAAACCAATATATCTTAGCCAAGGAGAGTGTTCATGAAATCCATGCGCTCTTCGACTCCCAACCAAAAGCTTCTATCGAGGAAATTATGAATCAAGCCTCATCACTAACGCAGGGAGCCGCACCCCCTTCACCACCATCAAGACAAAACGATAGTCTTGTCATTCCTTTACCCATAAAGGAATTAACCACCCAGAGTTCTCTTCTCACGAATGAGTCTTCTTACACCACATCCCTACAAGATTGTGAGCAGATGTTATCTAACTTATCTATTTCCCAAACATCTCCTTCCGTCACTCTTGCTGTAAAAGAAGAAGGCTCGCCACTGTTTCTGTCATCCTTAGAAAAGAAACCTTTTGAACCGACATCACCAAACTCCTTAATCATGACGGATCCCCTCAAACATGCTCTCCTACCTATTAGTTCTTCATCACCTAAATATTTTCAGCAACCGGTTGACCTCTTAACACCCATTGATACAGTGACTCATTTACCCCCCATATCACACCCACAGTGGACCGGAATCACAACCCACCTCTCTTCCATATCAAAGTTCCTATTCACACGTGAAGATTGTCATCCCTCAGAAGATAGATGAGTCCTATGGGAGCGTTTGAGTACACCATGCTCTACTCAAATGTAGATGACCGATCCAGACACCTCTACCATATACCCGAGGTATTTACAAAAGCTCAAAATGCCTATGTCCTCATCTTCAACCCCCTCATCTCTACCAAATACCTCATCCACCTCTATTAACCTAACCAAACCTTCCCCTACGCTTGGGACGTCACCAATACCCAACCTGACACACCCACCTAAACGGTTAGATTTATCCAAAAATAAAGCCGTCAATTCACCTAGGAGATAGACCCAATCTCCTCAACTCCAATCTATGTCTCTGTCACAACTAAAACCATTGCCATCACACCTACCTTCTATATTGGGACCTCACCCCTCCACCTTGCCTCAATACATCATACCTCCTGCGTTTTCTGTAAAACGACCTGCACCTTCCACACCCATACAAAGATCCATGGGTGTATCAACACCGTCACCCCAAATAGCCAATCCACCTACCAACCCTAAACAAACTTGATCGTCAAAGGATTTGTTTACAGTCACTCCTCTTTCCCCGTGGTTGTTTCCTGCCACCACGTCATCTGTGGCCTCATCATCTAACCAGCTAAACATGACTTCTGTGTCGAAGAAGCCACGTTTAGTTAAATCCAATTATCAAAACCCCTTGTCTAAACTACCACCCATACAAACCAACCATACCCAACCATTACCAAAACCCACCCAATCAATAGCCTCATCTTCCTCTGACTTTGACCCGCTCAAAGGATCTTACGCCAAGATCCTTGATATGTTGGTGGAGAATGTGACCATTTCCCTACCCCCACTTAGACCCTATGATCCATCTAAACCTTGACCTATAGATTATGATGAGTCTAAAATCTGCTCTTACCACCGCACACCAGGACATGATGTAGAGGGATGTAAAGCTTTGAAATTCATCCTTCATCAGTCACCTCTCTCGGATAGAAAGGTTAAGAAAGACAACTTACGAAGGGAAAAACCTTTAGCTTCAATCCCCTCTCCTATACCACCTGTCCCCGCCTCACCAAAATCTATCATTATTGCAACCCCACCTCTAGAAGACAATGACTTATCCCTACCATCTTCCTCCTCTTGTGTTCACGAGATCAACATGATTAGTATTGCTACTCGAGGGCAGAAAAACAATGGGAAAGCTAAAGAAAGCACACCTGCGGCCTCTCTTCCTCCGTCTGCCATCCCGATCACACCACCACCTAAAGTGGTTATTCGTGGACCTGCCTACCCCGTCTCTGATGGAGTTTCCCACCATACCATGATCAAACAGCTTCACCAATCACCTGTAAAAATGACACTGTATGATCTCATTCAAACCTCTGAATCTCATCGACAAGATCTCGTTGAAATCCTTCAAGGGATAGAGGTCTTACCTAACGAAACCTTGCCCGTTGCCTCCATCTTAACACCCAACCACGTTGCTTCTCTCACCAAACAAACTACCACTTCCATCCCTGTACAGCAAAACGCTGTTGTCAGTTTCTCTGAAGACGAAATTGTTGACTTTGGTACAGAAGATCCTGACCCCACTCTTTTCATCTCGACTTACGTTCGGGACATCTAAGTACGTTGTGTTATGATCGACGGGGGGTGCTAGCTTAAACATCATCTCTTCCAAAGCCTTCCAACAAATGAATATCCCTTCTAGCTGTATGTGTGCCAACCCCACCGTGTTGCGTTCATTCAATGATGCTATTACTTCTACCTTAGGCACCGTGATCCTTAACATTCGTGTAGGGCCACGTACTTTACCTCAACTCTTCTATGTCCTTGAGGGAGAATTCCAATACAACATGTTGTTAGGCCGCCCTTAGATCCGGGCTATGGGATGCGTTCCCTCCACCTTACATAGATGCATAAAATTTGAGTATGAGGGGAAGTCCTACACTGTAAAAGCTGACGCTCCCCCCTTCAAAACCTGCAATATGTTATATCGCCCTAATGATGTGCTTGTACCAGTCAAGACACCCATTCATCCAACCCCACCATCTACTTCGACCATACTCCAACCATCTACTTCGACCACACCTCAACCATCCACCTCAACCACACCTACACCTTCAACCAATGAAACCGCCGCCGCAAATACCACTTCCTTCCCCGCGAACAACATCCCAACCTCAGATCCTTTGGTAGATGTTTTTCAACGCCTTACGCTGGGGGAGTATCGCCTATATAACATTAGCACTTTCCATACCCCACAGGAGTATGGACAATTACATGCGCATCCTACCTACGACCGTCGTGTGGGGAAAGTAATCTCCTACGGACCACCTAATTTCCGCACCAACCTAACATATGGGGGTGTAGATACATCCTCTGTCACCCCTGAACCTCCCCTTGGTGTGGTTCCCTTCCAATCTGATTTTCAATATCTAACTAATCGTCATTTCGCCCTCACCTTCCTGACGCGCTGTGCTTGGAAGGGCTTCAGTTTCGGTCTTTATGAACAAGGCCGACATACGATCATTCCCGTGACTACACGCAAACACAAAGATCGTCATGGTCTTGGATTCTCTGAACCACCTACACCGACGACACCGCATAGCCGTTGTATCCAGGAAAACGACGAAGTCACCCCTTCCGAACCATCATCACCCATTTTGCCATCGTCACCCATAGAGTCGATAGACTCGGAATCTATCCCTCCTAACTTTTTTTTTTTTGTAAACGCTATCTTCCTGGGTCCTCTCACTTATCAACGCGATAATGAAGACCCTTCTTCTCTTCCCCTTCTATATCCAGACATGATCGAAGAATACTCACCTTCAATTAATGTTGTTGAGTGCTAGGATGACGACTCCATCCTCACTTACCTTGGTGCGGACGACTCTTATATTCAACGCGCCTTACCATCTGACACTCAAACCATGTTGAATGAGTCGACTATAGAAATCAACATCCACACAGAGGACGATCCTCACATTGTGAAGATCGGACAATCTCTTAACACATCAGAACAAACAACCTTCACTACCTTCCTCCGTGCCCACAACCAAGCTTTCGCTTGGTCCTACGCTGACATGCCAGGAATCGATCCTGACATTGTTGTCCATAACATTACTCTGAAACCCGACTCCAAACCAGTTAAACAGAAACTGAGAAAAATGCATCCACGCATTGCCCTCTTGGTCAAAGAAGAGCTTCAACGACTCCTTTCTGTTTCCTTCATTTTACCTATTGACTATCCTCAATGGATTTCTAACATCGTACCTGTTACTAAAGCAACGGGTGGACTTCGGATATGTACAGATTTCCGGGACCTTAACCTCGCTTGCCCAAAGGATGACTTCCCCCTACCAAGTATTGATCAACTTGTTGATCTCACTGCGGGCCATGAGATGCTTTCTCTCATGGATGGCTTCTCAGGATACAATCAAATTTTGGTAGCCACGGCCGATCAACATAAAACCGCCTTCATAACTCCTTGGGGAACCTTCTGCTATCGTGTCATGCCGTTTGGCCTTAAGAATGCTAGTGCGACCTATCAGCGGGCTATGACTTACATTTTTCATGACATTATGCACACTATCCTTGAGGATTATGTCGATGATCTTCTTGGCAAATCTAAACATCGCAGTGAACATCTCGATGTTTTAACCATTATTTTCGATCGCCTGTTACAATACTGTGTTCGTCTTCAACCAAAGAAATGTGTCTTTGGTGTCCTTTCGGGAAAACTCCTTGGTTTTATTGTCTCTTTGCGTGGCATCGAGGTCGATCCAGCTAAAGTCAAAGCTATCCTAGAAATGCCCCCACCCACTAACCTCAAACAATTGCGTAGTTTGCAAGGGAAAACTCCAATCTATCTGGCGTTTCATCTCACAACTCTCGGATCGATGTCAACCTTTCCATCATCTCCTTAAAAAGGACATTGTCTTTCAATGGAGTGAAGAGTGCCACCAAGCCTTTGAGGCTCTTAAAGCCTATCTCTTACAGCCACCTGTGCTTATCCCACCTCAGGAAGATCGCCCTTTCTACCTTTACCTTTCTCGCCACCGACCATGCTGTAGGAGCCATGCTCGCACATCGTGACTCCGAGCATCGAGAACAAGCCGTTTATTACATAAGTCGTACTCTTGTGGATTATGAGACTAGGTATACACATGTAGAAAAGTTGTGCCTAGCCCTATCATTCGTGGCCACCAAACTCTGACACTACCTCCTGAATCACAAAAATTTTGTCATCACCAACGCAAACCCCATTCATTATATGTACGCCAAACCACATCTAAACCAACGCATCACTCGATGGCTTATGCTCCTTGCCGACCTCGACCTTGAATTTGTACACCAGAAATCAATAAAAGGACAAACTATTGCAGACCAACTCACGTAAGCCCCTTTACCTTGGGGAACAATTTACCAATTTTAATTTCCCCGACGAATTCATCGCCACTCTTTCACTCAGTGAGGAGTCGTATCCAAGGACCCTCTTCTTCGATGGATCCAAATGCCAGCGCGGCGGAGAGCGCCAGCGTTGTTCTCATTCCTCTTGATGCTGAGCCTATGCCTCTTTCATTCTCGGCTCAATTTCCCCTGCACTAATAATACAGCGGAATACGAGGCCCTTGTTTTGGGTCTCCAGGTTGCGTTACACTTAGGTGTCAAGTCTATTAACATTTTCAGCGATGACTCCCAACTGGTAGTCAATCAAGTTATGGGCATCTATCAAATGTAAACATGAGGAACTTCAAAAGTAAAAACATTACGTGGATTCACTTTTGACCTTATTTACTCATTATTCTATCCAAACCATTCCCCGCTCCACTAACAAATTTGCGGATACTATGGCTTGCTTAGCCTCGCAAAATTCCTGCCTCACCAACTGACTCTGACATATTCGTCTTGGTCCAACAACTCTTTGCCCCAGCTTACTCAGCCCCAGATGTTTGTATGATAAATAATGTGTCTGTTAATTCACAGGATACCTGGTATCACCAAATTTCACGACTACCTTACAACCTCTATTCTCCCACCTGACCTTACTAGTAACGGCAAACGTGCTTTTCTTAAAAGTGTTTCTCATTATGTCGTCATGGGGGGACTCCTCTATAAACGTGGCTTTGATGGCATCCTCCTTCGATGTCTAACCGGTGCGGAGGTCACCTATACCATCCAACAAGTCCACGACGGTATTTGTGGTGGACATTTTAGTGGCCTCGCCGTGGCCAAATGGATCCTTCGCCTAGGCTATTATTGGCCTACTCATAATAACAACTGCTACGAATATGTTAAGCGTTGTGTTATTTGTCAAAAAACATGCCAACCTTCAACATACTCCTAGCCATTCTGCTACAGGTCGCACGAGATCTTTAGCCTTTCTCACAATGGGGTTTAGACCTTATTAGTGAAATTCACCCGCCCTCTTCGCAACATCACCATTGGATAATCACAGCAACCGAATATTACACTAAATGGGTGGAGGCCATTCCACTCATTTCAACCAAAAAAGAAAAAATCGTAGAATTCATTAACCATCACATTATTTGTCGTTTTGGTATTCCTCATCGCCTGATAACAGATAATGGAAAATCTTTCAAAAATAAGTTGTTACAAGACCTTTGTGACAACTTTGGTATCAAACTTAGCTTCTCATCACCTTACTATCCACAAGCAAATGGTCAAGCCGAATCTTCTAATAAAACCCTAACCAAAATCCTCATAAAAGTTGTTAACGATTTTGGAAGCAATTGGCCTGATCACATCCCCTTTGCCCTTTGGGCTTATCGGACTAGCATTCGTACCTCCACTAATGCCACCCCATTTTCTTTGGTATATGGTACTGAGGCTGTCTTACCTCTCGAAATACAAATACCCTCCCTAAGAATATCTCTTCAGGATATTCTCACCAATGATGATTTCCGCCAAGAGCGGTTAGCCCAATTGGAGCTTCTTGACAAGCGTCGTCTTACAGCTCTTGACCACCTTCAAATCTATCAAAAGCGCATCAAGCGTGCTTATGATAAGCGACTTCATGAGCGTACCTTTAAGGTTGGTGATCTTGTTCTCAAAGAGAATCAACATGTAACCAAATTAGAAAAGAGCAAACATGGTAAATTTTCTCCAAATTGGATTGGACCTTACATTATCACTCACATCTTACGGATCAGGCACTTATCGTTTAGCTTCGCTTAATGGTAAACCTGAGCCTGAACCCCTTAATGCCTTGCATCTCTGACCATTCTATTGTTGAATTTAGTGTTACATCACTTCGTATCTACCTTGCACTCGTCCCTTGAGCTCATTTACCACCTCATACACTTTGTTTCATGCATCTCAAAATAAAATCAAGCTCACATGGTTTGGTCATAAACTCCCTGTTGTCAAAGATTTCACTCCCCCTGGGTAATCTGGTCCATGACTTAACATGCATCAGAATATTCAAGTTCTCCAGGATACAATTGATGGGATATTCTTGGGCCAAAAATCATGTACAAAACTAGATGTCCCCTGCCAAATAGACATCGAAGTTCCTCAAAGTCTGAGAGGAAAGAGCAAGCTCCCTCGAAGGACAGCTATGTGCAAAGCCAAAGGTCTGCTATTAGGGCAAGTAGGTTGATCCCAGGAAGGAAATCTATACACAAATGACTAAGTCCTAGTACTATAAGGGGCATTGCTCCCTTGAAGGACATTTGGGATAAAAAGTCAGCCTCGAACCGAAGCCGGCTCGGCCGATTGATCAAGCTTCGTGAACAGCCCACAGAAGCAACAGGGACATGCATGGGACATAAAGTACTTCGGCAGGCATCGAAAAGCCGATCTGGCAGGAAAGAATAATAATATGGCTAAAAGCAGTATGCTTCAAAGGACGTTTGGGACAAAAAGACCCGAACTATTCCGGATCGGTCCGAAATGAGTCCAGCAGGGTCACCTTAAAATCAATGGGACATCTGGGACCCCAGCTATGGACGCGAAATGCCCGAACTCATCTGACCATGAGTCTTCAGAGGGTCCACAAAGCTCAAATGGGACGTCTGGGACAAATGGATCGCGATATATTGCCCGATTATACGGCTCGAAATGAGTCTAAAGACTTCTCAAAAACAAAGTGGGACAAGCGGGACAAATGGACTCGAAATGCCCGAACCGGCCGAAATGAGCACAAAGGTTTGCCCAAAATCAAATGGGACTATCCGGGGAAAATGGAGGCTCTTTTACGCGAATCTAGCCGAATCATGCCGAGGACCAATCAGAAGGTGCCACGTGTCCTCACAAGAGAAAATTGGAAAAGGTCAAAGGGGCGAGTTATCGAGCGCTGATACCGAACCAATGAAATGGCGCCAATACGTGTCCCAGCTAGGGCCCACAAGGATTACTATTCAGGAAGATCTATGCCCACCGAAAGTGTAGAGGAGAGAAAATTGCGCGACCAATCAGAGCCTGCCACGTGTCGTCTAGGATGGCGATAATGCGTTGGAATAATTAATTTCGATTATCTGTAAATGGTAATGTCTGAGTCCGTGCCCTAAATCTTCAGTTATCGCCATATCTTTTGAGTAAACAGAGCATTAACAGATATTCCACGTTCTTATGATATCAACGGAAAGCTCACGTATGAGATAGCTCTACAGTTGATTTTGGGAGTCAACCTCGAGATATTTATGGAGATGTAGTATCTCCTTGAAGAGAGGAACAACATCTCCTATTTAAACGGCTCTAATACTTCGTGTGCACGTAGCCAGAAGTGACAGAGTCAGCGGCCAAATTTTCTTAATGCAGATTATGGGTATTAATTCTCCTCCAAATCGGTCAACAGATGGCAGGGTATGGGTTGGTAAGGTATCCTCACTGCCATTTCATAATGAATTGGCATCTCAATGAGGAATAGGCTTATCACTATTTTCCCACGTTTTCTGATCCCCTGGGTTTTTTCGACCCATTTTGCAATGTAAAAGCCACGATGCTGGCTCATTTAACTACAAAAGAGATTTCAGAAGAACCCAATTCATTCTTTCGGCTCGGCCCTACCCTTCTTTTCTATCTCTAGGGTATGAAAATGGAGTTCGAACCTCAATCCCTTGCTACTGTAATGGCATTTTCTACCAATTTTCACTAATGTTGAATTGATGTTATACAAGTTGTAAACTTGCTTAGAGCAACAAAACGTGTTCTGTGATAAAATCTGTCCAGTCCTCTCTCGTTTTGCAATTGTTCTCTCCTTGCCTCTCTTCAGTATTGTACAGGTATAATGTGCATGAAACTAAATGTTCATTGAAAGGTTTGGAGGACAAGATGTCCATACATGGCAGTTTTGGGATGCAATTACATTTTGTGTGAAATCTATCCTATGGGCCTGTGATGCAGTCTAATTCCACTCCTTCCCACTTGCTCACCTCTCTTTGTCCCAGTGGCAGTTTTGCATAGATGTTCAGAGAGCATTGGGTACCATTGGTCTAGGCTGTATCAACCGTTTTAGTGTAGGCATTTTGCTGTTTTTCACAAAATCTGCAAAAGAAATCTCTCTCTGTCTCCTTGGCAAATGGTTAGATTAGGATTAGATTGAGCTTGAAAACACTGCACTAAAGAATATGCTTGTGGCAGGTAGTTTATGGAGCAGAGAACTCAAAAATGGCAGATCATCTGGAGTAAGTTCCTCGTCTCAGTTTGCTACAAGTCCCACTAGCTTGGAGATTAAGGTTTCCATGTTGTGCAATCACACTGATGATGCCTGAAGCTATTATTCAACCTAGAAGCCTGATGTGTGTCCAGGGGTGCTGTGATTTTGCACTAACACTCCCCTTAAAGATGTCTTCCCCTTTTTAGTCTAGTCCATGACTGAAAAGTATCAAAATAACACGTTCTCAATTATACGCTTATGGGATATTCTTGAGTCAAACTTAGGAGGAAAATCAACGTCCTTTCGTCATTCACCAACGATGGGGTCGCAGACAGATGTGGTGATATTTTATTTCACTTATGTGGTGTGTTTATACACAAGGGGGTGAAACTAGTTTCATATTTTGATTTTAATGTGTTCACATAGACTAACAACAGTTCCTGAGTGTCTATTTGGTGTGGAAGAAGCAAACTGTTTGACTCAGCTTACAGGGGTAAATCATCTACGTATGGTCCTCTGACTATCATACGGTCCTCTGACTGCCATACTTAGGTGGAAGGTACTTCGTTGGAAGGTGATCAGTCGATGAAGATGTTCATACGACAAGAATGATCATTAGCAGCAAGATCCAGATAGCAAAATCCAGTAGCAATGACTATTCCGACAAGTTTGATGTTTCCAGGAGCTCTTACCCCATGTTCACACTAAGGGGGCGAATGTTAGGAATATCTATGTTGTAGTGTGAACATAGAATATTATGTAAGTGATTATATTATCTAGGATAATATAATGTGTTGTAATAATTAATTACATTATTGTAAATGTAATTATGAGTGGGTGAGTAAATATTGTTATGAGTTGTTGAGTAAACAAATCATTAACAATATTAGTTTTGTGAGAAAACAAAATCTCACGTATAATAGCATGGAGTTGTTTTAGGAGTTATGTGTGGAGATATTTATGGAGATTATATCTCCTTAAATATAGGAACAACATCTCCTATTTAAATGGATGTAATACTTCCTATGAATGTAGCAAGAATAAAGAGTAAGATTTCGAATTTTCTTTATGTAATTATGATATTAATTTTTCAATTACCCTACCAATATCAATATTTTTACCAACCAACAAATTGTCTAACCACAACCAAATTGCCTGAATTCACTTCTCCCTGGTCCTAAGGAAGAACTACATCGGTCTGAGGCCCCTTCTTGTTTTGTGCAATGGGCTATGTAGGCAGCACTTAGGAGACATGGGGTCTCCCAAGGTTAGCTCAACCATCCCCTACCATAACCTATCATGTGTTGTAAATATAAATATTTTTGTGTATTTCTATTTGATAACATTCATCTTTATCCTTTTTCAAAACAAACATTTCAAACACAACCATTCTTATTATTGTCATAACTCAAATCAACATACATATTCAGTTTTATTTAGATGTTAAACAAATACATCTTCTCCATCATCGCCGCGCAGGTCGGCATCCTTATTTATTCTTCTACCTCTATGAAATTCACTTAGACCCTTGCGCCTCATCCCGAACTAGGTGATGATCGTGATCGTCGATGCCGCTCGCCTGGCCTCTCCATCCTCAAAGGTGCCACTGCTATTGGTTCCTCCCACTGATATGTCAATCTCTCATGTAACATATGAATACGCCCTCTCACGTGGAGGAATCTCGCCTCTAGTCTCTCCACTCGTGACTCCGCAACTGCTAACAATCTCGTTGTCTCATTCACCCGCGTTTGAAGCTGGTGAACTAAACCCTGCAGGTGATCTCTCTCCGCTGTAATCACAGCTATGTCAGGATGATCGGCCCTCTCACGTTAACCTCGCAGCTCTGCTACCCACCATAATCTATAAGCCTATGTCGCTCCTGCATCCATTACCCTGCGATTGGCTGCTATTTCTTCTGGTCCTTATGGAGGTGTCGGCCGGGGAGGCGAGAGTGATGCCTCGGCGTCGATCCTCATATATGGTCTATAAGCCATGGGTATATCTTGAACAAATCCAAATTGTCGCCGCACGCGATCTAGAGGAATCCTCTCGTACTCACCTGGCCTGTGCCCCGCGATCCACCTTAATCGCTCTACACCCCTCAAATCCTCAACTATGTTCTCTGTCACCATATAGTTCCCGTAAGGCCTCCAACGGATATCCGCAATTGTCACCATCTCCCACACCTGCCTATAATACTCGACGTCATCTGTCACGGCCTGGGATCTCGCCTCTTGCTCTGTCTGGACCCATCACCTGAATCCCAACTTCTACACTCTTGTCTCTCCCGACTGGATGGGTCGGCCTATTGGTCGCACACAAACAATGTGCTCATAGGCCCAACAATGTAATAAGTATGCACAATCCAGTGTAGTCCTTTGATTTCGCCTACAGTCCCATAAACCCCTGTATAGCTCCGCCAGATATGCGGGTGCCCATGCGAAAGTCACGCTCCTTTCTATCATTTCCCAAATAATACACATCAATGCTTTTGGAAATCTTCCCCCATCCACCCTCGGTAATGCATAATACCCCACCGCTATCATTAATACCACTGCCAACCTTGTTGCCTCAGGGTGTGCTGCAAACATTATACCATAAGTGAATGTCAAACCTCGTTGTGTCAAATCTAGTGCAGCTAGACCAAATACTGTTGTTATTGCTCCCCACGTCGCGTTAGGCCCTACCTGATAAACTGGTCTTCCTGTAATTGGAAGCCTCAAAATTCGAAACACATCTTCCAATGTCACTATCATCTCCCCTGTTGGCAGATAGAAGGTATTCTTTTCTGGATTCCATCTCTCAATCAACGCCTGCAACATAGCATGATTGCGTACGATTCGTGAATAATAGCGGATTCCACTTAACCCCACACGGTTTATCAATGCCCACTCATCTAGTGTTACATCCGCTCGGACTCGTGACAACAAAGCTGGCACCCTATCATTCATCCTCAACCCTGCCTCTTCCTGCATACATCAAATCAACAAACAACCATTCAATAAATCAATTCCCCAAGTGTTTTTTTTTCTCACATTCTGGAATTTCAATACAGTAACCGATATCGGTTATAGATAACCGATACCAATTATCTCTAAACGATATCGGTCACTGTCAATTATACACAGCCTGCTTAAAAAAACACCACCTACGATAATTATTTGCTCGTTTACCCCCTCTCTGTACCTACACACATACCCGAAATCCCTGCTTGCCTACCCCATAACACTCATCCCCACCCAAAACTCTTGCCGATCCCTTTCTGGCCCATTTTCCTTACACACATTCTATTTTTAACCATGCAAAATCGGTAATTCTTAAACCAAAAACAAATATACCTCCGGGGACCAGCAACATTGAGGTGGACCTGTCTATACTCTCTACCCGTTTGAATGCTTCATTGTTCACCATGTTCACCACCCTTTCAATATAACTTGTATTTCTGTCTTCTTAATCTCAGCCACAATCACTTTACTTGTCTCTTCCTCCTTATCACTCAATTCTACAATGCAATTACCGGTTGTATAAGTCGTCAACAGCGTCTCGCATCTCATATTTAACTTGTTGCATGAATCTAAAAATAAGAACTTAAGTTGCCTCCCAATCTTTCTTTTTTAGAAAAATTCGTAACCGGACGACCTTATATTCCTCCGCTCGGCACGAATCTACCTTCCTTCATCCTCACTCACTTCTCTCGCTATTCGCCCATAACCGATATCGGTTATAGATAACCGATACCAATTATCTCTAAACGATATCGGTCACTGTCAATTATACACAGCCTGCTTAAAAACACCACCTACGATAATTATTGCTCGTTTACCCCTCTCTGTACCTACACACATACCCGAATCCCTGCTTGCCTACCCCATAACACTCATTCCACCCCAAACTCTTGCCTACTCACCTTTCTGCCATTTACCTTACCACATTCTATTTTTAACCATGCAAAATCTAATTCTAACCAAAAACAATATTATACCTCCGGGATCCAGCAACTTGAGGTGGAACCTGTCTATCTCCTCTCTACCCGTTGAATGCTTCATTGTTCAGCCATGTTCACCACCCTCTTCAATATAACTTGTATTTCTGTCTTCTTAATCTCAGCCCACAATCACTTTACTTGTCTCTTTCCTCCTTATCACTCAATTCTACCATGCAATTACCTGTATAAGTCGTCAACAGCGTCGCATTCTCATATTTAACTTGTTGCATGACTCTAAAAATAAGAACTTAAGTTGCCTCCCAAGCTTTTCTATTTTTAGAAAAATTCGTTTTGGAATAACCGATATCGGTTACCTAACCGGTATCTGTCATATATCTACCGACATCGGTTAGCTAACCGATATCGGTCACATGTCTCCTTTTGCTTAAACCTAGGCCTTTTCTTCATTTTTTGCAAATTTTTGGTGGTGCCCGCCTCTTTTCCCTACATAACGACATCGTTATCAATATTTATCGTCAGAATACCATCAACACATATACATATCATCAAATTTTCATCAAACATCATCTATATACATCAAATTTCAATGCCATCAACAAAACACATAAGACATTCTAATATATGCATCAAATCAAACATTTTTTTACACACCATGTGAATCAATCTCATCTATATATATCATCATCAACTCAATGTCAAAATATACAAACTGCCCTGCATGGGGCCTCTGTAATATAAAAATACAAAGCCAACATGCAGGCCGTTGTCTCTGTCAAAATCTCGACTTGGCTCGCAGGCCGTCTCTCATATACAAAATATACTCGGCTCGCAGGCCGGTATCAACTATACAAAATGTACTTGGCTCGCAGGCCGGTATATACAACAAAAATGAATAAATGAATCATTTGTGGGCACGCAGGCCTCTATATACATACTCGGTTCGCAGACCGGTGTCTATATCCAATAACAAAAACCCATATCCGCTCCCAGGATGTCTCAACTCTCTCCACCACCCTCGGCCCGTCCCCCTGCTGGTCTCTATGTTGGCTCTCGCCTCCTCCCTGTAACCGACCCACCGGTTGTGTCTGCGGCCCCCTGTGATCTCTGACTCCAGGACGTCTCGGCTCTATGCGCTGCATATGGCCGATAGTCGGCCCCGGTACCATCGAGCACGTCCTGATAATACCGGGTCTCCGCTCTCACCTCCATATAACGGGCCCGTGCCACCATGGCTGGTGGGGCTGGTCCCCCGACTCCTAATAGAAGTGGCCCCTGCCCTGCCGGTACACTCTGTGCCTGTGGCGGTGACTGTACCTACGGCAGTGCCTGTGCCTGTGGCGGTGCCTGTGGCTGTGCCTGAGCCTGTCCCTGTGCCTGGGCTAACTACCCCTGTAGCACCCCAATCTGTGCATGTGCAGCAGCAAGCTGCCCCTGTAATAGTTGCACCTGTCCCAAGAAACGGTCCCTCCCGCTATAACAGCTGCCAAATTTGGTTGTGTGGGCTGTGCTCTCCTGGCTGCTCTCTGCCCTGCCCACCAAACCAAAAAGGCACTTGTCACTCCGGCATCATCCACTGTATCATCAGTCGGTCTCTCTGCTCCCCAGTCTGGGTCAACTGGCTGCGGTGCAGGCAGTGGTGCCTCCACATCCTCCCGCCGGTACTGTGGGAAGGGAGGTGGCTCATCCTGTCGTAAGCCCAACATACGTCGTACCCTCTCTAGGGGTATCCGCTCATACTCCCCGGGCCTCTGTCCAGCTATCCAGAAGCTATACTGGATCCAATGCAGTTATTCTCGGGCTCCTCCTCGGGGCTGATGGCCTCTGTAGGGCCTCCAAATATTATCGAGTGCCGTTAGGCCCTCTAACATGTGCCGGTAGTATGCCACATCTCGCCCAGCAATCACCGCTTGTGGCTGGCCCACGACCCCCAACCACCTCTGAAATCCATACCTGTACACTATCTGTGGCCCTGGCTGTTGGGGCAACCCTACTGGTCGTATACAAATGATATGCTCGTAAGCCCAGCAGTGTAACAAAAATGTCAAACAGATACCAAATCGCCTCATACGGCAATAACCCCAGAGCTCTCTGTATAGCTGCACCAGATACACTGGTGCCCAGGCATAGCAAGTATGCTCCTCCACCATCTCATGCAAAACTCCCATCAAAGTCCGTGGGAAGCGGCCTCCCTCTGAGTCCGAGAGGGCGAAGCAGGTGATACCAATCATCATCAACACGGCAAGCCGTGTCTCCTGTCTATGCGCACGATACATGTCACCGTAGGCAATGCTCACGCTGTGATAGGTAAGCAATGGAGCTGCATCTCCGAATACATGCAGGATGTTGTCCATCGCCGTCTCCGCATCCACCTGGAACACTGCCTCACCTACGATCGGCAGTCTCAGGATGCGATACACATCCTCTAATGTGACAGTCATCTCTCTAATAGGGAGATGGAAGACATTGGTTGCCGGATCCCATCTCTCGATGAGGGCAACCATCAGGTTGTGGTCCCTATCCACAGCGCTATACCTCTTGACTCCGCCGAATCCAACCTCTCGCATGACGGCCCACTACGCTGCAGTCACATGTGGCTGCATCCGCCCCAATGGAGGGGGCATCCGATGCCGCATCGTGAGCTACTGGCATGCCTGCAAAAACAACCCACTTCATCAGGCCTACCCTTTACAAAAACTACCTTAACCCTCTATACCCACTTACCCACCCAACCACAACCCGACTCTATAACACACATCTACACCCACCTATCTTACCCTATACATCTACGATATCCCCTTTACTTATCTCACACCCTACCAACCACCCCGATCTACTCTAGCCATCTAACTATACCCCTGCCAATTTAACACCTCCTACTTCATACACAACACATAATCTATCCTACCCAAACCAACCCCCAACAACCCCATTCCCCCCCCACCACCATCACCTTTCCTATCAACCTCTACCTCCTCCCCCTTCACCCCCAAACAAAAACAAAACTCTAACAACAAACACAAACCACAAATTTCACAAACCTAACTCCTACCCATGATGACCGGTACCGGTCACCCTCGACCGCCATCGGTCCCCCGAGCACATTGTATGTACCGACGCCGGTCGATATATGACCGACGCCGGTCTACAAACCAAGCAATTTCTACAAACTATTATGTGACCGATGTCGGTCGCCTAGTGACCGACATCGGTCACTGTCCGATTCCGGGGCTGAACCCAAAACGGGCCGCAAAACCTCCTTTTACCTATTTCTACCCATTTACACACAAGAAAGACCTAAAAACTTACCCACCCTGCCGTTTTGGCCTAACTAGCATACCTACCCACTCCATTTTACAAATTACCTTCATTTATTCATTATTTTATTAAATTTTGGATTCCTACCCCAAAACCCACATTCTAGTTAACTTCATTAACTTCACATAAGTAGGGGTTCAGATCCTACCGGTACGACTACACGTCGTCGTGGTGGGATAGATGGCAGTGGTCCAGCTCCTCCAGCACCTCTGCTCCTCCGGGCTGTGTCATGGCTCCAAATCTCCTCAGCTGGGTCCTCAACCAATCAACCTCTGCCTCCTGATCCCTGGGGTCTACCAATCACTCAATCCTCCACTCAACTAGTGTCAACTCAGCGCACAAACTCAACAAAATCACTTCACACCTCAGACAAGACAAAATTAGGCACTCAAATTCACAAAGTGACAATGACATGCCATATTTTTCTTTTTATAGGTTTTGACCTATGACCAATACCGGTTATTTCGCGCCCTAGAATACCGGTATCGGTCTTGTAACCGATATCGGTCACACATAACCGATATCGGTTACCTACTTCCTTCACCTAACTCCCGCCTTTATCCAGCAATCTCCACTTTTTCTCGCATCACCTACCCCCGGCTTTGCTGATTAGCCTTATTTGAACTTCAATCGGCCCGACCCAAGGCCACAACCAACCATTTGGCCCGACCCAAGGCTGCAACCAACCATTTGGCTCGACCCAAGGCCGCAACCAACCAACCGGGCCCGACCCAAGCCTGCAACCAACCAATCAGGCCCGACCCAAGCCTGCAACCAACCAATCCGGCCCGATCCACGGCCGCAACCAACCAATCCGGCCCGACCCACGGCCGCAACCAACCAATCAGGCCCGACCCAAGGCCGCAACCAACTGACCAGGTCCGACCCAAGCCCGCAACCAACCCAAGGTCGCAACCAACCAATCCGGCCCGACCCAAGGCCCTCACCAATCAATTGGCCCGACCCAAGGCCGTACCAATTAAGTACCTCGACCAAGACCCGTAAATTACGATTTTATCCACCCATCATGTAGCCTTTTGTTCAATCGAGCTCACCTGTTCATGTGT
This sequence comes from Taxus chinensis, assembly GCA_019776745.2. Lineage (NCBI taxonomy): Eukaryota > Viridiplantae > Streptophyta > Pinopsida > Cupressales > Taxaceae > Taxus > Taxus chinensis. The sequence goes on from CM034152.1 coordinate 695,158,364, forward strand.
TAGCATGATTAGGATACTTGACTTGATCAGTCGACTAACTTTGCCTAGACCGAGACTGTGACGTTTATCTCAACCAAACCAACCATTTGGTACTGCCAAACATACCTAAACGTTCTTGTACCTTACCCGTTATATCCCCTGGAGCTACTTCCTATGCCTTGGATACCAGGATTATATCAACCTTGTTTGGATAAACTATCGACCTTTGCCTATGTATTGTTTGTTTGCTCTTCAAATCGTGTACCCTGGTCGCACTACTACATTTCAACGTGCGTCTGCTTCTTTGAGCTTACCCCACCCATCTTACCATCCTCTCATCATCATTCACCCTTTATCAACCCTATCCCTGATTTCATGGCGCCTCAATCTGTGATAGATTTGAGGGGGATTACCTATACCCTTAACGGGAGTAACCACTTCTTATTATTGTCAATGCAGCCTTACAAGACAAGCTACATGACAAGAGGCTAAGGTAGACACTAAATTTGTGTCTTACGACACCCTGTGCCCTGCATCTCATTTCGCAACCTAACCTCGCCACCTAAACCTTACACAATTATTTATTAATTACCTTATAATTAACAAATCCACATCTCCAAACCTGCAACCTCATTTTGCCACCTCATCATGACCTAGCCCTAACCCTAAACTAACCTAATTAAGACCTATAACTTGATCTACATCCATACCCATGACTAATTACTCCTCACCCGCACCAAAACCAACCTAATAATGACTTGACCAAGCCCACAACTAATCCCTCAGAAGAAAATGAGGGAAAGTTGGCTATTTTACTAAAAATAGCCCACTCTGACTTAACTGACATCGGTTCCTACTCGACCGCCATCGGTTACATAACCGCCATCGGTTCCCTATAAATGACCTCCCCCAACCAAAAACAAAGGATCGGAATTCATTTGAAAGATCCAGAATTCACTTGGCAGAGCAGAGACAAGTGAAGGAAAGAGAAGAGTTTGCAGAGAAGGACATCAAGCCCAAGACTGCAACTGAGTAACTAGAGCACAGTGACACTCGTCCAAGCATTGGGAGAGAAGATAGCTCACTTTTGATTGTCGGATCATCCCACCTGAGCCTTGCCTTCGTCATCACAGTCCTTGAACCTGTATCTTCATCAGGAACTAGTAAGTGGTGCCTTGTACGTTTATATACCATTTTCTTGAACTTCTGATTCATAGTAATTATAAGCTCACTCCTAGATCTACTACCCGATAGAACCCTACATCTAACTTTCATTCCCCTACCCTTACATTGCCCCAAGAACAGCTCCCACACTCTCTGAGTCTTCTCCATCACCCTATTGCCTACCCCTAATCATTTACCAACCTTATAAACACCATAACCGCTTTACAACCAACCTTCATTGAAAGCCCCTAAATCACTGCCCCTATCGATATCGGTTATCAACAACCGGTACTGGTTATACATTGACCGGCATCGGTCACTGTGACTCAAACCAAAACCAGCCTTTCCTCAATTGCCTTTTAACGAGGTAACTAAATTGTAATTTCGCAATAACTTCTTTGTTAACATTTGTGTTAATTTGTATTAAAAGGGGAACTGACCACCTTCGAAAGGAAGTCTAATATTTCCTAGGCCCAAGGCAGTTCCCTCATTTATTGTCTAACTATAATTTGGTGGTCTTGTATTCTTACTTGCAGGTAGTCCTTCCCAGACAAAAAGGAGTTCTTAGCAATCGATCTGATCTCTGTCTCTACGGTACGCGCACACCCTCCCAACATTCAACAGGTATTCCTCCTAGCCCTAACCCTTATCTGTTTCTCAAGAGAATGAAAGGATAGAAGCAACTCTATTCTAAGAAAGGAAACATTCTGTGCGAAACACCACCCACAGCCGAGTTGTCCCAACCCCACTGCCGAGTCATTCTCCCCTACAAGTTCCTGGATTCGTTCTCCCCACAGGCACAGCTCGGCTCACCCACTCCCTTCCCACTTCGATTGAGCCTTCACCAAGCTCCTAGCCACTCCACTAATAGCCAATGCATTTATTTTTTAGGTTTTGTCCATTTTCTATCCAACGTTTAGCTTAGTTTAGTAAAGTTTAGTTTAGTTTAGTGGTAGTACTTGTTTCTTTTTTATTATTAATAACTTTATTTCATTTGTTTGTCTAATTAATTTGTTTGTTTCTTTTATTACTTAAATTGTTAGTTTATTTCCTTTTTTATTTTATTTAATTCATTAGTTTCTTTTATTTAATTAGGTCTTTTCCACTAACTTGCAATCCTTTCGTTAGTGGGACTAATTGTTCAATTTGTTTTGGAGGGATAATTGGCACTCCAAATCAACTTATTTTTCAGTTTGTCGATGTTTCCTCCACTCGAATTTGATTTCACTTCCTTTTTCGCTCACTTTCTCATCACGTGCACCGATTTGGCCAAATTGTGACAATTGATAAACTAAGGTTATTGGACATTTCGGTCCAAAAAAAAAGTTCGCCATTCTATGCACAACTCATTGTTTTATAAACTAGACTAACCCTTTCTAACGTGTTTTGTGTGCTTCTCGCTTGTCATTTTCTTTTGTTTTTCTATAACTAATCACAAATCGCTCACACGTATGCTCCTCCCTCGCGCTTTTTAAAGTGATCTTAGGAATCATAAACATGGTTGTTTCTTTCTTTTTTGTTTTTGGGGAATTAACATTTCACTTCACCAAAGCCAACCCACACGTATGCTCTTTCCTCACGTTTTTAAGAGATCTTAGAAATCAGAAACGTGTGTTCACTTTTGTTGTCTTGTTTATTTGTTTTGCTTTTTTTTACCTCATTCTGGAAAACTTTCTAATCATTGTTTGCAGGGCCTGCTCTCACACAAGGTGGCTAAAACAATCCAAAACTACTAACTGCAAGTTGCCAAAGGAGTTCAACCAAACCACATTTAAATCAAAAGATTAAAAAAAACACCACATTCAAAACACTTGATTTTCAGGGGTCAGTTAAGAGCTATGGCTCAACTGCTTAACTAGAACATAACCCCCTTGGCATAATCCTTAAGCTACAACAAAGGGGGTGGTTCTAGGAACCCCAAAGAAGTCCACACCTTAAGGGAAATGGTGGATGAAATGAGAACCTTTTCTATCCTACTTAAATAGTAAAGCCTTGTGAGTGAGAGTCACAAATATCCTTAGTGGCAACCATAGTACGATTCATTTTGAGCAAGATCTTTGCTTAAGGTTTTAAATGGGGTAAAGTAAATCTCGTCAGCTAGCAATACCATCGTCATGATCGCTCAGATATTTTGTTAACACCTAGTTTAGGGAGCCACCTAGGAAACCATGCCTTGTCTAAGCCAATCTAAGATAAAGGCCACAACTTTCACTTCACCAATTTTCATTTTTATCACATGTTACACACTTTTGTTTTGCTTTTTTTCATTCACATTTTATTTCTCATCCATTTTATCACTTTGTACACATGTCTAAGTCTTGGGTGTGTGGACATTCATATTCAAACTTACAGCACTTTTATTTTCATCTAAGTCTTGACGTTGCGATACTTGCTTTATCACAATGAAAAAATATCTTGATCACCTTGATCTTTTATTATTGCGTAAGTCTTAAGTTTAACATTATTTGGTTAAAATTTAAGCATTCCCCATTCTTATATCATCATATTTCACATTTAATTTCTGGACTTATTGACATTCTTCACTATCCTTCTCTACTCACTTTTGCATCATCGCATTTCTGCATCCACTTTTTTGAGTCGTGACGTCTTCCATTTTTTTAATCCTAACATATTACGTTATCATACTTCACAATCATTCTATTGCATTTTCAATATCCTCAATATTTCTTCACTTTTATCATTAAATCATTTACTTTTTTTTTTTAATGTGAGGTCACTAATCCCTTACTTCCCCCCTTGTCTCTTATCTCCAGTTTTTTTTGAGATTCAGACCTTTTTCTCATCGTTTATTCACTTCTTATGATGACCTTTAACTTTTTCATTCTTTTAGTGCTTTCACTTCTTTGTCGTGTCTTATCTTTTAACACACTTTTTGTTAATAGTTGACATTGATCATCATCTTTCCTAAGTCTCTCCTTTTACCATTCATCTTGTTAAAAGTTGAGAAAATCCATTATTTTCTTTCCTAAGTCTCTTCACTTAACATTTTTGTTAAGAGTTGAGCATCTTTCATTGTGTTAAAGGTCTCCTCTTGGTCGCACTTACAATTGTCACAAGTTGAGCACACTAACCTTTCGTCTCTCCCCTCTTTACGTTCAATTTTGTAAAGGATCGTAAAATCCTTTCAAACCTCTTCATATTTCTTAACACTCACTTTGTTAATAATCATCTAAACTAACACTTCAGTCCATCTTCCACCTTAACATCACTCATTTTTGTTAGGTGTTGTGAAGTCCCTCTTGTCGTCACTCTTCTCACACATTTTGTTAAGATTTGATCGACTTCATCTTGTTAAGTCTTGTCTCCCTTGACATTCATTTTTTTTAAGTGTCGAGCACATTTCACTTTTCCCCCCTTTTGTTGTTTCTCTTAACACTTACCGTGTTAGGAGTTAACCTTTTTACATCGTTTCATCACTCTTATCATTCATTTTGATTACGAGTTGATCACGTCCACCTTGTCTAGTCTCTCTTCCTTTAACACTCTTTTTTGTTATGGAATAGAGCACATCTAACTTCTTGTCATCCAATTTTTCTCTTTACTATCATTTTGTTAAGAGATGGGAACTCGATTAACCTTTTTTTTGCTTCTTCCCTCTTAGCACTCATTTTTTTACAGGTCAAACTTTTTCCATCTTCTTCCCTCTTCCATCTTAGCATTCACTTTTGCTAGGAGTCGAGGTTTTTCAAAAAAAATCAAACATTTTCATCACTTCCATCTTAGCATTCACTTTTCTAAGGGTTACATTATTCATCGTACCTTTCTTCACTCTACCTCATTTCTCATTACAATGGTGGATTTATACAATTCATCCTTTTCCCCAAGAATGGCAAATGATGAAAGACACCATTGCAGGTATGCAAAAACAATGAAAACAATTCAATTTTGATGAATTGTGTCCATACCCTTTTAATATGGACATCTTATGCATACCCTTCCCACAGTCTTTTGAGATGCCCAAATTCAACAAATACAAGGGAAAAACTGATCCAAGACAACATATCAAATAATTTTCCATAGCATGTCATGAAGTGGCATATAATGATAGCTTTCTCTTGTGCCTTTTTCCTAGAAGTCTAGGAGGACAAGATTTGGATTGGTTCTTACACCTTCCAAAGGGATCTATTACCACCTTCGTGGACCTCTCAGATAAGTTCGTCAAACATTTTTCTTTCAACCTCACTCGCAATAATCACCGTACTAGAGCTTCTCATGATGAATCTTAGTACATCAACCGCAACCACAATGTCATCACTGCTGGTGTCACAGATAATCGCAATATGTCCAACATACATGACCAATCAATCAAAAATCCAATCATATAACCTAGCCAAGACACTACGCCATGTAAAGTTAAATGTAAGTTTACACCCCTCGGCGAAAGTCTCTCTAGTGTCTTTCATCAACTCAAAGTGGCTGGGATGATAAAATATCCCCTTACAAGACCTTGGATTGAAGGATAACCTAAGCCATACTTGGTACAAACCTCATGCATATTGTGATTTTCATCGCATTGATGGCCACTCAATTGATAAATGTACACGTTTTAAGAACTATGTCCAAGACTTAATTGACGAGAGAGATTTTTGTAGATCTTGACGATGAAGCTCTTGCAACCGATGACATGTCAACTTCCACACCTTCAAATGAAGAGTTGACTATTATTCCCAATTCTATTCATACTGAAATTCTGGAGATCACGACGAAGGTCAAGTATCTCCCCTTCAAACCAATCTATTTCTTCTACATATTTTCTTCTATCAGTTCCAAACAGACATTGAACCTGTTTTAGACAATAATCTTCTAACACCTAACGAGAACTTGAATTTTCTTCAAGACTCTCTTTCAACCCTTGACATACAGAAGAGGGTCCATCATCAAACACCATTGAGATTCATTCTATTATTCCCATTCCAACTCCTACACCTAACATCTCTAGTCTCGTTGTCAAACCACAACCAACAACAATCTTGGACACTTGCGACAACACAACCTTCTGTGTCCATTATACCTCACATGATCCATCCTACAGGAATCTCATCAACGATGATTCCTACTTATCAAGATATCTACATGCACACATTCTTTGAGGTACGTATACCCATGAATATCCTTATTCAACCATTTCAAGCTTTAATTGCAAATATTTTGTCAAATCAACTAATTCACAACCTAGAAGGAGAAACATTGACTATTTCCTTTCTACGGCTTACAAGGAACCTTGAGTATACATCTAGAGATCTATCCTTCTTTCCTCGCACTCTTTCACTCACAGGTGAATATGTATCTCAACATATTCCCCACATCGAAAATTTCTTCTAACATCACATATGTCTTTCGATCTCATCAAAGACTTATCTAATCACATCGTTTGATTCATCCTTTGACTTGGATCTTGTCCACCCAAGTCTAGTACTTCAGGACCCATCGAATCGTTTGATTCAATCTTTTGACTTGGCTCCTATCCACCCAAGTCTCATATTACAGGACTTATCGAAACTTCGATTTCACTCCTTTGACTTGGCTCATGTTCGTCCAAGTCTCGTATTTCATGACTTATCGAACATTTTGATTCTCCTCTTATTGACTTTCATTTTGTCTACACAAGTCTTGTATCTCAGGACCATTCAACTTCAATAAACATTGGAAATCTTTCTTGATAAGTCCATTTCAAACCTCATCCTCCAAACATTCAAAAACTCAAAAATCACAAAAAGAGAATAAAACTTTGTATTAGAGCATTGTTTACCAATCAAAAATGGAAAAGTGTGTACAAATAATGTTAGGCATTCCATCTATTGGTAGATACCTTAATCATACCATTATCATATAATCACCTTCTTCACCTATTATGACACATGTTAACCTTGTTCCTCTTGGGAATTGTGTGTCTCATCTTTGTTATGGTTCTCTACCATTTCAGATCTTTTTACCTATGGTTTTGTCTTGAAGCTTACTGATGAAAAATCCTCCTTTCAAATAAGCTCTCTTTTTAACTGAAAGCACTAAACTTCTTTACCCAATCCTTTTTGACCGCCCATCTCAATCTATGGTGTTGAACCCTTGCATCCTACTAGTCGCATGAGGTTGAGACTTGGGGGCAAAATGTTCCTTCCCAACAAACACACTATCAACATACAAGGAAAAATTAAATCAATAAAAAATTAACAAAAATTATAAAATCAGTACACCTTTCGTCCTTCACAGTCTTCGGTGATAAGCCCATACTTCTTACTGGCAGTATGAGACTGGGAATGGAGAAATCCCTTACTCGCCTACATTTTTTCTTTGGTGTTGAGCCCTTGCCTTTTACTAATGGCATGGGGCAACATGTAGGGGGTCCTTCACAAAAATCAATAAATAATTATTCTAATGAAGCCTTTATGAAATCTTAAAAAGTGCTTAATCAAAAACATCCCAAGAAGTAATTTAGTTGCTCATGTTAAGAGAGACACCAATTCCTTCAATCAGATTTTTCCAATCAGTAGGCCATCAATGGATCTAAGTCAAGTCAAAACCTATAAAGTGGAATCATCTTGTAATCGGTCAGATAATCTTGACTGGAGATGAGTTACATTTTTCTCATACGGATCATTATTACACCTTTGTCATTCATATCCATTTCTCTTCACCTTTCATATCACTATTCATCTCATTTTCACGTCCTTCTTGGCTCTTGGTGATGATCCCTCACATCTTCCTAGTTGTGTGGAGCCACAAGTGGAGTGAAACACCCTATCATTTTATCATCTACATTTCTACCAATGGAATGGAATGCTTTTAATTATTTGTACCTACTTTCAAGAAGTGTACCTTTTTACCAAGTTGTACTATACCAAAAAAAATTCAAAAATGTCTCACAAAACTTAAAAATACACTAAAATAATATAAAATTGTTCAAAAACACAAAAACAATATAAAATTGTCCAAAACTCCAAAAATAGTTTCAAATTGTCATAATAAAAACATTCAGATAATGTTTGACAAAATTTCAGCAACTAGATAACACAGTTCAACACCTTCATCATTTGATATTGCTCCTCGTGATTGTTCCATAAAATACTCATCTTTATTGCCCATGGTGTATATCTATTCCTAAGGAAATCATTTACCCTTTCACAATATAACTTTTCCTTAGGGCACACTTGGATTTTACATTTTAATCCAATACAAATCAAAACTTCAATGAGATCCAACAAGAGTATATTTCGGAGTATCTAAGTATCACTCCACTCTTCACCCTGATCCAATCCTCTCGTGTGCTAAGCTATCACTTGGGGGAATTCAAATCTGTCTAGTTCTTCAATGTGGAACACATTCAAATTGTCATTAGACATCATTTTTTACGTTGTATTGTACTGTTGCAGTTTGTTAACATTGTGATGATGTTTTTTATTCTTTCAATTAGTCATTATGTTTACTACTTTTTTATCTTTACTGTGGACCAATTGCAGGAAATTTATTCACATCCTAGTTCACATATAACTTTGGTGTGGTTCTTTCCTGTTCATATTGGGTTTCTTTCTATTACTTCTTTTATATCTTTTTGTCATTTGCACGTGTTGTGTTTTCCTCCTGGTTTATTTAAGCCATGGAATGTCTTCATTTTTATTTGCATTTGTATTTCAAAACTTGCGAAAATCCATCAAAAAAAATCAAAAAAAAAAAATATTTTCAAAATCCAAAAAAATAGATATTTCAAAAATACAAAAAAAATCACAAAACTTTCAAACAAACATTCACTTATCACAGAAATCCTACAATTGGAAAATACTTAAAGTGAATCATTCAACATCTCAATACAATCTTGATAAATGTCATACTTTTATCTATTACCCTAGTGATTGTGTCAATCTTACAACTATCACTTTCTTCCCTTTGCATGATATGCTAACTCTGCTTGGGGCAAGTCACTAAATTGTTTTTCCTTCGTGATATAACTTCACCTGGGAAAATTTCAACTTTGATCATTTACACAATGGATTCAATAAGAGTGTCATAAGGAGTCGCTTTAACTCCGCTCTTCCAGTCTGATCCTATTCCCACTTGGGAGCATTTGTATCTACTTAATCATCATTATGGCACGCATTAGGGGCATAATTGATTGTCTTCTTTTTCTGACTTTGTGTTACATTGTTGATGTTTACTCTTTTTGGACCACTTACAAGTAGTGTGATCACATCTTGGTTCCTTTATAACCCTGATGCCGACACCTACTTTGTATATTGGGTTTGTTTTCTTTTTTATCTTTTCTTTGTTGTGATGTTTGTTTACGCACATCTGGGTTAACCATCTTGATTCTTTTATAATCATGGTGATAACTCTATTATGCAACAGCAAAAATCAAGTTGCTCTAAAAAATTACTCTCCAAATAATGCTCATGCTACGAACATAGTCCTTTCCCATCCTTGTTTTACTCCCTTGCTTTCTTCCTATCAAGCAGGTTGTCTACCTGCCTTGTTGCTTCATCCACCCACTTGAGGGGGCATTCCTCTATAATTTTACTTGCTGGGGCATCTCAATGCTTCACAATTTTTTCCGCTCGTCAATTTGCATGTGTCTACTATCTTTAAAGCACTATTACTTTGCAATAGCACTTTAAAGAGGGGAAAAATGTAGACACCCCAAAATTACACTTCTATTTTCCATTTGTTCCCAGTGTTATCCTAGTACACCCTGTTATTCACCCATTTACAATTAATTGATTAAATTAATTAATTAATACACATTGTACCCCTTTGGATTAATTAAATTAATCATATGTATTCCTTAATGTACCCCTTTGGCTAAATTAATGTTATTTATTAATTAAATAATTAATTAATTAAGTGTGTGCACATCCTAGTCATCTTCACTTGATCTAACTCCACTTAGACTCCACTTAGACTCCCTATCCTTACCCTAGTTAACTGCACTTCTAGAATCCTAGAAAGGTGGGGGCAATTAAATTGCACGTACAACCACCTTTCTGGATGTAAATTTTTGCAATTAATTCATTTACTACCCCCGACACTATTACAAATTCCCACAATGCTATTTTTAGCATACTCATTTATCCATGTATAACCAATTTCAACTACCTTTTGCTTCTATAAATTACAGGCTTACCTTCCTTACAAATCCTCTTGAATCTGACATACAAAAACTATGAATTGAACTGTGTCTGTAGCATTTGCATTCAAAATTTGGAGAGCACTCAAGAGCATCCACAATCATTTCTGACATTCATTTTGCAAGGTCTTACAGGAGACCCTTATTTGAGGTTTGCATTGAAGGTTGCTAGAAGGTTTGCATGGTTTGTTTATCTTTCTGAAATTAATCTGTAAAAGTAACCTTAGCCTAATTTTTATTTCCCATAGGCTTAATGGTTGTTACAAGGCAGATATTTTATTTCAATAAAGTGATTTAAGTTGCCAAAAGTAACTTTATATTATAAAAGCAACTTATGCTTTTTTATTAAAATAAAAGTAACTTGTCAATAAAGCAAAGTCAAATTCCACGTTACACATGTGGAGTCCCACTTAGGGACCTCTTCTCAAAAAGTGTGCCATAAAAAGTCATAAAGGGGGTCGATGGGGGTCTTTTGGGCATCTTATTTGGCCATTATCTATTTTACATTGAAGTTTTAAGTTGTTTCAACTTCTGCATTTGAGGATGAAAACCCTCAACTTTTGCTTCATCTTCAGGAGTAACTCCATCCAAAACTTGCATTTGTGCATCCAGACAGATTTTCATTTTCAGATCAGATTTATCAACTAGGGCACATTACAGGTCAGATTTTCAAAGTTTACAGCTAGGGCATCATCTTAAATTGGAAAAGCATTTTCGGGAAGAGTTTTACCCTCATTTGGAGCCATCCTAAGGGCTAAACATCACCCTCATAGGGGTTAACATCACCATTGGTGACTGTTGCAGCATGTGGTATGACCAAGAATAAATTGTGGGGCTTGCACGTAGCCAAATTCTTCCCAAAACACCATTTTCAATCAGCTGGACCAGCATTTTTCCATTATTTTTTATATACAGTCAGTTGAACTTTTATTAATTTCCAACCTGAGAATAAAATATTTTTTAAAAAAAAAATTGATGTATATTTGATCTTTACACTCAAATCTATATATTTTCCTATATACGGTTAGCTGTACTTTTATTAATTTCCATCCTGAGAAAGAAATATTAAAAAAAAAATTAGATGTATATTTGATCTTTGCACTCAAATCTATATATATTCAAAGGGTTTATCAATATTTTCCAGCGATTGGGTATTTTTATTGTGAAGGCTTGCAACTGCTGCAATAAATTTAAGGAAATCGTATTGTTGTTTTTTTATTAAGGTTTATTAAAAAATCCATATTTCTTTTATTTTTTCCCTAAGGGGATATTACAGTGGTATCAGAGTTGGTTTACTTGCCATCTTGTTGGGAAATTAATATTTATGCAAGGTAGTGATAGAGAATTCAAATATTACGAGAGAGAAAAATAAGGGTTTAAAATGACCAAAGGGAGGGCTTAAATAGACTGATCTAGAATTCGGGAAAGGAAAAGAGAAGGTAAATATGGCTGACCGGAAAGCAGAGGATTCAAGGATTGATATGTTTGTCCAAGGGCAAGAACGATTGGATGATATGATGGCTTAGTTGGTTCATGCCATAAAAGACATGAGTGCACCCATAAATCAGACTGGCGAAGGAGGTTCTTCAAGGGTGAACTATAACCATTAGCTTCAATGATCCGTTATTGGTTCTCCTGCTAGGTCGTTCCAACATAATTTACTTCTGAAGGAAGAAGATATTCCAAAGGTGGAAATTCATCCCTCTATTGTAGATGACCTTGCTACCAGCTATGTGGAATATAGAGCTCTTCCAACTGAGATACATGAGGAAGTATCTCTTAAAATTTTCATGGGTTTGAAGAAAAATAGAGGTGGACCACGACCGGAACCTAGACCACAAGAAAATCAGAGGTATCTCTAACATACTTTGGGCAAGTTGACAGTTTTCACAGTTGATGGTTCCAACAAGTGTACAACTCGTGCATGGATACAAAAATTGAATACCTATCTATCTCTTGGGCCAATGTTAGAAGAGTAAGCTATTAAGTTTGCAACACTTCATCTGAAGGGAATAGCACATAAATGGTGGTACTATGGATTGATCACACAAGGGTATAATCTTATCGATTCCTATGATGAGTTTAGTAAGAGGTTGATAGAAATATTTGATAGAACTAATCCAGAAGTCCACTTTTGGGAATTGAAACAACTAAAACAACATAATACAATGGATGATTATGTAGTTAAATTTCAAAAGCTATCTATGATAGTATCGGATGTAACTGGAAGGAGACTTGTAGTATTGTTTGTTGAGGGGATCGTTGAACCATTAAAGGGTAAGAATTTTTAACCCTCTCTCTTCAAGAAGCAACTAAGAAGGCATTAGATTTGGAAACATAGTTCAAAAGGGCAAAAAATTGCCTATGGTACATGTACAACCAAGGATAACACCTTTTATACAGCCAAGAACAACATCTTTTGGGCAGCCTAGGACATCACCTTATACACAGCAAAAGAAATAATTCGAATTGGGAGGATCTCAACAAAAAGAGTTGCCAAAGGTAAGTAAGAAAACAAACAAGAAATGAATTAAGAAGGAAGAATTTATGCTTCACATGTAAGGATCCATGGACACTCAATCACCATTGTCTTGGCAAAGGATAAGTTCACTAACATAGAGGTGATATCAGATGGTGAATCAGGAGAAGACGCTGAAATTGAAGTAACCCAAGAATAAGAACTAGAAAAAGAAGAAGAGGTAGATGTTACGGGTGGCACTCTTGTCACATTGTCAAGTGCTCCTAGATATCATCCCTTTAGAGTAAGAGGAGTCTTGCAAAGGAAAAAGCTCACAGTGATGATTGATAGTGGGGTAACCCATAATTTTATTGATGAGGGCTTGGTGGTGAGGAAGGGGTTGAAAGCATAAGATTTCAAAGGCTTTGATGTGACTGTTGTTGATGGTTTCACCATCCTGTGCACCAAGAGAACTCAGCAACTCAATCTCACCTTAGGAAGGAAAAAAGTAAGCAATGACTTCTATGTTGTTGGTATTGGTGAAACGAATTTAATGATTGGGGTACAATGGTTGCATTCTTTTGGGGAATTCGCCCAAAATTATCAAATTATGGAGCTGAAATTTTAAATGGATGGTAAAGTGGTTGTACTTCAAGGCATGGCCAATGGAGCTCCACAAGTGGTCATGGCAAAAAAGATGGAGAGGACTTTTAGTAGAGGTCATGTCTCATGGACAGCACATTGTTTGGTAAGTACAACACCATTTTCAGAACAACAACTTCATATCATAACGATAGTCATCCTGTAATTGATAAGCATGTCAAAGTTTTCAATAGTATAACCCATGGGTTGCCACTAGATAGAGGATTTCAGCACATTATTCAGTTGGAACCCAGAACCAAGCCAATTATGACTACTCTATAACACCACCTGAGAGCATTCAAAGAGGATAATAAAAAGACAATCAATGAGTTACTGGAGATGGGTCATATTAGGCCTAGTTGTCCTAGTGAAGAAGAAGGATGGAACCATGAAGATGTGTATTGACTACCGGTTGTTGAACAAGGGACCATCAATAGGTATCTCATCCCTCAAATTGATGAATTACATGGAACTATATTCTTTTCCAAAATTGATTTGAAGACCGGTTATCATCAAATACAAGTAAGAAAGGAAGATGTTTTGAAGATAGCCTTTAAGTGTCACTTTGGGCATTTTGAGTTTCTAGTCATGCGTTTTGGTTTAACTAATGCACCATTTGTTTTACAATCTTGTATGAATCGTGCTTTTAGTAAGCATTTGAGGAAGTTTGTCTCGGTGTTCTTTGATGACATCTTGGTGTATAGTAAAACATGGGAAGAGCATTTGAAAACAATTGGATACAGTGCTGGAAATTTTGGGACAACAAACTCTCTTTGCTAAAGAATCCAAGTGTGAGTTTGATATGCATGAAATTCTATATTTTGGCCATGTCATCAAATGCCTAAGGCGTTCATGTTGACCAACAAAAGATCCAAGCCATATTGGATTGGCCTCTTCCTACCGCAATGACACAACTAAGAGGATCTTTAAGATTTTGTAGTAACTATAGAAGATTTGTCAAGGGGTTTTCACAATTAGTTGTCCCATTGACTGATTTAACAAAAAAGGGAGCTTTCAGCTGGTCCAAATCAGCCCACACAGCCTTTGACAAACTTAAAAAGGTAATGATCACATGTCCAAGACTTGTTCTAGATTTTTCTGTCTTTTGTGTTGGAATGTGATGCATCAAGTCAAGGTATTGGGGTTGTTTTGATGCAGAAGGGGAATCCCATAGCCTTAAAAGCCGAAAACTCAAAGATATTGAACAGGTGTTCTCCATTTATGAAAAGGAAATGCTTGCCATCATGCATGCATTAGCCAAATTCAAACAATACTTAATTTTTGATAGCTTTGTGATCAAAACAGATCACAATAGTTTGAAGTTCTTTCTCAAGCAAAAGGACTTGAATAATAGGCAACAAAGATGGGTGAGTAAACTTCAAGCCTATGAATTTGAAATTGAATATATTAAGGGGAAAAACAACAATCTAGCTAATGCCTTGTCAAGGAAACCAATTATCTGCGCCATGTCTAAAATTACAGATGATTGGAAGGATTTTATAACAATAGAGTATGCAAAGAATGATTTTAATAATGTTGTCCTTGAAGGGAAAACAAAAGATGAATGGTACAAGGTAGTGGATGATCTCATTCTCTACAAAAATAGAATATATTTGGTCCTGGGGTCAAAGATGAAGCATATGATTTTGAAGGCAATACATGACATGCCCTTGTCTGGTCACCCAAAGTATTTTAAAATATACAAGTGAGCGAGCAAAAGGTTCTTTTGGAAAGGAGTCAAGGGAGAATTCCTTCAATACATTTGGGAGTGTCTCACTTGCCAACAAAACAAGTCAACACAAGAATTTTCATCAGACTTCTTATAGCCCTCGCCCATCCCAACTTAGAAATGGGAATATATTTCAATGGATTTCATTGCCGGACTTCCCATGGTTCAATATAAGAGTTTTTTTTATGTGGTGGTTGATCGGCTCACTAAGTATGCGCAATTTTTCCCTCTTCCATCGAAGTTCAATGCACCACTACTGGATGATATATTCTTGAGATAAGTTTTCAAACTTCACAAGCTACCTAAAAATATCATAAGTGACAAGGACAACAAGTTCATGAGTCTATATTGGCAAGAACTCTTTCATCTAACAAGTACAAAATTGACTCTCAATACTAGTTATAACCCCCAAATAGATGGACAAACAAAAATTTTGAACAAATGGATTGAGGGGTACTTGAGGAACTATGTGGCAGGACAGCAATCAACTTGGGTCAAATGGCTCTACATGGGGGATATATTCCAACTAAGTTCAATGCACCACTAGTGGCTAATATATTCTTCAAATAAGTTTTCATACTTCATGAGATTCCTAAAAATATCATAAGTGATAGGGACAACAGGTTCATGAATTTATTTTGGAAATAACTCTTCCATCTAACAGGTACAAAATTGAATCCCAATACTAATTATCACCCCCAAACAGATGTGAAAGATCCCAACCCTATTGTCTCTCTCTATATATATATATATATATAATACCTTGGCTTCGATCTTTGTTGGCAATGTCGGTAGATAATAATAAAATACCATTCACACATTACACACAATATAATAAAAACAAACCCTGCAAAATTGGATAGCTAACAAGGAAATGCGCCTAGGGTTTTATTGGATAACCCTTCACAAATATTTTATAAATAATTTCACTTCTTTCAGCCATGATTAAAAAGCAGTTTTTTAATAATAAATACTAACTGCAAAATAACCAAAAATTTGCAAATGAAAATACTGGGAAGTACTGCCAAAAACCCTTCTGAAATTTATAAAAACTAAGTCGATTTGCTCTATATTAACAGCTGAAAAGTGGCAATACAAATCTTATTGTAAATACATTTGTAATAGCATTAAACCTTCACAAAATGAGTCGCTCCTCCCTAGAAGATGTCAGGAATTTGTTGCTGCAATTTATTTCTTCTACAAACATTGCTGGAATAATAAATATCCTGGAATAACAATGGAATTTCCTGAATAGAAATTTCTCTCACTTTTCTTGGGGTTTTTGTCCACAAGAGGGAAAATCCAGAGGGTTTTTGTCCTTGGATTTTGTCTGCAAAGCTCTAAGCTTCAATTGTTGGAAAGAAAATATCAAATAATCTGGAATTAACCCTTGGCGAGTCGAATTTATCTTTTAAAGAGAAAAAAGGCCCCAAAAGACCAAGTCGCATTTCCCAAGGAAAGTGGAAATTATTTTCTTTCTTTTTTTTAATTCAAGAACAAGTCCCACTTTTCCCTAAGGAAGTACATTAAGTGCTTTTAATTATTTTATTTTTGTGTACTTTCCTTAGTCTATGTCAATATTAAGGTAGCACAATATAATAAAATTAATAAAACCTAAGTCACCCTTGATCTCACCCTTTGGCTGTCGGGTAGACAAAATAGGACAAAGGTAGTCAATAAAATTATTCGAGAAAAAGGGACATTACAAGATGGACAAATGGAAATAGCGAACAAATGGATTGAGGGGTACCTGAGGAACTATGTGGCAGGACAACAATCAACTAAGGTCAAATGGCTCTACATGGGTTAGCATTGTTACAATACTTCATATCATATGTCAATCGGTATTTCTCCTTTCAAGGCACTGCATGGTTATGATGCTCTTTCTTTTATTGACTTGGTCATTTCAAACAGTAGAGTGCGCGAGGCCAACGATTTAGTCCAACAAATTCAGGATATCTTCAGAGTGCTCAAAGAGAATCTCAAGCATGCACAAAATCAACAAAAGTTGTATGCAAATCAACATAGGATTGAAAGGACATTTGAGGTAGGAGATATGGTTTTCTTGATATTGCGGCCATATAGACAGTCTTCCCTCAAGCAAAGTGGATCTTAAAATCTTAAGCTATGGTTCTATGGACCATACAGAGTTGAGAGAAGGGTGGGACCAGTTGCTAATGAGCTAGATCTGCTAGAGCATAATCAAATACCCAATGTCTTCCATGTTTCGTTCCTCAAATAGTCACTAGTACAACATATTATTCCTTCTGCTACGTTGCCTCCTTCAGATGATAAGGGGAAGTTGATTTTAATCCCATATGCTATCATGGATGTCCAAGAAAGAAAGATAAGTAACAGGGATATAAGGGAGTTCTTAGGTCATTAGAAGGATCTACCAGTTGAGGATGTTACATGAGAAGAAGTAACAATTTTAGAGCATCCTAACTTACAATTGCTTAAGGGCAAGAAATTTTTAGAGGGCTGGACTGTAATGTCCCCTTCTCAAAATCAATCTATAAAAGTACCCTTAGCCTAATTTTTATTTCCCGTAGGCTTAAGGAGTGTTGCAAGGGAGATTTGTTATTTTAATAGACTTAAGTTGCCAAAAGTAACTTTATATTATTAAAGAAACTTATGTCTTTTTATTAAAATAAAAGTAATTTGTTAATAAAGCAAAGTCAAATGCCAAATTAGAGATGGGACATCCCACTTAGGGACCTTTTCTCGAAAAGTGTGCCATGAAATTTCTTAAAGAGGATCGATGGGGGGTCTTTTAGGCATCTTATTTGGCCATTATCTATTTTACGCTGAGGTTTTGAGTTGTTCCTCCAACTTCAACATTTGAAGACGAAAACCTTTCATTGCAATCAAATTTGAGGACTAAAACCCTACAATCTTTGGGGCTAACTCCATCTAGGAGTTGTAGTGCATCTAAACAAAAATTCTAGTTTCAGATCAAATTCATTAGCTAGGGCACATTGCAGGTCATATTTTCAAAGTTTACAGCTAGGGCATCATATTAGGTTGGAACAACATTTTCTGGAAGGGTTTTACCCTCATTTGGAGTCAACTTAAGGATTGACATCACCCTCTCAAGGTTTTACGTCACCATTGGTGATTGTTGTAGCATTTGGTACAACCGGGAATAACTCGTAGAGCTTACAAATAGTCAAATTTTGCCCAAAACACCACCTTAAGTCAGCTGGACCAACATTTTGGCATTATTTTCCTATATATTGTCAACTGTACTTTTATTAATTTTCAGCCTATGAATAAAATATTAAAAAATGTTTTTGAGTTATATTTGATCTTTGCACTCACATCTATATATTCAAAGGATTTTTCAGTGTTTTCCAACAATTTGGTATTTTTATTTTAAAGGCATGTTGTAATAAATTGAAGGAAATCAAATTGTTGTTTTTTTATTAGATTGAAAAATCCACATTTCTTTTATTTTTTCCCTAAGGGGATATTACATCACCAAGGTCCTACTTAGGGTGAGGTGAAAGCATAAAGTGGACAGTTGCAAAGTCCCCTAAATTGATATTGTTGCTACGATACATAGTGCTAGAAAGAGTTTTGACACTATTTCTTGATTTTCTTGAATTGGATGAGTTTTGTTATTCAAGTCGGCTTAGGGGCAAGCGCATTCTTCAGGAATCACCCCTCAAGTCCGGTAAAATCACCACTAGTTGATACCTCCTAGTGACAACTCCAGTGATATTGATCCCACCACTAAAGGTTAGAATCCCCAAGGAATGCTCCTAGTGAAAGCCATTGGGCTCCACTTAGTCTTGTGAAGGCCTTACAGTGAGTTCACCCTATGTGATTAGATTAAACCGATACAAAAATACAGAAAAATATACTGCAAATAAAACAGAATATAACTAAATTGTATTAAAAGAAAGAATAAATATAATATAGTATTGTTAACCTCTTCAAAGGGGAAACCTCCTTTGAGAAAGCTCAATACAATATAATTCAAGGCTTCCTTTACACTATCTTTTGCTCCTCTTTTATAGCAATCTACTCTATCCAACTACTACTTCCCATGCATGAGGGATTATTCTAAATAGCTTAAAGGACGAACTACAAAATGTATGTGCCCATGCTTTATTAATAGCAAAGATTATTTGTCGATGGGGTGGGAGTGGTGTAGTCAAGTCACATGGTTGTGTGTTTGTCCACCCGTGTTCGAATCCCCCCGAGGTACGATCCTCTCTGAGGTGGTTTCGCCGCTAGATGCAGCTTTTCTTCTTGTTGCAGTCGCAACATGTTGGATTCTTCAATCACTATTGTTGTAGCTTACAGGTTCTTGCTTCACTCAGGCAACTAATTCACTCACTGCGGTCGTTGCATTCTCGTTTGTTTCACTCTAGATATTGCTTCACTCGCTGCACTCAGGCTACTACTTCACTCGCAATGGTCACCACATTCTCATTCTGACTTCACTCTGGAGATTGCTTCACTCACCGCAGATATTGCATCAACATTGTCAATTACAAGGTTGCTTCCTTCAGGTTCATTGTGTGGGTTCCCATCATTGTAACAAAGGTTGTGGATCCTCTCAAAAATCCTCAAAGATGTACAAGGATGTGGGTCCTTTCAAAACCCTCAATTTACCCTTTATCCAAAATAACAAAGATTATTAATAAAAGAGTTGGGATGAAGATGTTCTAACACTTAGTCTAGTCTTTGCATGGGATGTTCCTAAAAAAAATCATGGGGCACTAATGCCTAGAGATATACAATATAATTCATGGGTGCCTTTACATTATCTTATGCTCCTCATTTATAGCATTCTACTCTAACCAACTGCTACTTTCCATGCATATGGGATTATTCTAAATAGCTTAATCGCTGACCTACAAAATGTATGCATCTATGCTTTATTAATAACAAAGATTATTAATAAAAGAGTTGGGATGAAGACGCCCTAACACTTAGTCTATTCTTTGCAAGGGATAAACCTAAAAAAAGTTCATGGGGCACTAATGCCTACAGATATACTTCTAGGATATCCATTAGCAAGTTTTTCTTCAAGGAAACAATTAAACCTAAAGTTCTTTATTAGGTCCAAGATTTGGGGTCCCAGTTTGGGATTTATTGGTTGGATTCACCTTGATAGGATTCACCATATCATGCTTCTGTATATGATTTGTTGTAAATGTGTTATCCCTCAATGTATTATTAGAGCTGAATTTGTTACCCAGCGCCTTCATCTTGATAGTTTTTTAGCCTTCTTTTCCATATTCGTCGCCTTTGATCTTACGGTGATTCAACCTCAAAACACAAGATATACCCATATTAAACACTTAACTCAATGAGGATGGCTCTTTGACTTTCACTTTAGTTGAGACCAATTTGTTTCATCAATCTATCGACATGTCTATTGATCGCCCCCCTCATTCATATATTCCTTAAATGTCTCTCCTCACCTTCTTCCCCTAAAGAAGGTGATTCAAGTCGCTTGGACCTCTACTCCATTATCTCTTTAGCCCTAAGTTGGCTTTCGACGATGAGAATTTCTTACAGAACATAAATGGAACACACCATAATTCACCCTAGATGTCCCCCACATCATTGGTATAATCCCCCTCGGTCAATTAAGGGTGTGCTTCCACCAACGATGAGTTGAGACAGATGACCAACTTCCATAAAGTGAGGTGGTGTGCTATTTATGCTCTATCCAAGAAGTGAGGACTAAGAAGCATTTTATTTTCATCCATCATGTCTACAATAAGATTCGAGAAATGTATCACTATTAGTAGAAAAACTCAATTGATTCTCTATTCACTTTATTTTTCTACCTTGATCAAAGATGCTACCATAGACCCTAAAACTACCCCCTGAACCCTTAGCGCTAACAAGATGACAATATTGAAATATTCCTAGAAATACATAACTGCATATAGGTGTTTTGTCTCTACTGTATAAACACGTAGCGACAAGAAGATGAGATATACGATTCATGAAGAAATAAAAATTATAAAAAAGAACCTTCAAATACTTTGACGAACTCGCATTAATGCAGTAAATACAATTGCATAGAGCCTTTGAAGCCCTAAATGAGGGCCAATCGATCCATTGCATCTTTGAACATGAGTGGATCCTCCTTTAGGAAAGGATTTTAAGAAATCCAACCCTTACACATCAAATGAAACTCTCCATGTTGAAATGCTCGCTCTAGACATCCTTTCATTTATTGTAATTATATTAAGTGCAAAGGATTTTTGCCCGTTTTCAGTTATGTAAACTTTTCAAGTTTAAAACGTAAAAATAATGCTTGGTTGGTATTGCAGATTTTGAATGCTAGGGTGAGTTATTTTAAAGACTCAAAAAATTAGAGACCATGTCAACAAGTTTTCAAATTGAACATTGATTTGAGGATTTTTAAATAAATCATGGAGTTGCATCAAAGATGAGTCCATTGTAGAGAATATGGCTAGCTCAAATAAAGAGCTCATAGCAGAATCTGAAGCGATGTGTGAGGGTTTCAATGACCCATAGGTAGGAAATATCATTTTTATTTCCCAAAATGCTTGATGCACGAATATCTACATCAACCCAACAAAGAATTAGCGGCAGATTGTAAATGTTGACGATTGGAGTAAGGTGTCATATGTTGATGTCAGCCATATTTGTAATTTTTCCAACCATCAGTATTAATATTCCTGAATTACAAAACAAATATTGATAGATATACAATTTATTAACTAAAATATTCATAATATATACCATCAATATTCGTTTAAATGGGTATGTACTAGAACTTAAGAAGTATAAGAAACTTTCCCACCCATCATTCCTAGACTAATACAAAAAGTTGTTATATCCCAATATTAATATTCCAAAATTACCAAAAAATAATAACTATTAAAAATATACTATATAGACATTTTCATTTTAAAAAATTAAATTGTACGGAAGAGGGTTTGTATTGGAACTTACGAAGTAGAAGAGTAGAAATAAATGTCTAAACCAACACAATGAACCTTGCTAAAGACATCTAAAATTTCAAAGTTATAGATAGTCTAATAAGCCATTATATTTATAGATACCATACTCGAGGGCACATACTTGTCTATAGCAACCTATCAAGAAGGATTGATATGGCTAGTTTTTACAATTAAACATTGAACAACACTAGTTGCACTAAATGAGATAGTTATTAAGAAATCCAGAGCTTTTTTGAAAATACAAAAAAAAAGCAGGATGGTTGTCCAAGCACAAAATATTATCTTTCATTGCATCAAATAAATAGCCATAGAACAAGAGTAACAATTCCACTGAACATAAATGCTAACATTTCCAAATAATTAGGTTTCCAGCCAACACATTCAGAAAAGCAATAAGAACAACCATCAATATGCAAATGTAAAGTGTGTGCTTCAAAGTGAAAAATGCATAATTTGGTCGCAAGAAGCATCCACAGGCAAAAATAAAAAACCCTAAAGACAAACGGTGAGGTATGAAAACAAAAAAGTTACAAGACTCAAGAAATGAGATAGAGAAGACCAAAATTGAAGGACGAAACAGTAGTCTAGAAAAGGCGAGCTTTGGAAAAAGAAAACTAATCAATATCTAATTTGGTGGCAAAAAACGAATGTCAACGAGGTACAAGATCATTTGAGAACACTTAATAGACACTCAAAAAATCCAATAAAGTAGTTGAGGAGTACCAACAAATACAAGAGGTAGAGTATCAACAAAATGGACCAATGAATGACCAATATTTCAATCATATAATAAAGTATTTCAGGTTGTTCGAATGTCCAAGATGCACATAATGACTGATTAACAGAATCAAGAAATTGCACAATTTTTTTTAAAGAAAAACCAGAGTTATATTATTAGAAATAAATTATACAAATTACAATGTCAAGCCATGATACTCGTACTCTTAAGATATATCCTTTGAATTCCAACAACATATTAAAGAAGACAAAGAACATATCTACAAATTATCCATCAAATTATTACAAGTGAAGGATCTTCTCAATTTGTTTCCTCTTCTCTAGAGACCACGTCAGAGGTAAAGGACCAAAGTTGATGAGATTATTATGATCCAATGCCCAATTAGCTAAAGCATCTGCCACCTTGTTCTGTTCTCTAGGAACATGTTGATATATGATGGTCTGAAATTGTTGAGCAATAACTTTAATATTATCTTGTATCCTGGAGATTAACCAATTATTGGATCTATGTTGTTCTTGAGCTGACAAAAGGTTGACTATAACCTTGGAGTCTGATTCAACTATAATTCTAAGACATCCCAATTTAGTTGCCTCCAGAAGAGCTCTCTGAAATTCCAAGTTTTTTTTACATTATCAGTAAAGTGCCCCAATTGATGACCAAAGAAGAAAAGGGTAGTTCCCAAATAATCATGAGCTACCCCTCCAATACTAGATGGACCTAGATTGCCTCTTGCTGCTCCATCAGTATTTAGTTTCACTAAGTCAAACAGAGGAGGCTGCCATTTTCTCTTAACAGAGGGGCCGATAGTCTAGTACATGACTTAGTCTTTAATCTGCTTTCCTCCAAATTGAGTTTTTGTAGTCAAACATTCCATTTTCGAAGTAAGGGGAAGGGATTTTCATATTATGTTAAATATTTTCCACTATATTACTACGTGTTAATTCCTTAACATACCAAATTTCTCTATTTTCTAATTTAAAGATACATCTATTTCGCTCTTTCCATACATTCCACAGCATAAGAGAAATGGTAATCCGGATTCCTTTGCTAAGGTCCTGAGTAATCAGAGGCTGAGCGTTTCCAAGCTCTAACAATTTCCACAAGATTCATCGAAGAGTCCCAGATGACAAATAACCAATCTGCTAGAATATTCCATAGAGATATTACAAAAGGGCATTGAAGAAAAAGGTGAATCAGAATTTCATCCGCTTCTTTGCACAAAGGGCACCAAAAGGGTCCCACCATACCTCTTTTCATAAAATTGTATCCAATAAGTACCCTCTTGTATAATAGGATCCAGATAAAGAATCTTACTTCAGGCCACAACGCAGGTTGCCAGAGATCAACAAAAATTTCTTTATAAGGATGTGGCTAAGTGCCCATCAAAGTACTATATCCTTAACTACAGAGTAATTCCCTTCCGAATATTTTCCCCATGCAAGGGTATCGGTATTGAAGGACGTTGGAAGGATTCTATTTTTAAGGAGATTTTGAAAAAATTGAATTCGGCCCATAGACAAGGTGGTCTGCCACAAAGACAGAGAGATCCACACAGTCCCCTTAGACGATGATTGAATATAATGGCTCACCTTTTCCTTTACCTTACCATGAAGAGTATTCATAATACTTCTAAGGTCCAGATACTGCTTAATCAAAGGAGGATGCCCATCCCATGAGTCAGTCCAAAAGTTTTTTAATAATTTCTTCCCCCATTTTGAGAACCAAAAGAATCGGAGATCCCCTCGACGGTAAAGAATGTCGGATCAACTCTTGCGGCATCATTCCTTCCGTATATTTTCCTCTAATATTGATGGCCCATAAATGATATGCATTTTGCAGCAGTCTCCAATATAACTTGGCAGCCAAATCCTTCTTATTCGGCAAACTGGATCTAAAACTCAATTCCCCATCTTTCTTTAAAACACGATGTTTTCCATTTTGCAAGATGTCATTTCCTTGCCTGTTGCATTCTTGTCCACAAGAATTCTTGGCCGATGGAATCCAGCTATAGTAAAACTTTCACAAGAATATTCAAAAGGGAAGAAAAGTAGATAGGGATAGCCTGTAAAACAACTTTAATCAAAATAATACGTCCTCCAGAAGTTATCCATCTATGAGTCCATTTACTAAATTTCTGAAGAATATTTTTGGGTAACCAAGTCCAGTCAGTTAATATTTTTGAATCCAACTATTTTAGAGGCAATGTTCCCTACTAAAATCCTAACTTTACCAAAATTTCCTGCTACAACCTAGGTGAGCAATGGAAGAAAATGTTTTTTTATTTTTTTATGTTTATATCTTGCCCTGTGGCCTTTGAAAAGAGCTCTAAATTTTTATGGATCTAGTTAGCTTCTTTTAAATATGCTTCTCCCATAATCGAGGAATCATCTACAAACTGGAGATGAGATAAAAGATCCACCTATCTAGCTAATTTGATACCCTTCAACTTCTTATGGATTCTCGTCTTGGAAATCAATCTTCTGAAAGATTTAGCTACTATTATGAAAAGAAAAGGCGATAAGGGTTCCCCATGCCTTATTCCTCAAGAAGCAAAGAATCTAGCCGTAGGGGAGCCATTAACCAAAATAGAATAAGAGACTGAAGAAATACAAGCTTGTATCCACTGAACCCAACAGGGGGAAAAACCAAACTTCAACGGGATGTCAGTCAAGAACAACCAATTCACCCTATCATATGCTTTAGACAAATCCAACCTCTAAAACATAGCTGGTTTCTTTTGAATTTCCATGGAATGGAGAACTTCTTAAGCTAAAACAATATCATCAATGATTTTATTTTCAAGAAAGAGGCGGTCACTATTGGAGTACATTTATGCAAGAAAATGGATAGTGATCTCCTAGGCTATAATAGCCAAATTCCACTAATGATTTGTGTTTAGATCAGTAACATTTTTGTCTGTTAATAGAACTAATAGAAAGTCCCAATAAGATTTTCGAAAAATTCATGACAGCTGCTGATTTTCATCTCTAAATGTTTATTTTTCTTACATTACTTTCCAAATCCAATCTTATGTTTTTTGATTGGGAACTAATTTTCCTATAAATCTGGCCACTTGCCACTGTATTATAGATATCTTAAGCAGCCCATATCCTCTAGTATGGACTGCTTAAGATTAGGGCCTCTTATAGTACTGTTGTTTATTCTCCAGTATGGATGGTTTTTCAAGATTAGGTGGTAACGATTTTAATATTGTTGGTACTGTATATGCTTAGGATGGTTCTTAATTATTATTATACTTGCAGCTATGCTGATGTGGATCTTAAGCTAAATTTATTGTACAGTGGCTTACTGGAAGCTGATAATTTTGTTTTAAAGAAATTTTTCTACATATAATATAAAGCCCTTGAACTTTTCTAAAAAGAAAAGCAATCCATTTCCTAAAGCATAGCAAGTCATTACATAAAATATATGTTCACTACAAATATATATCTTACGGGTAATTGATACTCTGTTACAGATAAATGTTTGCTGTCTTTGATTGCAAATTGTGCAAACAACCTTAATTTATGAAAGATAGCTAAATTAATTTATGAAAGTTCAGTTGCAATAACCCTGAAAGTGGTTTCTCTTTCATAGCAAATTTTGGCAGAAAACTCTAATTCTCATTTTCTACCTAGAATGGGATATGTCATGTGTGAGAAGTGTCGTGAACATTTTTGGATATACATAAGAGATGCTTTGGAGAATAAAAAATTTAGCACTGGAATATATCCCATATATTTTACCATGGTAAATAGGGATTCTCTAGATTTCCACACACTTGAGTAGCAGAGCCAGAGGTTGTGCCGCTGTTACGCCTTACTTTCAAATTCATAGTCAGAGATCCTCTTGGATTGATCCCCAAGAGGAGAACATGTTGAACTTTAAGCCTTGTGCAGTTGATTATGGGAACTACAACATAAAAGCATTCAATGGTTTTCCACATTGACATATTTTATTGTACATTTTTAACACCAGGTTTTTCTTATGAAACTTTATTTCTTAAACTTGGAAGTATTAGTCTGGAGACATGCTAAGGATTCCCTCACTGATTGCGCCTTATATGCTAAACCCACTGATTGCTTTTAGGCACTTGGGGACATAATATGATGTCAATACCTACTATTAGGATTATACTACCAATGGCCAACGAAATTAAAGTCAAAATATTCCTTGTTTTCTGGCAAACCTGAAATATCTTTTAACAATAATGATTCGAGAAGAGTTGAATAAATTAAAGGTGTTAAATGCTCCCCAAAGTTGTTATTGAATCTAGATAAATTGAAATGCAGCAGCAGTGAAAAATTCCATTAGATTAGAGCAGAGGGGTAGCATCGTAGTCCATTTGAGGGGTATAAATAATTTACTCCACACATAATAGCCACCTGACAATGCAAGGTCTGTTGCTCACTGGTAAGACAAGTAACCTGTAAATCAATTGACAAAGCTATTTGCCAGAAAAAATTATGAAACTATGTTGGGTATGTCATTTCTCCATAAATCCAGGTTGCTTGTGGTGGTTGACAAGTAGCAGGTTTGAGAATCAAAAGTCTCATGGTGACCAAAAGCAGAAAGGCCCAGGAAAGGAATCTGAAACCTGAGTTTTGTTTGTTTCAAAAGTCATTGTGTGGGAAGTGCTTTGAAGTCTCATCTGTTTAAGCTCCCAATTTTTTATATTACATGCATTCACAACGCATACATATCTAGCTGGACGTATGCAAAATGGCATCGGAAAAATAAAGTTCACAAATATTTGGTCTTAAAATTAAATATTTAGTTTCTCCCTTGTTTGTCTTTGGTATTATAGTCTTATAAAGGTCAGTTTTAGTTTTTGATGTTAAAACTTCTCAGCTTTTGCATTGATACGGAACTGGGAGAATCAGTACTCATTGTAACACTCAGACCATTCTTGCTCAAATGATTGCCGGCACTTGGATGTGGTTTGGCTGGGTCTAAGAAGTATTTTCCGCAGTTTAGTTCAAGACAATTTGAATTTTTCAGAAAAAAAATGTTTGGTGAAGGACATTGAGGATTCCCAAATGAAGACCAATGCAATTTCAAATAAAGTTGATAATGTATGTCATTCTTTATATCATCCTGAATAGTACATTACATATAAGGTCCAGGACTCTATTTCTAAAAGGTTGCTTATAGATACAAATTTTATACCACATGGAAGAAAACAAGCATACCATGAAGGTGATCACCATTACTTGGGGGATTCCACCAACCTTAAAACCTTTCACAATGCACCAAAACTCTATGAACTATTGAGTAAGATGAAGAACTATTTAAAGAGGATTGAGGGTGCTAGAGCCTAAGCATTTATGATATACATGACAAAACTAGAATTAGATAAAGAGACAATGCCATAACCAGACCATATTAATACATAATCAAAGATGATATGTTGCATTGATTAATAATTTAACACAACCACAGGTTATCGGGAATGTTATATAAGGGGCAACATAAAGCCTGCAAAAAGCTCCCATACAGTTCAAGATACAGGATGCTAGGGTACAAGGAATGTTAGGTGTGACACTGCCATCTATCACTCAGTACAAAATATAATAGCTCGTCTTCCTTGCAATTGTTATATGATGACAACATACTGAAGACTCAAGAGAACAACGCCTACAAAGTTCATGACTACACATACAAGGCAATGTAGAAAATCAGATTTGCACTCTAGTCCCAAACCTTCATGGAAATATTGAAAGATAATTCGAGAACCTTCCTTTTTTCAACAAACAACAATATGATATTAAAATGATTGAAATACTTGCATTCACCCAAGTCGTGGTCCAAACAAGACCAAAGGACGATGGCAGTTCACAAGATGGACCATATATCTCATTATAATGCATAGGCCTGGAAACAAAAGAGCTGAAAGAAAGTATTTTTACATCAACGAAACAGTAAGCTGAAAAACATAACAAGATATCACTTACAACTATACTTGCAAAGTCAAACATTTCAAATCCCAACTACCAACTAAACTTGCATATCTTATTAGCCATTTCCCTACAACTGCTAACTCACTGCAAGCTAAAACACGTCAAAGTCCCCATCCACACTAACATTCATGTCACCTAGAATCCTGATCAAACTGCGGTCCCTCATCGTTATATCCTTGGAGTGCAGGACCACAGCCTTCGGAGATAAGTTATATAGCTCCCCCACTGGGAGCCTTTTAAGCCCTTGGGGGCAAGAATTTTATCTCCTTCCATTGAAGGATGAGGTTCCCGGTTTGGAGCTGCAGGTATGGCATGGCACATGTAGATTGCTCCACATCCTAATTGGATTCATAAATGGCAGCCTCAACTGAGCTTTCACTCTGTACCACTCGTCTTTGTGGATTGTGTTGGGGTCCTCTTTGTTCTTCAAGAATCTCAAATCGGTTTTCTTTATGATAGCTCAGAGGAGAGAATTTTTTCAATGGCCTTGATCCTTTGCTGACACTGCTGGAAATTATTTTCCAAATGCAAAGAGCATTTATCAAGTACATCAATCATATTCTCTTGTTGTTAAATACATTGGACTAGATTATTTATACATATTTCCAAAATAGGGTTTTGAATCGCCTTTTCCTCAATATTGTTGATCATTTGCTGGATGTACCCAATGACTATGTTGAGACTAGAAATGAGAAGAAAAACACCCGTTGGATTCTTAGGACCACTATGAAAAATAACATTTGATCAAGGGGGCAAAGCTATAGTCTAGCTTACCTGATTGGTTATGTGGCATTGTTTGTTAAAAGCTTGGGGTTAAACTAATCAGCCACTAGAGGGTGAACAATATGACACAAATGGTATCAATTTTTCATCAATGAAGAGGGTTTTCTAATCTTGGTATTGATATTGCACAAATTCACCAGACAGTAAAATTGGGTGTGAAGGTCGGGTTTTGGAGGAATAAAGGAAAGATTAGAAGAAAGAGAAGATGGCCCTGAGATTAGCCATGGGATTGGGGGTCACAACATTACCTGGGGTTTTGGCGACAGCTCAGACTTAATGCATACCAGGACATTGGACCTAAAGATGTCACGTGGGGCACATGATTGGGCTCTTCATCATCAATATTAATATGTTGATGCTGCACATTGCTTGAAGACCCCACTCTGGCTGCTCTGAAACGAGCATTATGTCTGTATACTTGCAGAGGCTGTTTTTCAGAATACAAACACTTATATTTTACATATTCAAGTATTCCCTATAGCAAAAATTTGAAGAGCAGATCATAAGTGAGTAGAGATACTAGGGCGCTTTCAGGTGGAGTAGGCTGCAAGAAAATATAACATCTATTGGAAATCCAAGGTATATTTCGAGTGTAGTCTAGCTGCAGCCAAAAGAACTTTCTATGCCTTGAGATTTAATGGCCCTGACATCAAATCAAGGGTGGTACACTTTTCAAGGGATTTGAATCTAAAAGCTTCCCATTTCTGGATACAACACAGCTCGTAGCAAGGGGTTTCCTAACACATAAATCATCTAAATCTGACTCTAAATGGATCCAGTCTGCATCTGTGCCATTCGTAAAAATCCCATACTCACCTTTGTTATCCATTAATTCCTTACTTTTAGTGATAAAAAACAGGAGAATGCAGTTAATGCTAGTAAGTGTGAGGATTTGTTTCATTCACTAGATCGTCATTGCCTTAAATACAACATACACCAAATAGCACAGAAATGAACATCCTGTGACACAGTAATATTGGTGATAACATCTGTCAAAGGAAAAGAGCCCATGACAGTTACGTGTCTTTGATGGGCAGATATAACGAGAGAATGGCAAGTAAATTTGTGAGAAAAGAAAGAACTTTCATAAATGGAGCTTATAATTTCCCTCATCTCTACACACTACTGCCCACAGCATTCACAGTCCCAGATTCTTGGAATCGTGGGTCAAGATCTAACATTATATTGTTGGATGCGTTGTCCAATTGCAACTATCAAATTGCCAATTCAATTGGAGGGAAGTTTTATCCTTTGACAGATTAAATTATGGGACAACATGGAGGCAATGTAAAGAGCAATCATGGTGTAGAGGATCATCCGAACAACCTACAACAGCTATTGGAAGTTTCTTTCCATTTATCTCTGAGGACTTGAGATATGAAGACATTGATGGAAAGGTTGTTACAATAACTCTAGGGAGTCAGTCACAGATTCCAAACCAACGAAGCCACTCCTAGAAGGGACTACCTATCACCACCCAATGGAAATCAGCAGAACCTTATTCAGTTACAATCATCAAACGAGTTTCTTGAATCTTTGGTACAAGAAATTCATGCCTACAATATGACTAAGGAATGACACAATGATCTTGTCTAGAAAAAAATGAACACTATCAATCATAACCTCACTAAGGAAAAACTGTGCTTGGTAGCCATATAATGATCTAATAATCTGGCTATCTACCTCTATGCGTTTTGTTTAATAGTTAATATCTTAATCAGTACTTGTTGGACCCCTAAAAGGTCACGGAGTACCTAAGGCGCAAAGCGTTGTGGCTCACGGAGACAGGGCGCGAAGGCACGCGCAGAAGTAGTCCTCGAAGAGGCACGAAGGGTCGCGCCAGGGCAGGTTGGAGTTAGGACTCAGTAAGTTTTGGACAAACAGAAAAAGAAGAGCATAAGGAGCGAATAGAAAAGTGACCAGATACAAATGTGGATAAGCCATGAAGACTTGCGATCCAAGAAAAGGATATTCCAGGGAATCATTACGGTTATCATGAGAGGATAATGAGTCCAGGTTGTTAAGGATTAGCTAGCACATGCATGCTAAAGGCACTCGATTGAGGGAAACACGTGATGACATCTGGCAAATTCCTAAGTAGTGGTAGAGCAATCATGAGGAGATCCCAGTAGGCTTTCGCAGGTGATGATGGACGGTTAGAGAAGATTCCTTCGACTGCTTGTATTAGAGGATCGTTTCTAGAAGAGAAATGAGGGAAAAGAAAAGTATTGTGTAATGTGTGGAACAGAGAGCTCTGTGATGTGAAAAAAGCTCTGCTACTATGAACATTGTCGTGGATGGAACTTCTTGATGTAATCTTAGCTACTGTATTTGACTTATCAATATAATGAAGCAGTTTTGTAACACTCTTGCAATGGGTCTTGATATGTGTTTTTCCCTTTCGTTCATGTGTGTGTGTTACTAGTTTCCTCAATGGTATTTCATGGCTGATTCTACTTTTAGTTGATCATGTTAAATCCGTGTTTGGAATACATCATCTAAGAGTAAAAGCTTACATCTAAATCCTATGGATAATTACATTTATTCTTTGGTTATACTACATCACCATGTTGATAAAGAACATTCTCACGAAGCTCACATAAAGGATGGACTCGGCGCCTGTGTGCGCCTCGGGTGAGCTTCCAGGCTAAGACTGGATGATATGCCGGCGCACTTTGGATTAGTTGCTGAAATAGGCGGTGATAGTGGAGACTAAATTTTGGTTATGTTGACAGGACCTCTTTTCGAAGTTGTGAGAATGATGAGTGATGACAGAGCGCTTGACCTTGGACAATGTCGAAGCATGGTTTAAGAACACGAAGGATGAGTTTGCTCATAGATTTAGTGTTGGACCTGAGTTTTATGCACGTAAATGGGTAGAAGAACCCCTGTATCATGAGCTATATGAAACCTTTTTTTGTTTCTTCCTAGTGGAGTTGTATGAATGGATTTTGGCGTATGCATCTAGATCAAGCTAGTAATATAGATCTCACGTGTGGACCCAAGATGAATATCAAAGGCTACAAGATGCTGATCTGACTTGGACACGTGTTGTTGATCATTGGTGGAGAAGAGTGTTGATTAGTTATACCCTGGAATACGTTATTTCTACGTATTCTTGTTCGGAGGTTGCTGAGATTGAGTTCTTAAGGGAGCCTAGAGGATCATTTTTGCATGATATCCCCTTAGCTATAAAGATCCTGATCATTACACTGAGTTTGGAAGTATTTCCTATGGCCGGCTGAGCTTCTTTTGATTGTTGGGCGAGGAAGCTAGGGAGGAGGAAGATGGCGGACCTTGCGGCTGAGCAGGAGAGGGAAGAGAGATGACTCAAGTATAATGAAGCACGTGAGATGGAGTTAGATAGACAACGCGAAGTTGCAGGAGCGATGGATTTATGGAGGCAGATGTTGTGGGAAGGAATTGAGGTTCACGTAGAGGACGTGGACCCTGAGCAGTCCATGCTACCCCATCTTGGCAAATGCGGGAGAGAAACCCTTTCAGATTCTGAAGAAAGCTCGTCATATGAAGAAAGCAGAGGAGTCATTGGCGCGCATCTGAATCCACCTGGTGACCAACCCCTGACGCTTAGCTTTCCAAATCCAGAGATAAGTATTGCTAACCCAGTCGATATTGGTGGAAGTGACCGATCAGCACCTAGGAGGTATAACTTTTCATTAAGCACATCTATGGCTGCACAATCATTTCCTGTGTTTGGAAGAATATTGTTTAGATCGAAATTTGGGCAAGGTATGGGTACACAACTTGAGTACCACATCTGGAAGTGGCGCGGGACACACATCTGGTAGCGGTCAACTGGTCATGCTCACCTGCCTTTCCTACTGGATTCACAAACCTCTCCCCTAACTAGTAGGGCGATCACCCCTGCTACATTTCTCTCTTTTCCAAGACAACTTTTACTTTCTAATGTATCCTCCCCAAACCCACCTACAAGTATTAACAGGGGCGTCAAACAAGCACCAACACCTTATTTTCTTTCAATCGGATGCACCACCCTCCCTATTTATATTCATTCAAGTGCACACTCATCTTTTGTTTTTACTAACTAGATGCTCGAGTATAGATAGGGGATTTCTCTCCCTTTCCCAGTGAGGAGAGTGTCGCCTATCTATATAAGTACCTCTCTCTTTGACACCCTGGCCTTCAACCCCACCAACCCCTTGACGTAGCACCCGCCCACCTAGCTATTCTTTTTTAGGATCTGTCATATAGATATGGGGGAGCCCTCCTCTCCTTCAAACTATGGTTCTCACCCTCCTACCCTTTATACAGTATGCTCCCCATCCCCCTACGACTATAAATAGGGTTGTCAAACAATCGCCCCCACCTTCCTTTCTTTCTACCGGATGCACCACCCTCCTTATTTATACTTATTCAAGTGCACACACTTGTGTTTTGTTCTTAATAACTAGATGCTCTCGAGAATAGATAAGGGCCTCCTCTCCCTTTCGCAATGAGGAGAGTGCCTCCTATTTATATAAGTACATCTTACTAACTTGGTAAGATGACGAGTGCAAAATCTTCCACAGACAATTACATCATGCCTTTAACCAGGCCCACCACTCCTATCCTACCTTGAAAGCCTCCTACCGTTGTCTCCTTTGCCGAAAAAAATGCCTCTTCATCTCCCAGCATAGACGAACTTTATGCGAGTCTCTTTGGCACTCTCCTAAGCATTTCTGGTGCACCATTTTCCCCCGCTATTCTTCTCTTCCTGTTGAACTTAATCCCAATTCCATTCTCTCACACCTCCAGTATTTATGATATTCCCAAACAGCCACATATAAGGTTGACAACCCACCTTCCTTGTGCCACCTTTTCACCTACACTACAATCAAAGAGGCAATCAAGGAGATGAACAAAGAGGCAATTAGAGTGATGAACTATACCAGGGCAGCGGATGAGGAGGGATTCCAACTGTAATTCTTCAAACTTGGTGAAGGGGTTCTTTGTAGTTATTTGACTGATCTCTTCAATCACGTGGTTTGCTCCGGTTTTGCGCTATCTTGGTCACATCCTATCATTCACCCAATTCACAAATCAAGTCCGAACTCTGACCCTAACAACTACAGAACCATTATGGTGGGTCATACATTCTACGAACTTTATGCTATAGTCTTACATATGCAGTTATCCGAGGAGTTAGAGTGCAGGAACCTTAGAGCCAGGGGGCAAGCTGGTTTTTGGCCTAATCACCAAACAACTGACCATATCTTCACCCTCCAGGACATCATTGAGGAGGCACGTCATCGCTAGTCGAAGGTTTATTGTTGCTTTGTGTATTTTTGGAAAGCCTTTGACTCGGTTCCACGTGATGCACTTATTCAAAGACTTTGTGACACTGGCATTTCCGAGACCCTTCTCACGGCCACCATGCACCTATACGAGACTGTTTAGGGCCACCTCCGCACCTCCCTAGGGAGAGTCAAGAGTTCAGTGGAGTACCATTGGGGTAAAGCAAAGGTGCCCCCTACCCCAACTCTGTTTGGGATATACATTGATTAGCTAGAGTCTTTACTCCATGAGCATATTCAGTATAGTGATGGGTGATTTCTACACCAGGTTTTGATATCCATTCATTTGTTTGCAAATGATGTGGTTCTCCTAGCTTCTTCTCCTGAGGGCTTACAGAGACAGCTAGATGCCTTAGCCTTGTTTTGTGATCTTCAGCATGAAAGTTAACCTAGGTAAAACCAAGGTTATGGTCTTCAATGGTTTGAAGACCTCACAGCTCCACTTCTTCTTCAGGGGTGAGGAAATTGAGATCACTAACTCTTATACCTACTTGGGGATTTTGTTCTCTATCCCTCATTTCAGTTTGAGACAAGGCCTCCAACATCGTGTCAATAAGGGCTATGGGTCCTTAGTTCTTCTAGAGAGACAATGCTTCCGCTATCACTTTCAAGACATCTCCTCCAAAATGTCCCTCATGGACTCCCTCATCTGATCCACAGTTCTCTAAAGTTTTATTACTTGGGGACCCTCTTTGTTGGGTACTATTGGGCCTCCCTCGAGAAGGTCTAGAAACTTCTCCTTCGTCGTTTCATTAGGTGTAAGAAAACTGTACCCCAACACATTATTTTGGTAGATTTTGGAGCCCATCCTTTCAGATTGGAGACCATATTTGACTTGGTTTCTTTCTTGCACCACATCCAGGGCTTCACAGACATTGTCAAGGGGCAGGACAGGTAGCCGTACTTGGCATACTATTCATCAAGGTTTATTTATCTTTCAAACTCCCCACGTCAGGGTCATGGTTGGTATGTTGAGGTCTCCAAACTTTTGGGGGAAGTTGGTATTCAAATCGACCATCTTCCACCTTTTCGGTACTCCTTGGACACACCGAGCCACCTTCCACCTACTAAACAAGATATGAATAGGGTCATCAAAGAGGATATTTACAGGCAATTCATCCGTAATACTTGGGTAAATCCTCAGGGGGGTTTACGTCCCAATATGGCCTTTTACGCTAATCATTTCTTCGGGTTGAGGGGGTGGTCTCATTATCCATCCTTAGTACACCCTTCGACACTGGATGCATGCCCTTTGCATCCCCTTGGTCAGTTCAGGGATGGCTCTCTTAAACTCCATTGTGAAACGGATCACCACCTTGATCATTCGGACAAGATTTTCCAGTTGTGTAGTCTCCAGGTGACCAAGACCGAAACACACTTCATATTTCAGTGCCCCATTTACTATGATATCAAAGGGAGGTTCCATTGTTATTTAGGAGGACGTAGGATCTTTCTGACTTCTTTAGGTTTGAGGATCAGAGGTGCTTGGCTTTATACTTACAAGAGGCTCTAAAGCTTCGTGAGCACACTCTTTAGCCGCATCCTAGATTGGACTCTACCTAGAGGATCACTTCCTTCTTCACAGTATTATCTTCGAAGAGAGGCACTAAGCGCCCTTATGATACCAACCCCACTTCTTCCTCCAAATTGTTTCGGCCCAAGGGAACCACCCATGGCTCCCCGAGCCATTACAAGCATGCCCTTACTAGGTCTAGCCTCAAGAGACAGAATAGATCCACCATGCATCAAAGGGCTGATACTATGTCTAAACAGCGACATAGTAGGCAGACTCTCTCTTCGACATGTTGGCATTCTATCCTAAACTTTTTCCAACCAGCCTCGAATATTAGGAGAGATGGATCTAGCATTCCTTGATGGGCTTTCCTCTTTTCTTCTCCTTGGTCGTCTTTCCCCCTTTCTTCCTCTCACTCGTATTTCCACCCCCATTCTAGGTGTGTGTGTTCTCTCCTTCTAGTTGGCCATCTCTTCTGGATTTTGTACTTGTCTTTCTCGGGAACTCTTTGGTTTTCCCACTTTGTATCGATGCTGGTTGTTTTCTGCAATCCCTTTGACCTACTTTTGTGGCAATTTATTGGACATTAATATATTTTTCTTTATCTTTATCTCTCCCTTTGACCTTCTTTTGTGGTCATTTGTTGGACATTAATATATTTATCTTTCTCTTTATCTCTCTCTTTGCCACCCTCTCCCTCAGCCCCGCCTAACCCTTTAAGTAGCACCCACCCACCTACCTATTCTATTTTTTGGATTCGTTATATTGATATGAGGGGGGCCTCCTCTCCTGCACAATATGGTTCTCACCCACGACAAATATATGAGAATAAACCTACCCCCAATTTATACTTCCGATAATCCACCTTATCTCATACCCCCTTCTTTAACACCCTCCACCCCCTGTTGACATCACTAGCCCAATGGACATATTGGAACTACCCCTATCCCCAATCCTGTCTCTATATATAAACAGCCAAACCTAAATCATAACCTTATCAAAATTGTCCCTATGTTCAGCCCATATCTATCTACACGTATAAAAACCTAACCCCCAACCCTATTGTAACTACCCCTATCCCCAACCCCATCTTTATATATAAGGTATCGACCTAATATCACTCGATTTATCACGTATATAACCAAACAACAGTCTCATATCAACTATATTCTTTTGTCATCGACAATATTGTATCATGTATAGAATCCATGGAGCACCTCCCTCATGTGATGGTATCACTCGATATATCACGTATATAAACCAAACGACAGTCTCATATCAACTATATATAGCCTTTTCCTCACATTTGTGATGCGGTCCACTCAAACAGTTTCCTTAGGACTTCCCCTTGGCCCATATATTAGGGCCTTCCTCCACCAACAACCCTTAACAGGGAACTCAAAACAAGCCACCAAGGGATTCATCATAAAAGTCCAAGCAACCATTTTAAAAAACCCATGCCCAAAAGATCGTCCATGCAATCCAAAGTTCCACCAACAATCCCACCAAAATAGACGCCCCACTTGTATCTCATCTACACCGCTACCTCTTTTTGACCTTGGCTAGTGTAGAAACTCCAGCAAACCAATCCATTACCAAAAACCCTTAACTGGGAACTCAAAACATACCCCAAACCACCAAGGGATTCATCGCAATCGTCCAAGCAACCGTTTCATAAAACTCATGCCCAAAAATATCACCCATACAATCCATGGTTCCACCAACAGTCCCACCAAAAGACATGTCATATTCGCATCTCATCCACACCCCTGTCCTTTTGACCTTAGCTCATGCAAAAACTCCAGCGCATCAACCCATTACCAAAGACTCTATCATGGCTTGAGTTTGGCTATTGTTCATTTGCAAACAAATCTTTGTCACACGAGAGCCTCATAATGACCCAATTGGAAGTTGACATTTTCATGTAGCCATCCATTGCTCCAACACCTCCCAGATTCACGAGGCTCTCCCCGAATTCAATGGAAGATGATGTAACGTATGCTTCCACAAATCTTGGTTTTCTGCAACTTTTTATGCCTAGAAACTTAATCGCTACCCATTGGTCTCTGATGATCCTAGGGTTATTTGAGGTCATTCCATATCACTACAACGTAAGCCCAACTGTCAGGTTGTATTAGATGATCCCAAATTCTCTCATTTATTTGTTTTCAACCACGCCAATGTTTGTTCCATCTTTATGGAGGTCAAACTAAACAACCAATTCCCCTACTATAGGTTACTAGTTCCCTCTCTCGACCAATGACTTGAATCATTCTTTGAAGGGAAAAATACACAGCTACATGGTCAAAGGGCGTGAAATGTGTGAGGGCTACCGATTCGAGGAGGTCAATGAACTTTTCCTCATTCTTCAGTGGCATCCATGAAAAAAAGGAACCAAGAAATTATTGATCTTCAGTGGCATCAATGAACTTTTCCTCATTCTTCAGTGGCATCCACAAAAAACTAGAACCAAGAAATTATTGATCTTTGGAAGGGGTCTCACCGCCGATGAAACCCAAATGTTTCATTATTTAAAAAGGGTTACGAGGGAGCTCAACTATCCACATGGCATCCCACACAATATCGGAACCGAGAACTATTTGAAAAGGATTTCACATCTTTATCACAAACGTGCAGATTTCTTCAAATGAGAAAACAATGACTTTGAATTCTTCTTTGCTAACTCGGAAAAGTGAACATGGATCAATGATTCTAACTAGAGAATTTCAGAAAACTCTTTTCAAGGAAGACATGTTCTTCTCCCCTGCAATACTGGCCCCAATCATTACAAGCTTAAAATCGACCCATTGTCATTACTCCAACACTTACCCATTCCCCAATTCCTTTTTTTAGTGAAGGGACCAAACTTAGAGATTTC
Source organism: Taxus chinensis (assembly GCA_019776745.2). Taxonomy (NCBI): domain Eukaryota; kingdom Viridiplantae; phylum Streptophyta; class Pinopsida; order Cupressales; family Taxaceae; genus Taxus; species Taxus chinensis. The sequence goes on from CM034152.1 coordinate 695,197,616, forward strand.
AAATCAATTATTTATAGCCGATGTTTAAGTCAATCTCTCTCAAGAAATCATTTGAGGGCGAGACCCCCTCTGATGAATTATCGAAATGGGATCCTACGGAGGGACAGATTCCCAAAACCTTTCTCGACATTCTCTACCTGGAAACCAACCATTGGGCTACCTATCTATACCTATTGACAAAGATAAAGATTATGCCCCTCTATCTATACTGGTCAAATTATCTATAGATGAGATGGCCTAAGGGGAAGTGTTTTATTCATTAGATCGCATACATGTGGGAAATCCCTCTAATGCAAAGGAAACCTACAATTCCAACTTTGATTATATATAAGTACGATTTTGAATCCTACTTTCCCTTCTAGTCCTCACACAGTGACTTCACCCAACATACCATCAACTGAAGTCCCTCTGTCAAGAAGCTAGGTTCTAGCTATAATTGTAGATCATCAAGATATACAAACTGTCGGCTCTGCCCTATCTATATTTGGGGCAGATGGGTGGTCGGTAAACAAGCTATCTTTAGATCCCTACTCTTTATAACCCATTTCAAGCTTCCCCTATATATAGGCTGACTACTTTCAATTTAGGGAGGATCAGGAAACTAAGGGCAGTTACCCACTCTCATATCAAATTTATAACCCACCATCAAAGTTATCCCTGAGTGAGCACTCCCCTATCTCTCTATCAATGTTTGTGCTCCCATTATCTAGAGTTGTCACCCAGGGAACACTCCCCATTATACCTTCAAGCAGAGAGTGCCTCCCCTGAATGAAAAATTTTGAAAACCACTCCTCACACAGTGACTTCACCCAACATACCATCAACCAAAGCCCCTTTGTCAAGAAGTTACGCTCTAGATATAATTGTAGATCATCAAGATATACAAAATGTCGGCTCTGCCCTATCTATATCAATGTTTTAAAAATCGGAACCGGACTCGGAATCAATCGAGGGTTGGACCGGACCGGTTCAAACTCTATGAACCGGTTTACTAAAAAACACATAAAAATTACATTTTTAAAGAAAATAATATATTTGAAAAATTAGAAACCATGATTCCAACAATTACACACAAAATATGCAAAGTTTGCTCATGTATATAGTGATAGTTGGAATGCTCGCACTCGGCAAATACTCGGTAGACCCCAAAAAAAAAACTCGGCAATATTCGGCCAGAATACTCGCCAAGTTTTGGCGAGTACTCACCGAGTTTTGGAAAGCTATCCAGTATTTTTAATTACTAATTTGTCTATAGGCAATCAAAGCTCATGATTCTTTCAGAAGATTGCAAGAAGTTGCTTGGTCCAAAAAGGTGCAAAAATGGATTTTATGAAAATAAGAAAAATATTGCCATCAACGCGTAGAGCTCAAGAAAATATGCACTTTTAGAGAAAACGACACCTGAAACGGAGCCACAAAATGAAAGTTATGGCACATGCAAGTTTTTGCTGCTACATCTTCCCGGACCCTTTCCAAAAATGGCAAATTTTATTCTATGCTTGTGTTTTTTTAACCAAAAATCAAAAAAAGGAAAGAAATGTTATCTTTACATGACTCGGTCGGTTCAGGATGAAACCGGACCGGTTTGACTAGTTTGGGATAAAACCGGTCAACCGATCTGGTTTACTAAACGGTTCGTGCTTTAAAATGTTAAACCGGTCAAACCGGCCGGTTTCGATTCCGGTTTGACCGGTTTTTAAAACACTGATCTATATTTGGGGCAGATGGGTGGTCGGTAAACAAGCCAGCTTTAGATCCCTACTCTTTATAACCCATTTCAAGCTTCCCCTATATATAGGCTGACTACTTTCAATTTAGGGAGGATAGGGAAACTGAGGGCAGTTACCCACTCTCATATCAAATTTATAACCCACCACCAATGTTATCCCCGAGTGAGCACTCGCCTATCTCTCTATCAATGTTTGTGCTCCCATTATCTAGAGTTGTCACCCAAGGAACACTCCCCATTATACCTTCAAGCAGAGAGTGTCTCCCCTGAATGAAGAATTTCGAAAACCACTCCACAGTGATCTAGCTTTCAAAAAAGGCAGCATCCCTCTACCAACAAAGACCCGAGAATAATTGATAATAATTGAGGCACCCAACCTTTCCATTCTTGTAAACTAGCAACCCCACTATAGTGATAACACCCAACCTTACCTATCTACATAGGTTGGTCACAAAAAACCCCATTTATCTATAGTTTAATTGTGCATGCCCTAAAATATCTATATATAGGGGTCGCATTTGTGGCTTGTGTATTGGCCCCAATATAGGCGTGGACTCTACATTTAGTTGGGGACCAAACCATCCCAGCCAAGTCGACCACCACTTATTGGTTCTTCTCTAGACTAGCTCTATTTGGTCGAATTGAGGGCTTACTCTCTTTCAAATGCACATTGGCCTACTCCTCTCTGTAGACTAGATGGAGGCTCAAGGGCTTACTCATGCCGATATGCACATGGGCCCACTATTAAATGAGATACAGTCCTCTCTAGACATATCTAGCTCTGGTCAGCTTGCCACTAATGATTGGTTTAATCACCTCTAGAGGTTAACTTACCCTAGATATTGAAATAACTTCTCCCACTCATATCATGCATATATTATATAGTTTAGTATCTCCTTTCAAGTTTAGCCTCCAATATTAGGATTCGGCACTAAGTTCAACCTCTTATGGAGGAAGCAACCACTCATATCACGTATAGCGTTAAGTCTTTAGTTGACACTCTATATTCAATCCTCAACTGACCGTATATTATTTCTACGAGTGTTTCATCGCCATTTATCAAATGCTACGATAAATATTTTTCAAGGGTGCACAGTCTCATCATGTTTACAATGTCATTTCTCCAGCAGACTATGGTCAAGAATTTTCAAACCGTCCTTGGTCGATAGCTCTCCCACTCATTTCATGTATTTAAAATATAATCTAATTAGTCAGTCTTTAAGGTTTTAGTCAAAGGCTCTCTAGTCAAAGTCTTAAGTCAAGTCAGCACCCATCATATCACTTTTTTAATCATGAAATGCCACAACTACCAAATGCACACACCAACCTTCCTCCACCCACCACATCACAAGTTGCTACCCTAGCTAAATTGGGCACACCCACCTACCTATTCTCTTTATCATAAGGAAAAATAACTACCGGATGGACTATATACTCTCCTCATCCAACTGATTAACTCCTTTGAAGACGACATCTCTACTCACCCTACATAGGAGACCTATATATGAGAAAACCTCCACCTATATGAAAACCCCCTATAGATGCCCTTCTACCGAGTGATTCCCCTCTCAATAGGGACAAGCTAGTGTAAACCCACTCAGAGATGTGCACACTCCTAGATGCAACCCAACAATAAATAGTATACTCTATCATCTACTCTCTAGGAAACACTCACTCATATTACATATATCATTCATGTTCAATCTAGGTGGTTTAATCCCTTCAGTTCAATAATTGTTTAGTCCAAGGTAGTCAATCACTCCTTAATCAACACTCATATAGCATATATAATCAAATCATCACGTCATTCTCTAGTCGAATCACTCTCTAGTCTAGTGTATTTACTCCCCTATTCAGTTGGCACTATTTAATCAATACACCATTTTTCAATAGTTTCTATTTTGGCTTTAATTGAGAATATTTAATAAATTAACCCATTCAATTAGTCTTTAGTCGAGGGTATCATTCAATATAATATAGTTAATTCATCTTTAGTCAAGTTTTCTCCCACTCGTTTCACCCTTCTCTTCCCCCAACCTACCCTTTCTCTCTATCTGATGACCTGTATATAGGGGAATTCTCTCCTAACCAAGATGTTTGCCCCACCCTCTCTACATCGGCCTTTCAATCTGCCTTCCCTTTCTCTCTACTGGATGGCTTATATTATATATATATATATATAGATATATATATATATATATATATATATATATATATATCTGGAGGGGGCTCCTCTCCCTGCCCAATAAGGTGATTTCGCCCCATCCTTCTCTTAGCAGGCATATATATAAGGGCCTTCCCTCCCAACCAAGAAGTTTGCCCCACCTCTACGTTGGCCTTTCAATCTACCTGCCCTCTCTCTATCTATTGTAGACACCCCAAAGTCACTCACTCGTTCCTAGTTTACATCCTAGTTCATACCCTCTTATGATTGATTAATTAAATTGATTAATCATGCTACTACATCCCTTTGGATTAATTCAATTAATCTTTAGTACCCCTTTAGCTAGCTTAATTATCATTTATTAAATAAATGATTAATTAATTAGTGTGCACATTTTAGCTAATTAAATTAGTTATTTAAATAGGAAAGTACACCTATTTTCCTTGTCAACTGCCACTTAGACTCCACTTCACCAATCCAATCAACTCAAGTTCTAGAATCCTAGAAAGGTGGGGGCAATTAAATTGCACGTATAACCACCTTTCCGGATTAACTTCTGTCAATTAAACCCATTTAGTGCCCCTCAATGGCATTTATTCTTCCCGCAATTGTTCAGTCCCCTCAACCGCTAAAAAATAGCATGTGCATTCAATTAGTTTCAACCAACTTCCAACCACTACTTAGCCTTATAAAACACAGGCTTATCCTATCTCAAATCCTCTTGGATTTCCCGTACACTTACTTTGTCCATTTTGTTGTCCAACTTATGTTATTTTGGAAGCAATAATCCAAGCTAAATCTGTTCGTAGCATGGTCAAATCCACATTTGGAGGTCATTTCCAAGAGCACCCACAATCAATTATGTAGAAGGTTACACAAGCTTAAAGATTCTACAACCTTACTTGAGGTTTGCAAAGAAGAGCTACATTAAGGTTTGCACATCTATTTTGTGTGTCTTACATTTAATTGAGTTTTTCATTGTTCACATGTCTTTTCTCTCTACCAGATGTTATGTATCTATGTATGTATAATGGGGATCTCATCTCCCTACCCAATAAGGTGCTTTCACCAAATCCTTCTCTTAGCAGGCATATAATCTCTCTACTTCGTGAGAAACCCTCTCCCATGCCTAGTAAGGATCACACCCACATATTGTCTCTCTCCACATGAACGACATCTCTCATACTAGATAAACAAACCCTCTACTGGATACACAAATACTATTTACCCTAGTAAGGTGCTCACCCAATCTACCTCAATAAGGTGATCCCTCCTACCTTTTCTATCTCCTCTCTATATATAAGGCAACCTCCATCTTTCCAGACCAACAAAATACCCTCTATGGTGCTTGCACTCACCCCCGCCTTCCTTTCTCTTTGGTAGCCTTCTCTACAACTATAGGTGGCCACCCTCTCCCTCTTTCGGATGAACACCTAGCCCAATTAGGTGCTCACATCCTCCTCCATTTCCCTCTGTCAACCATCCTATCTATCAGATAGACAAACCTATCTAACCCCACCTACCCTTTTAAGTGCTTGCCCCCACCTACCTTTCCTCTCTAGTAGATCAATCCCTCAACCTCAACCCCCTTTCAGTAGCTTAAGCATTCTCTCTATCAAGCCTGCCCTTTCTCCCCTTTCGGTAGATCATGTCAAACAACCTCTCTACCGAAGCTACCCTTCCTCTCCTCCTAGTAGGTCACGCCCACCTACCTTTCCTTCTACTAGTTCAGAGAAATTTTCATCTCCACCTTTCAGTAGTTTGTGCCCACCTACCTTAATGTCCAATTGAGCCTACCCTTTCTCCCCTTTCAGTAGATCATGTCCAACAACCTCTCTACCAAAGCTACCCTTCCTCTCCTCTTAGTAGGTCACACCCACCTACCTTTCCTTCTACTGGTTCAGACAAATTTTCCTCTCCCACATTCAATAGCTTGTGCCTACCTACCTTTCTCTCTACCAAGGTTTCCCTTTCTCCCTTTTTGGTACCTCAGGTTAAACAACCTCTCATTATCAAAGCTACAATTCCTATCCTCTTAGTAGCTCACACCCACCTATCTTTCTTTCTATCAGTCCAGACAGATTTTCCTCTCCCCCTTCTAGGTGTTCATCCCCTCTTCCCCCCCCAATTAGGTGCTCACGCACCTTCCTTTCACACTCTCTCCCCTCTGGGTAGAGTTGAGTGCCAAATTTTGTTTAGGATCTCCTCCCCCTATTCTTGAGGAGCTCAAACGGCTAAATGCCCATGCAAGATTTTGTACCCTCCACCACTAATCATCAATAACAAACCACTCAATCTTGATGCCCCCGTTTCGATATTACCAAGGGAGGGGAAAGGAGAAATGATGACTGAGTCACCTTTGTGGAAATAGGAATGGGAATAGGAAGATCCGAAGGTGAGGGGGAGCATGGAAGGATCCCAAAAACAAATGGGACTGTGATTTAATCCAAAGAAAGGTAATCGCCTCCTCTTATTATCTCTCATTATTTTCCATAGGCCTCTACTAGGATTAGTAATGCCACCCCAGATACCAAGTCCTTCCCCCACTCAATTTAGTATAGCATGTCTTGATGTAGGGGCATCAAAGGAGCACAAGAAATCTGTGCATCAACAAAAAATAGTGTTCTTGCATCAACCAAAAATAGTAGGCTTGTATTCATGCAAACTTGTCAGTCCATGGGAAGCATCAACATTCCAACACTTCAAGAGAAAAAAGTAAATCAGATAACATCAATTTCATCTATCTACAAAGTTCCAAGAAAATTGGTTAAGGTCCTCGAAAATAAAAAGAATCTTACAAGTGATAAAAAAGAGAGGTATTGGGGCATAGGAAAAAAGTATCAAAAGGACATCTCAACATAATAATTTGATTGCATATTTGGATTCCCCTTGAAAAAATACACACTTCCAAAAAATACGGCACATGATTTTGAGGTTGTATACAAAGGTTTTGGCTCCTAGAAGTTCCAAGGTTTGCTTTGTTGCAACCGTTAATCTAGTTTAGGTGGCATTTTAACCGTTGGGGTGGTTACCCAAAGGTTTCGCAAATGGCACTCTATTTAAAGTGGCGGTTTCACCCGTGAGGAATGCAAAACAAAAGTAATTGGTCCAAATTGATTGGGATTCTCTTCGTGATCATTTCTAATGTTATTGGGAATTGGAAGCAACACTCCAAAATGTTAGAGATGGTAGAATGATTCAAATTCTTGGAGTACGAATTGTTTTGGCATGCAAGTAAGCAATACGACACTTAATTGAGAGACAATTCATTTCATTGATAAAGTTAGAGTTGGATTTGGGAGTTAATTCCAATTCAAAGTAGTGCAAGATGTATTGAGTCCATGAGGGATTGTGGTAAGGGATAGATATTCTTCATTTAATGTTGGGGTGGTTGCCCAAAGGTTTCGCAAATGGCACTCTATTTAAAGTGGCGGTTTCGCCCGTGAGGAATGCAAAACAAAAGTAATTGGTCCAAATTGATTGGGATTTTCTTCGTGATCATTTCTAATGTTATTGGGAATTGGAAGCGACACTCCAGAATGTTAGAGATGGTAGAATGATTCAAATTCTTGGAGTACGAATTGTTTTGGCATGCAAGTAAGCAATACGACACTTAATTGAGAGACAATTCATTTCATTGAGAAAGTTAGAGTTGGATTTGGGAGTTAATTTCAATTCAAAGTAGTGCAAAATGTATTGAGTCCATGAGGGATTGTGTAAGGGATAGATATTCTTCATTTAATGTTTCAATAAGCCTATTAAGGCCAGTGAGTGCGAGTGTGAGTGTGAATGTGAGTGTGAGTGTGAACCTTTGTAACATGAATTCAAAGTAGTGCAAGATGTATTGAGTCCATGAGGGATTGTGTAAGGGATAGATATTCTTCATTTAATGTTTCAATAAGCCTATTAAGGCCAGTGAGTGTGAGTGTGAGTGTGAGTGTGAGTGTGAGTGTGAACCTTTGTAACATGAATTCAATGTGTTTGAATCCATTGTTTTGCTCTTGATTCTATGTTTGTCCATTTGTGAGTGGGTGTATAATCCCATGTACACAAGAGTAGGTTGCCATTAATTTGTCCCCCTTTAGTCTTGTCTACATCACATCTACAAGGCAACTTAATTTGCACAATGCTCAATGTCACCCTCACCCTTTTGAGAATTCTTTTCCTGATTCCAAGTGTCATCTAGCTAGTAATTGGCAATGTGGATCATGATACTAACACTGCTTGATTGCGAACATCGGCTATCTAGTCATTAACAAGGATAGGGATAGATGGTGTCCCGAAGCATTCTATAGGGATAGGGATAAACTGTGGCCCCAAGCAAATTCATAGTGGCTCTATAACTATAATGTGTCGAATGTTTTGACTCAACACATTAATTTGAATAGAATTTGTTGCTTAAAGGACTCTATTTGGCTTAGGATCAAATAGAGAGCCTCCGTGATCATGTTCTAGATCAAAAGGAACCGCAAAAGATGGGTCAATATCAAGGTAGAGATTGAGAACTTGTGTAATGTCCCCTTTTCAGGGACATTATTAATATTTATTTTTCATTTGCATTGTAACCCCTTGGCATGCCTAGTAATACAAGTGGGAGTCTCTTTAGTTAATTTAATGTGCACATAGGTCAGTTACTTTTATTTATTTAGTTAAAAAATAAATAAAGCGCACATAGTCTAAGTATTAAATATTTTAATGAGAGTTTATGTTTTCCCTCCAAAAGGGAAAAGGTCAGTCATTGGACATTGCACCCCTTAGTTCTATAAAAGGAGGTCACATTTCCTTTATGGATTGAACTTTTGAAGTTACTCCATGCTTGGAGAAATGGGATGTGTGCCCTAGCTTTGAAGCCTTCTTGCAATCATTATTGTTGATTCTATGCATTATTCCTTCATTTTAAGCATTGGCGACTTGGTTTAGAGTGTTGGTACATTTATTTGAGAGTAAATATGCATTGTATGTGAAGGGTTTGAAGTGCTTTTGTGATTGTTATTGCTGCCACAATTTATTTTACCAAATCGATTTGGATTGGAGCTTGTTTCATTATATTTTGATGCCATATGAGCTTGATCTAAAATTTGTTGTGTTCTTAATTATTTCAGTGCAAGGGTGGATATTTTGGGTGTGTTGGATGGTTAGAAAGAGCTGGAACTATTTTATATAATTTTATTAAACCTTAGCGACTTGAAATCAATTTTCTGAGGCTGTTTTGGCAAGGTTTTAATGCTCAAAAAATTCAGATTCTTAATGTAGTGGAAAGCCCGAATTTTCTGGTTTATATTGCATTTTGTTTCATGGAAAAACACTAAGTATTGAAGTAGTTATGAATTTTATAAGATTTCAACTGTCTGCCAGCTACTTGGTTGCTAACAATTAATATTAATTTCAAATCTGTAGTTTGGGGTCAGCTTAATATTGGATTTGGTTGTAGAAATTAGGAGGAAAGTGATTTTAGATTTTTTGGAACTAATTGGATGCCCTAAATGTGTTGGGTGACTTAATTTTTAGGGAAAAATTAGGGTTTTATGTTGGATGTGCAAAAACTGGTTTTGGGACATTGTTCTTCATATTTTTGTGGTCCAAAATCCAAAGTTTTAAGATTTTTTTCTTGGATGGTGAAGCGGGAAATAATTTTGGAAGATTGCAGCAGTTTGAGTGTTTATTGAATTAATTCACTGCTGTTAAAAATCAGATATGGGTGATATTAGCATTCTTATTAGTTTTCCCATCTAACCCACCACTTTGGCATACTCCAACCCCATTTTGGGTTGTATTATTGTTAACATTGGATTATTTGAGGTCAAACTAAGATTATCTAATCTTCCTAGGATTGATTTAGTTAATTAATTTTGTCGATTTAAATAATATCCCAAAGGGGGATATTACAACTTGGGCCAAAGGGGATGACAACTATATGGTGATCGATTTCCAAATAGCCTTGTAGGCCACTCAAATTGAATCTCAGATACAGTGAAGGAGAGGAATGACTTTAAATATATAACTATGGAGGTGGTGTTCTCTTCTCCCTACCTCATATAGTTAGTATGAAATAAACCCATATTGGGGGCCACGAAGGTGGAGGGGAAGGGGGTCATCCGCTTTATATTAACTGCAATTGGAATATGGGATAGAATACCATACCATTGGGATGGACCTTAAGGAGGGCTAAGGAAGCAAACTACCAAACAACCAAAGGCTGAAGCATTAGGGGGGGGAAGGGGGGATCGTCATCTACATTATATTGACTGCAACTAGAATATGGGATAAAGTACCACACAATTGGGGGTAGAGCTAAAGGAGGGATAAGGAAGTAAACTACCAAGCAACCAAGAGGCTCAAGCATTGAGGGGGGATGTAAAAGGGCAAGCGGAGGTAGGAGGGAAGATTCATCCACAATATATTGACTGTAAGGTAGAGCTATAGAGAGGGATAAGGAAGCAAGCTATCAGGTAACCAAGAGGCTCAAGTATAGCCTATAGCAACTAAAATCTATGTTGTCAAGGAAGGTATTATAAGCCTGAATATAGGATCTACTTGAGAACACACCTAAGGGTTTAGGAGGGTATTTAATCTAAATAACCAAAAAAAACTACTTAATTTATTGGAATCTTTATTTAAAAGAAAGAATGTGTATAAAAGTAAAACTTTCACTTGTCTAAACGAAGTGCCTACATATCTACCTCCAAAAAGGGTTATGTAGACACTAACGCGATAATTTATTGGCTATTGTTCAAATCGTGTGAGAAGAATATGCCCATAATTTGAGGCACATGGGTGTGAATCATATATTATCCTGCATGTTGAGACAATTGATGAGATGAAGGCATCCACAATCTAAGGGAAATGGGTGTGAATCTTTGGCTATACTAGGTATTGTGGCAATGTGGTGGGTTGACAGCGTCCCCCATCCATATTACATAATGGCATTGAGAGAGAGGAGAGGTAGTGAGAGGAGTGTGATCCTTCCAAGATTGATGATAATCTAAAAATTCCAATGGAAGAGTTGAGAAATCAAACAAGTAAAAGGATTCTCAAGGAAAATGCTTTTTTGTTCATCATGTGTAGAGCATGTTATTTCATTGTTGTGTGGGAGGTCTTAGAAAGCCCCTTGATAACAATTCCAAAGAGGAATTATACGAAAATAATCATCGATGGCCTTTTGGAAAAGAAAAATGTTCATGAAAACTTCGTAAACACAAAGTAATGGTGTCGCAAATTTTTACAAAACAGGTGGCATCACTAAAAGACAAGTTGCAGGTTTTGGAATAAAGCCACAGCAGGTACACAGGTGACTCTCTCAAAGGTCAAAGCCAATATGGGGGGAGGCATGGGGTAGTGGGTAATGTCTAAAATGGGGTGTGATAGTTGTAAACAAATTCAGACTCAGCCACCGGGTTAAAATGAATGAAAAATAGCTATTACAAAAGGGATCTCAGTCCTACATTTTACACTATTTTACCAATAGAAAATATGTGCCGTAAAACTTATCTACTATTGAGAGGGATGTAGAAATTAATTCATATATTATGTTTTAGTATCCTACAAGTGAGAGTAAGCTATATTATGTTTTAGTATCCTACAAGGGATGTAGAATTTGATTCATATATTATGTTTTAGTATCATGTGGAGGGATGGACCACAATTACAACTTGCAGCCATTGAAATTTTATTTGTTAAAGCATCATTGAATGGCATTGTGTTTCCACTCATACATCTACATGCCATTAACATATACATGGCACAACCCACATATTCATAAAGTGATATAAATTTTAAAATACAAGGAAAAGCCCACATCATGCAACATGAGTAAAGGACAATGTCATTGAATACAACTATGCTTTAGAACATGAATCCAAAGCCAAAACAAAGGGGAAAAGACTAGTTATGAGCGTGTTTAATCAAATGTCATCTATTAGAACCATCATCTAAGCTAAAGTTGCAAAAGGTAGGTAGAAGCGAACATAAACCAAAACAACTACTAAAATATAAGAAATTGTACGCCATAAATTAAATAGAGAACCATCTAGGCTGAGGGCTTTATGATATATCAGAAATGAGAATTACATATTTTATATACATATAACTATAAGATAGTCGTTCAACTACTCAGACTACTTTTATGATGATTATTAGAATTCATATTAAGTTGTTCCAACACTAGAATTAATACATGCATTGCAAATTAGACAATTGTATATGGATGAGCATTGATACTTCAAGGAATGAAAATCACATGATCATATAGCTATAATCTATCTTACATGCTACACAAATCTATTTTAAAATAATACCCAATTATGTACAATGTATCCTCATTCTCGCCATATTAATCCTGCTCTACATTTACAAAATGCATAAACAACACACACGACCTTTTTCTTTATCTCCCGAAATTCAGTCTATGATTATACGTTCACCCAAATTTAGCATCAACACAAGTCTAGTTACAAGGAATCAAAGGGCACCCAAGTAATAACGCTTCAGTTGGAGAGGAGAATAATGCATCAAATGCCAATAGGAATTTTGCATAACACTTTGAAACTCGTTTTATTGTATCATCTTTAGTATTGGATTTATCCATTAGTGACGAATTACATTGGTTTCAAATTGGCAGTGATCTAATTATTGATGTTTGTCCACAACAAGGCAAAGCTTAAAATGCTATAGCTCATCTCTTACATGTGCGTGTGACAACCTTGTTCATTGGATGTTGTACAGTTGTGTGATAACATTGTTCATTTCTTGGTGGTTTAACAGTTGTTTCCTCATTCTATTATATAAAATTAAGTCTATGATTACAAGTTCACCCAAATTTAGCATCAAAACAAGTCTAGCTACAAGGAATCGAAGGGCAACAAAGTAATAATGCTTCAGTTGGAGAGGACAATAATGCATCAAATGACAATAGGAAGTTTTGCATAAGATTTTGAAACTCGTTTTATTGTATCATCTTTAGTATTGGATTTATCGATTAGTGACAAATTCCATTGGTTTCAAATTGGCAGTGATCTAATTATTGATGTTTGTCCACAACAAGGGAAAGCTTAAATAATGCTATCAAATGGCAATAGGAAGTTTGCATAAGATTTTGAAACTCGTTTTATTGTATCATCTTTAGTATTGGATTTATCGATTAGTGACAAATTACATTGGTTTCAAATTGACAACCTTGTTCATTGGCAGTGTTGTACAGTTGTGTGATAACATTGTTCATTTCTTGGTGGTTTAACAGTTGTTTTCTCATTCTATTCCATCTAACAAGGGAAAGTCTTAAAAATGATTATAAGTTCATCTCTTACATATGTGTGTAGCATCACAAACAAGTTCATTGGATGTTGTACAGTTGTGTGATCGACATTGCAACATTTCTTGGTGGTTTAACAAGTAATTTTCTGCATTCTAGTTGGATCTAGGAGAATTAATGCATCAAATGGCAATAGGAAGTTTGCATAAGATTTTGAAACTCGTTTTATTGTAGCGTCTTTAGTATTGGATTTATCGATTAGTGACTAGTTACATTGGTTTCGAATTGGGCAACCAAGTAATAATGCTTCAGTTGGAGAGGAGAATAATGCATCAAATGGCAATAGGAAGTTTGCATAAGATTTTGAAAACTCGTTTTATTGTATCATCTTTAGTATTGGATTTATCGATTAGTGACAAATTACATTGGATTCAAATTGGCAGTGATCTAATTATTGATGTTTGTCCACAATAAGGGAAAGCTTAAAAATGCTATAGCTCATCTCTTACATATGTGTGTGTGACAACCTTGGTCATTGGATGTTGTACAGTTGTGTTATAACATTGTTCATTTCTTGGTGGTTTAACAGTTGTTTTCTCTTTCTATTATATAAACTTAAATAAACAGATTTTCTCTTTTATTGCTAGTTGTTTTCTTATATAAACTTAAATAAACAGATGAACAACAACAGTGAGCCACTTCTTAATGACCCGACTCCTAAGCATTTCAATGTCCTTTACAGCATTGTCCCTCCATAGCCTCTGAAAACTGGGGAGTTTCTGAAGTCTCCTTTACATCTTCAATATATTTAGAAAAATTTAATTAAAAATGCATCATGCCTAATTGTTTGTGGTAAATCTGTCAAGCCCGTGATTTACTTCTAATCCTAGCCTTGAATGAATTAATTTCCTAAATTGTTTTCTATGCTTACATTTGCATAGGCCAGCAGGTGGTTGCTTCCTTTCTGGCTCCAAAGAAATGGATGGCTTATATTGGATCAAATTATCCTTTAGACTAGACAATGCTTTAATTGTTTTCTCATTTTATTATATTAACCTCAGGAATAATTGGACAACAACAGTGAGCTATTAAATCATTTTTCTTCTATTCATTTGACTTAATAGTGAGTGATTGAGATCCTTTTTGTTCAATAAACTGCACTCCAACATGCTCAATAAGTCCCTTGTTGCATTCTCCCTCCATAGCCTGAATTGTGGAAAATTCTCCTCTTCATCAAAATTTATAAAAAATGAAAAAAGACACATTATAACTAAGATTAGGTAATTATCTTTTTTTTGTTAAATTTGTCAAGCTCGTAATCTAATTAATCCTAGACTGATCAATTTGTTTCCTAGATTATTTCTAATGCTTACATTTGCAATGGCTAGTAGGTTGGCATCTTCCTTCTTGCTTCTGCAAAAATGAAACAATGGAATTTGATTAAATTCAACTTTAGACAAAATGTCTCTTTAGTTAAAGTGTTGAGCTTCCAATTCGGGCCACCACAAGATATCGTACTTTTAATAATGTTGCAAGATCTCCTATCATTAGATTGTGGATTCAATACCATGGAAGACTACAGAGATTCATTTGTCATTTCCGATTATACCTCTACCTGATGCTCCCAAGTTTTTAGTTTAATTAGCAATTGAAAACTAGCTTAAACTTAAAGTAGTCTTCTAGATGTAGAACCCATTTTTCTGAGACTTTTATAGGTTTTCTCCCACTTGCATTTTTCCACGAATAGGAAATGGCCCTATGGAGGATGGATTTCAGTTTTTTTCTCAACAATTGCTGCATAAGTAAGATTCAGAACAAAAGTCTCATGGTATATTTACGTTTTTCACCCCGCCACTATCCTGCAGTCTACGTTGAAACTACCCTAAGGTTGTATAGGTATGCTGCAATGCATACCTGACCAAATTTGGATTGCATATCAAAAATGAGTATGTGGGTTGCAACCCCTTACACACTCTAAACATGTTGTCCGCTATATACTTTAGGGCACACATCCCTCTTAAAATATACATTAGGAAAAAAACTAAAAGACATACAATTATTTTTTAATAAAAATTATAAAGTTAAACAAAAACAAACAAGAACTTAAATGACAGCCCTAGCTTTATCTCACATTGTCATTTTATTTATTTAACTTTTATCTTCGACTGCCACTCTTCTCTTTGCAATATTCACAACAAATAACCTTTTTCAACAAACAGCAGCAAGCAAAGATTCTCAGTAAACAAACATAGTTTGATTTATCTTGATTCATGACTCGTCTATTACTTTTGTGAGATTTTACATGACAACTACATGGTTTGTTGATTTGGATAAGCATGTGTCAACAAACAGTTGTTGAATACTTTATATATCATGTTCATTTTGTACCTACACACGTCCATGTAACAATGGTATATAATCCATAAACTACTATATATATATATGTTATTAGTAAAATACTACACACATAATATATTTCAAGCACATCCATTTAACAATGAAATATAATCCATAAACTTCTCTGTGTGTGTGTGTGTGTGTGTGTGTGTGTGTGTGTGTGTGTGTGTGTGTGTGATTAGTAAAATACTACACACATAATATATTTAAAGCCTAGTGCTCACAATATTTTAATAGAATACTAAAAACTAGTATGTCATTGTTGGGGCCGCACAATATTTGCTCAAAACAACCCTATTCAAAAAGGTCAGAATGCTTAGGAAGTCTACAACATAATGAGGAGGTGAATTTGACCCCTTTTCAGATTTTATGAAAATTGCTTCACTTATTTTTAGACTATTCATTTCATGCTAAAAATATCCATATAAGAATAATCATCCAAATATAAAAATCAAATTGTTGTAGCTTACTCTTAAAGATTGCTATAGTCTAGTAGATTACTCTCAATTTCAATCAAGCTTCATTTACACTAAAGCACCATATGTGTTTATTGTGTTCATTTCATTTGCTTTGGTTTATTGCTAACATAACACATGAATGTGTTGTCCACAAGATTTCCAATAAGATCCTATCAGCTCACATCCCTATGTGAGACCTACACGAATGACATGTGAATCAAAGGAACAAGCTAAGGTCCAACAAGAAAGACGTTATCTCAAAGGTTTTGAGCTTCTAATTTACACCTTAAGATACAATATTGTAGAGAAGTAGACCTACATCAAGAAAGGTGTTGTCTTAACAGTCTTCAACATCATCTACATTTTAGGGAAAAATATACTACAACTAAAATTGGACTAAAACTACATTAAAAAATAGTTACATTTAATTTTATCAACAGAAAAAACATTAGCCATGTATAAGTACTAAATATTCAGTATTCACTTAACACTAGAAATATGAAGTATGAATTCTTCGAGCATACCTTATTAGTGCAACTACCAAATCACTATCAAGCAAGAAACCACTTCCAACCTTTTCATTGCAAGAAAAAATCCCCAAAGCTTATTGGGTACATCGCAAATTCAAATCTTCTATTAAAACTGTAGATCCAAGGAACAAAATGCTTAGTATAATATCACCAAAAGTATATTAAAAAATGTTTAAGAAAAGAGAAGAAAAATAAAAAATAAAAAACCTTATAAAGAAATGGTTGATAAGAAAATTATGACCTTTTATTAAAAAACAAAACTAGCACAGAGCAAGTTAAAAAATGTCAAATAACCTTGCAAAAGCGGAAAAATTTTAAAAATGGCAAATAACCCTCACACTCCCATATTCTAAAATTCTACATTAAAGAAAAATGTAAATTACTTTCTATCTGGAGACTAAGTATTAGGAAGTCATAGGCCATGTA
This sequence comes from Taxus chinensis, assembly GCA_019776745.2. Taxonomy (NCBI): domain Eukaryota; kingdom Viridiplantae; phylum Streptophyta; class Pinopsida; order Cupressales; family Taxaceae; genus Taxus; species Taxus chinensis. Next base: position 695,214,567 of record CM034152.1, read on the forward strand.
TTACTTGTTCCAAAACAGATATTGTATCAACTGGAACTATACCATAATGCCTACTAGACGACTTGTACAGCTATACAACGTAGAGCCTGGCAAATAATTTGATATGTATCTTGCAATGTAAATTTATATGGAATGAACAAGGAAGAAATAATTTGATATGTATCTTGCAATGTAATGTTATAATGGTAATGTCCTGCACTATTTTACTAGTAGAAAACCTGCACTGCAGACCCTGGCTGCTGTTGAGAGGGTTGTAGAACTTGCTTCGTAAAATAGTTTTTATATCATACAAGTGAAAGTAAGATTACATTGGGTCATGTATCTTGTGAACAGACCACAACTAAGACCTGTAACTATTGACATCTTATTTGTAAAATTGTGAAGTATCATTAAATGACATTGTTTTCCAAGCAGTACATCTACAAACCATGGACATACATAGGGCAAAACTGAAATAAAACCGTACAACATGGAGCCTAGCCCTAACTTGTGTCTCTTGCAATTTGGAATTACAAAAAGGAGGAAGAAACAGTAGTCCTTATTATTCACCCTAATATCCTGATCTGTAGCAATAGAAATAGAAACCTTAACACAGCTAGATTTTGGGGAAAAAATAGTAAATTGATATGAAAAATATTTTTCTATAAAGTATTTTGAACAGACAACAACATCTGATACAAAAACCTAAACCTTATGCAAAACATACTCAAATAAAAATCAGGAATTCAAATGAGGCAGCTAGTTAATGCAGAAAATGCAAACACACTAAAAACTTAAAGGATGATAAAGCAAGCTAGCTAATGCAACGCATATTAAGGAAGTGATAATTTACTGACAATGGCGGGAATCCTTTATGCAAAACATACTCAAACAAAAGACGGGAATCTAAATGAGATACCTAGTTAATGCAGAAAATATAAACACGCTAAAAACTTAGAATGCAACATATATTAAGGAAGTGATACTATCCTGACAACATGGAAAATCCTTAACAAGGCTGGTTAGTGCAGAAAACATTAGAAAATCAATATGAAAAACAACTGTCAGGGAAAGTATTTTGATACAGCTACAGCCAAAACCCTAAGCCATGTATCTGTCATACATTGGTAACAGACTGAAACCTTAACAAGGCTAGATAATGCAGAAAATATTAGAAAACTAATGTGAAATGTATTTCTAAAAGATATTTTAAACTGGCAGCGATATTTAATACAAAACTGTAAACCCTGTGCAAAACGTATTGAAATGCAAGATGAAAATCTAAATAATGCAACAAATATGAACACATACCCAGAAACTAAAGGGAAATAAAGCAATTAATGTAGAAAAAAAATGTAAACATAGATATGTCGGTTAGGTGTAAGTTATTTACCTGAAAATAGAAGAGGAAACTTGTCTCGTTGTTCCTCTGCTTGTTCTCCCCCCTCCCCTGCTGCTAAGATGCATAACCCTCCAAAACAAAACACACATAATAACACAAAAATGCATATCAAAACAACACAAAGGTACCAGCATGGCCACGCTGAAATGAAACCCTTACCCCCAAAAAAATAACATATAAAATCTTAAAACAAAATTAAACCGTACGAACTATCACAGAGTACTAGATAACAACCACAGAAAAATGAAACTAATCACAGAAAATTATTTAAAAGACATTCTCAAATGATCCCACCAAAATAAACAGGATAATTCAATATCATTCATCGTAATATCGAAATTATTAACTGCATAAACATTGTAAAATGCAGAGTCGGAGAACATGAAAACGAGTATATATAGATAAATAGATAGAGAGTGCAACGGGTAGGGATTCCAACAGCTAATAATCAGCAAAAGATTCCATGACAAAGGAGCAGCTTACCTAGGAAGGAATGAATCCAGAGGTAAAAAGCCATGCAATGCATATCTCCGCGGAGAGATTCGAACCTTGTTGGCTCAACTTGCCTGCTTTGTAAAACCAACTTTTTTTTTAATTACCTTAAAAAGGATCGGTCCAATGCAATCACACATAGTGAGTGTAATTGAGACGTCTAATGTGCACAAAATAAGGAATCATTCTGTACGCGTTTGAGGAGATGAAAGCATAAATGTTTGCACAATGTACGAGCATATTATATGAGGCTTAATATTGGAAATGTCTTATCATATCCCAATTATGAGCTCTTTGCAGGGAAGTGAGGCACCCTGCTGACCCTTGTCTAAAGGTGCAAGGCTCGATCCATTGACCCTAGTGTTCACATTCTCTTTGCCCTTAGAGGCTTTTTGAGTTTTCTTCACAAGTAATTCCCTAGTTTCTATGTTATGACAGCTTCGCCACCTGCAAGTTGGTGATTAACAATGTTTCCTCTTGTCCTAATCATTTTCATTTGTTCTGCTTAGAGAAGAATTTAAACTATGTCCAAGAGTTCCAACCTTCAACTATGATACCAAAATGTAACGCCTCTATATTATGCTTCATCAAAAACTAAGGGAATTTTTTTTATACTAACTCATTTAATACAGTTTATGCCTTCAATGAATTTAACACGCAACAATTAAATTCTAACATATAATAGTTATGAATCCCTTACGTTATATTACGTTGAAATGAATAACCAACATTTACAACAACCGTTGAATTAATCCAACATTAATTTATGTTAAAAATCCAATCAGACGATCTATGATAACCATGTGTAACTACAAGGGTTTACAAATCCTACTCGATCCCTCTCAAACACTCATTACGAGCCAATATACCCAATATATCATTTGATTAAGCCCTATTACATGAGAGAACTTGTGATGTATTCTTAGCATCCTTCGGAAAGTCACTACAGTAACCATCATTCAAATCGCAACACTGCAAAAAGAAGACTTTGTGAACAGACAATGCATCCAGTTACATGCACTATTATGGCCATAGTTATTTGGCATTGCGCTAGCAAGACGGTACCAAGATTCCACATGGAACCTATCTTCCCTTCACCCACAACTGTCTCATTCATAGTCATCAGGCTTCATTTCCGTTGTTTAAGTTATTAAGATTACTATTGCTTCATCTCCTAAATTTGTTTCATAAAATTTTGGTGGAGTGATATGCTCTATATCTTTGGACAGTTCAGTTGTCAGGCAATCTCTTACATTCAGTTGTTGATTTGGAGTGTTATGAACAACTACGCTATTATTTTCAAAATTTATGTTATTTGTTTTTAGCATTAATTTTATTGTTAGCAGCATTAGGTTGCCCCTGAGGTTGTTAAATACCATTGTTGTAACTACCGTTGTCATTATCCATCACCTATTTTTCAAAAAAAAATCATACGATTGCGTGTGTCTTATAAGACAACGAGTATTTCCCCAGTTTTTGTGTTGTGGTAGCTTCACCACTTGCAGGTTGGTGATTAACATCATTTCCTCTTGTCCTAATCATTTTCATTTGTTCTTCTTAGAGAAGAAGTTAAACTGTAAGTTAGCGTAGGGACCTTTTAAGTCCAAGAGTTGCAACATTCAACTCTAATACCAAAATGTAACACTTCTATATTACGCTTCATAAAAAACTATGGGAATTTTTTTATAAACTAACTCATTTAATATAGTTTATGCCTTCAATGAATTTAACATGCAACACTTAAATTCCAGCATATACAAGTTATGAATCCCTTAAGTTATATTATGTTGAAATGAATAATCAACATTTATAACAACCATTAAATTAATCCAACATTACTTTATGTTCAAAATCCAATCAAATAATCTATGATAACCATGTGCAACTATAAGGGTTTACCGATCCTACTCAATCCCCCTAAAACACTCATTACAAGCCAATATAGACAGTATATCATTTGGTTAAGCCTTATTATAGGAGAGAACTTGTGATGTATTCTTAGTGTCCTTCGAAAAGTCACTACAGTAACCATCATCTGAATCTCGACACTGTAACAAGAAGACTTGGTGAATAGACAATGCATCCAGTTACATGCACTACTATGGCCATAGTTATTTTTCATTGTGCTAGCAAGCTAGTACCAAGACTACACATAAGCTTATGGAACCCATTTTCCCTTCACCCACAACCGTCTCATTCATAGTCATCATGATTCATTTCTATTGTTTAAATTATTAATTTTACTATTAAACTTATTAAGTAATTGGGTATTTAATAACTAAGTTCACACACAAAACCATACGTATCATAACTCGACTTCCAGGTCATGCGGCTCATGCCAGAACCACTTTGGAAACCCTATAGGAAAAGATGTGTCTCGTAATGACCTTATCCATTACGTGTCTGCTTCTCTTCATGTAGACAATCCGAACTGATGCAGTATGACACACAAGATATGTAAGTCGTGTCATGTTTCTTGTCATCAGTTAATATTCATTATGTTATCTAATTCACCTCGCAATCATGCAACAATTAGGACCTGCTAAGCCCGACAACAGTACATTGAATGAACCATCTTGGAATGCCTCTGGGAAAGGTTGGGGATGCGCGATGACTTACGTCATCACACTTTGTCACCATTCCTGTAGCCATTCCAATATGGATCGGTTAAGATACTGTCGCATTGCTTCACAACACTAATTTGAAGCTTAAATAAATTCATGGTTTTATATTCATGATATGAACGGAAAATTTAATTTACTATGCATCATTTGCTAAAGATCATAATACAGCAGTGAGATATCATACGTTATGATTATCTCTTCAATACTATTATGACATTGGGTTGCTGATGTCGTTAACTCAATTAATCATTAAACATATGATTAATCAATGTTAACTTATGAAACATATTTTAATGTTTAATTACATTTGTTGTCATAATAAATAGTTTGAAAAATTATTATAGCAGTGTTGTAGTGTTATCGTAGTAACATAATCAATCATAAACAATCATCAAATTGTACTTTCAATAATACATTAATAATTTGCCAAAATTTTGGAATTATAACACTTTTTAAAAGCTAGGAAAACTATAAAAACAACATCATATATATTCACTTAAAGGAGTATAAACCTCATTAAAAGGAAATATTGATATAAATAATAATAATAAAATACATTAGGCCTTAATTGCCTTATTCCTTTACAAATATTTCCTTCTAATTGCCTTATTGCCCAATGGATGATGTGAAACAAATTATTTTTACCTGTAAAGGAGCTCAATGCCTCTGTTCAAATGGACATAACTCATTACAAATTGTTCCTTTTCCAAATGCTCATTCTTTTGTTGCGTGCATGGTCTCTGCTGAAATGTCCGCAACACTAACATCTAACTTGAAAATTTTAATTTTTTTGAAAATTGTCACCATCCTGGAATGGGTGACAACAACTGGCTCTTTCTGGGGACATGGCTTGGATCGAGCACTGCACGAACAAGACATAGCTTGAACTCCACAATATTGAGATTTGGAATAGACCTGTGCCTTATCCATTGGGCCAAGGCTTAATACAGGGAAATATTCTCTCAACACAGCCGCACCAATGCACATAGACACACAAAAGGAACAAAAAGGAAAACAAACCAAAACCGGGAAAGTATGTACAAAGAAGAAAGATGATATTTACAAGGGAAAGGAAAGAAAATGTACAAAATATACATGGTTCCAGAGACAGGCTGGGAGAAATAGGTACCTTTGTGAAACAACAAATTGAAAGTATGTGGCACCCGAGAATTGAAAATGATCAGTTTAGTATACAAAAATATCTCAGGAACATTGTGTGGCTTGAAAAGGAACACAAAAGCAAGTAGACCATCCACATAGTGACACTCCATGCTAAAACCAGTTCTTGTGAAGAGTTGAATGTCTTCTTAAGACTTATCTTTGGTGGAGGAATAGTGCCATACAAAATTTTGTACGGTCCTTGGCTGCTTCCATATTGATTTATGTACACTACTAAACTATAACAACTAGATTCCTGAGAAAATACAATCCTTATAACATCAAGTTCCTATTTTGATACAGTGTTAATCTCATCCGTGTGAAAATTCTAGAAACTATCATGATATAGATCTTGAAACCCATTTACTTCCACAAGAATTTCCTTGTAATTAGTGTCAAGAGGAAAAGTATTGAATGATTTATCGTTTTCTTTTTCTTCAATTTGTGCAATTTCTACCTTACCCCTAGAAAATACACTTATCATTTTTACAAAATCAACATCCTTGCTTTCTGATTCTGGAAGGTCTTGACTCCTAAGCACAAGTTGCATTACTGATTTGTCTTCATGATTAGCAGGGAACTTGAAGGCTATTAGACTAGGTATAAATTAATCAACAACATCATTTTATTCCTCTTGCCCATATTCCAAGGAATGTTCTGAAACATGACTGTCATAATCATAGTTGTGAAGAAAAAATTCTAGACATGGATTTCTATTTTCTATTGGTTTCAAGGGACTATAAAAAGGCTCCGGTATACTTATTTCATCAGCAAATATAACAAGACTGTTGAGTTCATTACATTTATTTTCTTCAGGTTTAGACACTTGTTTTTTTTGAAAGAACTCAAAACGTGAGGATTATCATCAGTTACTCAGGTTTCATTGTCTTCCAATATAGGAGAAAAATTAGCGTTGTCCCTATTTTCATGATGGAACTCAAATTCCACCAACATAGGATCATTCTTTTCAAACCAAGGACATTCAACCCTAATGCAAGACATATCTTTCAAGAATTCAAATGGAGCCTCAAGTTGTTTGTCTTCTTCATCATTTGAGGGAATATGAATTTGGAGTTCCATCATGAAGCAATTTATTTTATTATATCCTTCCTTTCTTACATTGTTATTTTACTTTTTCAGAGACGGTACAAATGCAATGATGGCAATTTATTTTATTATATCCTTCCTTTCTTACATTGTTATTTTATTTTTCGGAGACAGTACAGATGCAATGATGGCTTTATTTTTTGCATATGGAACATTAGCATATTCTGGAAATATTTTTATTACTTTCTTGTCTTCAACAGATTCTAGTGTGTTTGTGAAATCAATCTTGGATTCATACCTCCATAGAAGTTTTGTAGAAACTAAGCCTATTTTGGACTGACTGGAGCTTGAAAGTTTTGAATAGGGAGATCTCAATCTTTGTCCCTATCACTGTCAGTTTCACTCATTGGTGTGGACCAATAGATTTTTTCATCTTGCCTTCATTCTTGGGAAGGTTCTAGGGTTGAGGGAATGAATGTGACAGAAGTTCAATCCCCAGCGGAGTCACCAAAAACTGTTGGTTAGATTTTATGCCACTAAATATGACCAATGGAAGTATGCAAAAATCAACAATAGTTAGGGAAATTTACCTTTGGATAGGGTGAAATTTCCTCTGCTTTGTGAGAGGGGCAGTTCCCTCGTATGATGTTATTTTTGTATTTTTGGTGCTTTTGACCGGAAAGCTCAAAAGGGCAACAAAATTTAGAGATAAAAGATATGAAGAGAAATGAAGAATGAATGTGGAAAAAGAAGTGCAAATCGAAAATAGAGAGATGCACAAAAGGAGAACTTCTCTATCAGATGGAAAGGAATACGTTGAATGTGAAATCTGAGAAGTACAAAGTCTTCCTCTCCTTCAGAATATACTGATATGGCACAAAGTCCACATACTCTGACATCCAGCGCAACGTCTGATCACCTGATCATCCAACATACTATGAAGGAAGAATAATATCAATAATTCAATTACAAGTAGATTAAATAAGTTTTCAATTGAAACCATCAACACAATGGCATAAAAAACATTGTATTCTAGAGGGAAAACTATGTGCACACAAAGTTACAACAACCTATCCAATAACATCGGATAGGATAGAAGAACTCCTCAAAAGAGTTTGAAAATAAGAAAAATGAGAGAGAAACCTTCTCTATAATTACATCATAGCCTTATATAGGCACTCTTCTCTAAGAAGTAGTTATAAAACTACTTTCTAACTGGCCTATCATTAACCCGTCCCCAACCTCAATTTTACTCAACTTGAGTTATACATTACAATTGTAGTATTTAATGAGAAAATTAATTAAATATATTTTACATTATAGCTCACATAAGCTTGATATTTAATTAATTCAAAATCAAATTAATTAATTACATTTTTGGCTTCTTCACATTTCCTCGTCGCTTCTATTAATATTTTTCACTTGAGCATTTTGAAATTCAATTAGAAAACACATGTCTTTGCTTGTAGGCTTATTCCATTCTTTGCATAGAACCTCTAGTCTTTTCCCCTTTGTTCATCTTTAATACAAGCTACATAATGACCGTTGATTATTATTGCCCCCTTCTTCTTTATTGTAGTCTTTGCAATGAAAACACATCATTTAAGTTGAAAACTAAGGACTAGTGGAAGGGTATGTAATTTAATACAACAGGTTTCATCTGCTCTTACCTTTACAGGATTCACAAATATATTGGTTTCACCTTGTAAATTCTCAATACTCAAATAATCAGCTAAACTCTCTTCCAAAGCATTCAGTTCTAACTCATAGAAATCCTTAAGTTTCCCTGAAACCTTAGATTCTTGACCACACATGGAGTAATTTTAGGGAATCCCAAACCATCATCTTCAAACACATAGTCGAGCACCCTGACACTTCCAAGTTCATTGTGCTTCTGCTCGACATCTAATATAATTCTAGAGATAGCTAAAATAGACCCTGGGGGCTTTACATTGAATAACATATACACAAATCTCCTCATTTTTGTATTCCAAATTATACAACAATTCACTGCACTCTCTATCCTCTATGCATTCTTCACATATCTCTAGTTATGTTCTAATAATACAGATTTTATTCACCATATACTCCATATACCTTACTTAGCTGCTTGGAGCATTTTATCAAATAATTTACATGCAATTTCCCATCTTATAACATTTGTCCAATCTTTCCTGTAATCTTGAGATTCATAAAACCAGGACCGACATTGAGCTCTTTTCCATACACACCGAGTTATGCTTTTGTTGCATTGGGATGTGTTACATTCTTGTACTGACTCCTCCACCTTCTTATCAATTTTTCATCTCGCAGCCATGTTTTGCTTTGTAAGTTCTATGTGGCATTCCCATGCCAACTCGGTGCCTCATTTCTCGGACACCCTGCTCTATGTATTGAGAAAATTTTCTTGTGTGGGAGAACTAACCTCTCCCTGACTCATTTTGTTTCTGTCGCTAGTTCCCGTATTGACCGCTTTGGCCGCAACATGTTTCATACTCCCCGTTGGATTCATGTGGTACCTCATGCGTTTGTCGGTCCCGCACAAGGTTCTTTGCACTTGTGTTGATCCCACACCTTAGTATTTGGATAAGTCAGACATTTATGTCCCGCTTGTCTCAGGCATCCTTTCTTCCTTTGGATAATCTGTGCTTCCAACTGCTACTTTTTTACGCAATGCCTTGTGTCGCGGCTCACCGATTTTGCTAAGTGTTGTCGTCTAAGTCTTTATCGAGATCATCTTGTTTTGGCTTTAGCTCGTCATTTGTGTTGAAGTCCTCATCTCGGCCATTATCACTCTACATCTGAGTAGCTCGCCTCTTGAAGATGACTCGCCACGAAATACATCCATTCGTTTTACCTGCACCACCTTATATAACTTGCACTGAACGAAACTTTATAACTCAGCCCAGTTTGAAAGGCTCGGCCACCATATAACAAGCTCCTCGTCGTGCATTTCCGCATAGTCCCCAATCTCTGGTTATAACTTAAGTTTGCCTTGCTCATTAACATGGTTGTGTGATGAATGAACTCAGGATTTCTTTGTCATGTGGGCTTGAAGCCACATCAGTCAGTCTGCCATCAAGAGGTAGCTCAACATTCCCTTGTAATGGCCCAACAGCGATAAAATAACTGGGTTTGAATGTTTTTCAAAAATGATCCCAATACAAACAACTCGGTGCGTATGTGTTAATGCCTTCGTGAATTTCGCTAAACCCCTGGGCCATCACGACATTTCACTATGAGCCTGGTACTGCAACGTTGGATCCCCTAGTTCAATGCCTGATTTGGCCTTTCATTCATGTATTGTGCCCTACTGCTTAAAATCAGTTCAAGCTTGCCAATGGAATTGTCATGACTCTTTCTATTTTGCTATGTCTTTGGTGGACTGATCGCGATCCTCACGAACGAAGTATTTCATCAACTTGGAGGAGATATTTGTATGGTTTGACTTGTTCACAGTGTTGCAACTTAACCCGACTTCTCAAGTAGCTCGGTTCTGAAAAGAAGTAGCTCAGACCACCTAACTGGTTCGGTCCATAGCTAATTACACAGCTTGGCTCTCTATGTAGCTTATACACTAGCTCAATGTTCACGAAATTGACTCCATCCACCTGGCTGCTCATTGTACCGACTCGGTCCATTATTATCCCCGATCCGTCCAAATAGCTCAAGCTCGGTGATTATTGCAATAGCTTGTCTTAATAACACAACCTGATCATTGGATGTTGCATGACTTGCAAAGCGAGCCAACACTTGAGAGCTTGATGGCTAAGGAATTGACCGTCAACCTTAGCTAAGCTTGTTGGTTTCATGAAATATCAACTCGCTCAATTTTCAAGCAGCTCGGTCATATATAAATCAGGTTTGGTATCTTTAAACAACTAGCTCAACAAAACAACTAGCCCCTCCATTTTGCATCTTGGCCCTTATGCAACCTATCTCACTCCATCCCACAAATCATGGCACTTCAGATGATGTGAAACAACTTATTTTTAATTGTAAAGAAGCTCGATGTCTTTGTTCATATGGACATAACTCGTTACAAATTGTTCCTTTGCCAAATGCCCGTTCTTTTGCTGAGTGCCTGGTCTCTGCTGAAATGTCCACAACACCAGCATCTAACTCAAAAATTTTAATTTTTTTGAAATTTTTCACCATCCTAGAATGGGTGACAAAAAATCCCAACCACAGTTTCCCCTTTCTAAGATCTTTAATTCTCATCCCATTGACCTCCTCCTTGAGGAACCCAAAATCATATGAATCTATACCTCGACTTAAACAAAATAAACCACTATCCCCATAAACCAGTTACATCGAATTTTATCACCTCACCAACTTTGAACTAGAATAAGAGGACATCCTTTGTGTCCTTGCTAATCTAACCACCAATCCCAAACTCACACAACCATCCCAAACCCAACCTCCAAATCCCTTCTCAATCATCATGACCTACATCTCCATCCCATCAAAACCCATGTGGATAATCCAACCTCATTTAAAATCTCAACCCCTAAATCCAATCATCATAAAACTTATCATAGAGTCACACTCGCACATCCAAGACAATCCCAACAAATTCATCCAAAATTATTATCCCCCATATCTCATCCTAGTCCTCCATCCTCTTCATCTTCATCCTCTATATCCAATCCTACAGACTTTATCCTAGATAGTACTAAATCCCCTAATCCACCATCAAATTAAACCTCTAATTCCATTTCATCTTCTTCACCACCTAATCCCAATACTATCTCATCTATCGTGACTCCTAAGTCACCCCCATCCCCTTCTACCCCAATCCTAAATCATCCAATGTGGTTCCTATGCCACCATCATCCTCTTCATCTAGACCTAATCCTATCTCAACCCCTTCATTACCTAAACCTAACACTATCCTATCATCTAATCTAATTTCATCTCCACCATCCCCCAATCCTAAAACATCTAACGTGACTCCCAAGTCACCAACTCTTAAACCTAACACTATTTTATCCTCTAATCCTATTTCAGCTCCACCATTCCCCAATCCTAAAACATCTAACATAACTCCTAAGCCACCAAATCCTAAACCTAACAAATCCAATCCCAATCCTCTCCCCAACCCATCTCCTACCCAATCTAATGAGGCTCTTATGCCACCTTCATCTACTTCATCCCTTAAATCGACCAAATCTAACATGATTAATACATCACACCCATCTCCCAAACCTCCTTCATCCCCAACATCACCCAAACCGAATGTGACCCCCATATCACATGTATCCCCTTGATCCAAATCTACCCCATCCCCTTCATCTACATCTATCAATTCCAAACAATCTAATCCTAAGCCAAAATCATCTACCTCAAAACCACATACTACAACCAAAATCCAAAATCAAGCAAATCTACTTCAACCTCCAAGATTGAACCATCCACTTCAGCCCCCAAGCCTAATCCATCTCCTTCATCTTCTATCCCACAACAATCTAGTCTAGCTCATAAATCCAAATCAACCAAAACATCTCATAATCCACCCAATCTTGCACCTTTACTTCCTACTCCCCCAAAACCATTTAACCCAAACCACTTCACTCCTTTAGGAGAACCCTTGAACACCACCTTCCATCGTATAAAAACCTTCAACATGATCACCCATCCCCCAATCAAATCACGCAATAAAAACCTTCCCAAACGATCTTGGTATCGGGAATACTATTATTGTGACTTCCATTGCACCCAGGTACATTCGACCTATCATTGCATGTAATTTAGGTCTTATGTCCAAAATCTCATTAAACAAGGAATTCTTATCCTTGTACCTCTCTATCCACCACCTTTCCATCCCAATCCTATCCCTAACGATCATCCATCATACAAACCCCACTCGACATCCAAACATTATCAACCATCCAAATCTCATTGCACATCCAAAAATCCCTCACCAACCAAAAATCAAAACAAATCTCACCTCCATCCTTTGTTAATTCTAGCCTCTTATCGGATGACATAATTACAACCCCCCAGTCTCATGATGACCAGATGGAATCATATTCCCCATCCAATTCATATCATATAGCCAAAAATATGATCACTAATATGAAACATCGAGGCAAAGGCTTAAGCATCCATGAACAAGGCATTTACAAACCCATTTCCCTTCCTTAAAATCCAGGTCATTTAGGCTTAGGGTATAACCCAAACACTAACAACTTCCCTCCCAATAATCCATCACAACCCATTTCTACCACTCCTCTTGTTGATCTGACCATCCCAACCACTCAACCCAATCACAAATCATTTAATCCCCCTACAAATACCAAACACCTAAAAATGGATTGAGCACATAATTCATCACCTATGCACGTATGTTCTTTCCTTCCCACTCATCATACTTCCATCCAACATCCAAATCCCTTTAAATCTAATCCATTATTATCATCACATCCATGTATATCCTCTTCTAATCCATTCATTTGAACAATCAATCAGCATAATCACACATGTTGTAAGACAATAGTACCTACTACAATAGTGTGACCTTGGTTTATCATTACCTCCAACATTCAAGCACCATTGCCTCTTAAAGATCCAACACACTTTAACACACTTAATCATCTTGTGGTGAAGAACCTTGGGCGTGTCTATTGAAACTCTAGCCAATGTCATCTACACACCCATTTCCATCCCCCCATCAAGCCATTAGTGATTCTTAACCCCTTGAGAGTTCTCAAGAGAGTGGAAGCTCTTTGTGCAAAAAACTCCAAATATAAAAAATCAAAAAATCATATCAATATAAAAAATACCAAATCAAATATACATCAAGACTCTCTCTAGTGGTGTTTCCATCATCTCTACTAGGGCTATGGACACATGGCTGGCTGTAGAGCAATGTTGTGACAAGAATCAGATGCATCTGTATCGGGCCTATGGACACCTGTTTGAAAATGGAGTAATGAATGGCTAAGCCTTTCATTCACCCCCATCCACCTATTTTACGTAATCTCTCCTTATACATTGGCTAGTTTTTCATTGCATATTACCAGTTAAGTCTTCACTTCAAGCAGTAACTAACCATCACAATCAAACACACTTAGATCTCACAGAGACATATGGCTCGCATGTTTCCAGGTATGGTTTATACCTTGGTCATACTTTTGTGTTATTACAACTCTTACCTTACAACATGTGTCGTTAGGCTCATCCTTTGTTCATCAGTGTTATCATTTTCCATCCATCACATCCACATCCTTTTTACCTTGGATCGAACATCCATGGGCAGACGATGATCCTTTCCTTTTTATCCAATCCTCCTCATGTCCCTTTTCAACTATCGTCATTATGACTGGGGGCATCCTTACTACCATCCACTAGGGACATCATTCATTTTAGATACCCCTCACTTCCCATCCTAACCTACACTTGGGGGAAAATCAAATCCATTCATCCATACACACAAGCCACCCTACTTTACACTTGGGGGCACACCACATCTATCCCTCAATCCATCCCCCTATACCCAGGGGCATATCTTATCATCATCCATATCCCCCAGCTTATCCTATACCACATCCCTCCTCTTATTTATCTCCCACCCCACATCCCATCTAATCCTAACCTATTAACCAATCCTTATCCTATCCGTCATATCCACTTTCCCTCAATCCTTCCCTTTCATCCTACTTAAACACACTTTGGGACTTATAGGAGAAATTCTCATCCAACCTTACATCCCTTCCCATCCCCCATGAGCTATCCCATCCCAAATCCTTTAATCTTACCTATCCTCAAATCCAATATCTAAAATCTCAACATCAAACATCAAATAATCTAAACATCCAAAATCCAAAATTTACAACTCAAAACATTTAATAAAATCCATAAAAAGATCACAAAATTACACCAACAAAAAAATACAAACATGTCATGTGTGTGTTTGGTTGCTTGTCTGCATCTACTTTTTGACCAATGATATGAGGCCCCTTTTATTTATTTTTCTTTTACACGATCCAATGATACGAGGACCATTTTTTATATTAATTGGTCTGATGATATGAGGACCATCATTTTTATTAATTTTGTCCAATGATATGAGGAAAAGGGAATTTGAAAACTCAATCATCATGGTCTTTATACCTTGATGCATTTTGCTCTATGGAACATTAATCACACTGTTAATGATGATAAATGTGGACACTTGATGGTAGCACACCCCCTTCTATCATCAAATTTTAGCCTTATCATAATCCACGCCTAATCCTCATCACCATCACCATCTAACTCATTATCTAACCTCCTCAGCCTCTTATTCAATCAATCCTTTCTTAATCAATCAACATCCACATCCAAATCTTATCAATCAATATCCAACATCCAAAATCCTCACCCCTTGGATGGGGAATCTTTGAACATCCTCTCATCAATCAAACTTGAACATTATTTCTCATCTCTTCATCAATCATCATCCCAATTCTCTCCTCATCAATGAACTATCATCCAAATCGCTCCAAAAACCAATCCTTATTATCTCATCCATACCCTATCTTAATATCAAGAATACTTAAATATAACATCCTCAAATCCAACATCCTCAAAATCTAACATATTCAAATCTAGCATCCTCAACTCTAAATCTTCAATCTTCAATCCTAACCCCGTGAATGGGGCATCTTATAATCCAAAATCTCCAAATTCTAACCCCTTGACTAGGGCATCCTCTAATCCAATAATCCTGAATCTTTACCCTTGTCATACATTGTTGACTGGGGCATCCTCTACTCCAAAATCTAATATATCTCCTAATCCTTTAATCTGCCTCTCTCTAATCTTATAAACATTTGAATCCTCAAATCTTCTAATCCTCTAATATTAATCCTCTAAATCCTAAAATCTTCTCAAAGTATGCTGTGGTCTTCTTGTGATTTCTGTGTCGATTTACTTTTTAACCGAACCGGAGGATGATATAAATGTGCAGCACCTGATTGCAGGTATGAGTAGCTGCATGTAAATGCCAACGACAAAGGTTCGATTCTTGAACCCGTGTACTGTAGAACTTGAGACCGCGTGGGGCAGGAAATGTCTGGAAACGGGGTGGCCTTGGCAGGTGAAACAAAGGACGGAATGTCCTGCACGACAATGATATGAGTGTCAGTTGAGAGATTGGATTAGAGGTTGATTAATGTTAGTGGTTAGAAGGAATTAAATCCTAAGCTAATCCTAAGTTCTAACATGCATCCTAAACTACTATCCTAAGTGGATTTTTAAATTACAAAAAAAAAGAGGGAATAAACCTAAGTCCTAATAACCTAAAACTAAACTATGACCTAGGTTGAATACTAATAAACATCCTAAACTAATCCTAACCTAAAGGGGGACGCACAGACCCTTGGAGGGAGACGATAAGGATGAAGGGGGTATTCAATGGCATTAAATGGGAGTCCATATCGTGGACAAAGCGCCAGTTTGGCGGGGCAGGTAAGTGGCGGAGGTATCTAGCTGGAGATGGAACCAAATTTGGTTTTGCATGTGAAATTTGAAATTTAGAGATCGCCAACTCAAGTTGGCAGTGGCGTGGAAATTTGGAAAAGGCAGAGCCTTTAATGCATTAAATGTTCTTGGTCCTCGCGACCAGCTCGCCTTGGAAAGTGTATGAGGGAAATTTGTTTTGTTCATTAGTTCGAGTTAGATTTGGTGAAGTTGCTCTACATTTGGTTTTTTTGTTGGTTCAGTCGACCAGTTTCTTTGGATTTATCACTGTTCTTTGAAATTAGAGGCTGTTACTGAGCCTGTAAGAGGAAAGGATTGGTGGAAAGCTCGTGCTGTCGCCGAGGAAGGAATATCTTCGGCAACGCAGTTTTCTTTTCTTCGAGTTTTGGAAAAGATCACAGCTTTTAAGCCCTTCGCTTTAAAAATACTGCGTTGTTTAAAAACGTCTCATTCAAACTACCCTTCTCTTGGGTTTTGGGGTGGATGTGATTGTTGTCCGAGTTGACACGAGTTGATCTAGCCGATTTTCCTCTGTCTTTTTTTTTTGGAATGATAATAAAATCATTTCTGGTTGTGTATGCTTTGATTGGTCTTTGGCATGAATCGGTTGGAATATGAACTGTTGTATGGTTGTTGATGTATTTGGGAATTCGAGATGGGTTTTTCTCGGCTTAAGTGTTATATAAAGACTGGCAGACTGTTTGGGTTGTTTTCACTGCTGTGCAAATGTTCTTTTGTTATATGGTCTGGTTTGTGATAAAGGATTTAGGTTGGAACGAGTCGCATGATGTCATTTCGGCGGAAATTTCCTCCCTAGAGGACATAAAACTTTTCTTCGTCCTTCTGATTTTCGGATTAGAAAGAGATAGCCTTTTGATTTAAAGGAATGGGCATTAAGTTTTAATCTAGTATTGAGAACTCGATTAGACGGATAGCGAGTATACATTATTGCTGTGCGTCTCTGCCTTTTATGGGAAGGGACGAAACAATGAGTAGTCCCGTGGGAGGTGGAAAAGAAATATTTTTCCTTTTTTCCTTCTGAACTTATAATGATTATATTGTTTTCTTACTGAGTGTAGTAATATTGCTGTGGTCATTCTGATTTTGTTTTGGGTCCCCTACCGTTCGGACTGGAGACACGAGTAATAAAAACCTTGGGCTTTGCAGTCCGGAGCAATGAATGTAGATTTATATTCTGTACTTCTTCATGCCTTGGGAGAAAATGATTTTTTATGTCTTATTGGGGAATGGTTTGATCTCATTTAAAAAAAAACAAAAAAGTTTGGGACAACAGTCGTGGAAACCGGCTTGACTTGTATTCTCTGTGTTTTAACTAAATCAGTTGAATCTTGCGAGGGAGGATGGTGTGTTGTGGTGTTTCAGTAATCTGTTTGACCCTTTAGTTCCGACTGTCTGTCTGAAAACGCATTTTACTTGGGATTGCTGTACAAAGAAGGAAATGCTTGGGAGTTGTCTTGCTGTTGAGCGGTTTGATTATACTTTTGTTGTCATCTGATATCCTAGCAGGTGTTTTAATATAAGGGTATATGGCATGAAAAAGCAACAGTGTTTTGGTGCTGTACAGCATTGTGCATAGAAAGGGAGTCGGTAAACATTTAGTGGGAGGGAAGTCTTCGTCTGTCGGCTGGTTTTTGATTTGGTACATCAGTAATCATGGTTTATGGGAACTTACCAGTGCAGTCGTAGAGAGAACATGCATATTAAATTGTTTCTGGTCGCGGGAGAGTGCTAAGTTTCTTCGGTTTAACAAAAGCAAAGAATTGAATAGTTCGTGTGGTCTCTGATTTTGCAATAGTTATTTCGAAGAAATGAAACCGATGAATAATTCTTTAGGAAGTTGAAAAAATGGTGTGTGTTCTTATTGATTAGGTTAAAGACGATTCTTCTCCATTGGCTGTCTGAGTCTGACATACATGGAAATCCTACTGTTCCCTTATGATGGGGACTCTGTAGGGTAACGACAATGATAAAGTTGATTTGAACGCAATGACGTTCAGAAATGATAAATCACGGAATTTGGATTGGCAGATTGTCTAATTTGTTTATCTGGTTTACCATACAGTGAACATTATGGGTTTCTTCTAGTAGGTCCATAATATAATATGCATCCGTATACATGTGATTCCTGATAAAATCGATGATATACTACTTGTTTGGATATGCATATTACCGATATAAATTAAGTATTTGATAAGGACGATAAATTCTTCTTTGTTCATTAAAGAAGCTGATTATGAAATGAAATTATTCTTGCTGCCAACCTTTAGGAAAGTGAATCCCGAATATATTTTGTAGTTCACTCTGAACTGTTTATCTTGATTTGTGTTCGTTTGGATTCCATTTTTAGACAGTCAAGAGAAAGGAGATAGTATGTGGATAATGACTTGAAAAGGATCTTATCTGTTTTTTCATACGTTGAAAATTTGTAATCATTATCTAACGAATTTGTGGTGCTTAGATATGAGCACTGATATGCATTGGTGGTCGCTTTCTGTTCTGTGCTTGATTGCCTGGAATCTAGATGATTGCGTGAACTGAAAGGAAATACTTGGGTTCTTTCACACGTTTCAGTTATTTTCAAAAGCGCCATCACCCTTTGCCCTTATTATAAGGAAAGTGTGGAAAGGATACAGTATGTTGAGAGCAGCATCTAAGGTTACTTGTCTTCTAAATTTTTCAAATATTGGCAATTTTTGAACTTGCAACAGTTCTGTGGCATGGGACAGCAGTTCTTTGGCTGATTGTGATGATATTTTATGGTGTCCGTTGTTATGACTGATCTGTTTTTTTGTGTACCTATTTCTTGATTGAGGTCGGAGGGGCGTATCATAAAAGCAGGTTCGGTTGTGAACAGGTAGTTGACGCAACCTCATGTGAATATAGGCTGTAATTATGCTCAGGTCATTGAACTGACCCGGCAAGCAATTTTGAGATGGAATTTGGATGAGAATAAGACAGGGCTGTTGTCGGAGGCATCTGGATGGGGGTTGGAAGATGACACTGTATGTGTTACTTGATTCCGCCTTTGAGGGAAAAAAAGAGTAGATTCTGCGAATCCATGATTGTAATGATGAGGTTATTAAACAATGGCCCATTTCTTTGAATCTGCATGTAGGAGGAGGACAGATTGAGGCATAAAAATTACGTTGATATTGTGGTTAAATTTATAGGGGCAGTGTGCTATTGTTGGCTAACATTGGAAATAGAGGTTATTCCTGACGTGGATTTATTTCATTGTCCGTGGAGGGAGGTAAAATAAGAGATGCTATGTCTTCCAATGCAACTTTGACGTTGACTGTGCAATTAGTTCACGTGGTAAGATGAATTCGTAACTGACATTAAAACAGGATTCGGACGAAGAAGCATCCTAACTTATAGGTATTCAGGATGAGCTTGGCATCTAAGGAATATGAATAACTTCGATAGCGAACTTCGCTTTTACTCCCTATGACCTCGTATGTTAAATTCAGAATAAAGGATATGGATAGTTAGATCCATAACTATGGACCTAACTATGTAAGGTGAGGAGCACGAGTGAATACCTGTTATCAGAAATTATGACTTCGTGTAAGTTACGGCTAATCATCTAGAATTCGGAATTTTAGTTACCGTTGGGAATCTTGGTTGTAAGTTTAATAGGTTAAACTTATCACGGCCGTCGGTAACGGCCGCTTAATAACCTTCCAAAGATTAGAAGAGAAACCAAGTAGAAAATGCGCCTTTCGTCACGAAGGAGAAATGCTACAAGCCCTAAAGGCTGATTTGTCGCTCTTAGTTAAGACAACTGGAACGGGAACGAGGATAAAGGGAATCAACATGGTTGCTAAAAGTTTATCTTAATTAATAGATCATATCCAAATCACTTGAGCAAGATGTTCCTCTCTTGGGAGGATTCCCGTAGGACATTGGACATAATCGCCGCTACGCAAGGTGTCTCATGAAGACGGGTCCTTCATGTCGACACAATGTTTGGCAAGCTCACATAGTGCAATTTCCCTCCGATTAAAACATCAAGAATACTAAGTTGAATGTGAAGTTCTTGCAGGGGATAGGAGTTATTATCAGTATACAAGTGACTCCGGATACTAAATATATTAGACACCCGTAGTCGTGGGGACACACACCGTATGTCCTGTCGTATCTTAGTACCAGACGTGCCTCTTATATGCGTCCTATGTCAACTAGTGGAAATTGAAGTTAAATCTGACCTTAAATATCGAGAGGCTGTATGAACCAGGAAAGACTATTCTAGATAACCATGTGAAAGTAGAAGGACGTTTCCATTGATGTGTATCACATCCAGGAATATGATCATGCACATGCATTGAAAATATTTGGCCAAGTATCGCAATCTGGTTGCTTGTCTTAATCACTTATTTAAGATGCAGGATTGTCAGAGGAATATCAGTACCAGATATTCAGATAGGCTCTAAATGGATCACTTCGATAACTAGAAAACGGTTTAAGAGACTGGTATATTTATATACTAGGCATAAACGACCATGAGGAATCGGGTGTTGCCGAGTCAGAAAAGGAAGGATCGATGAACGCCGAGCCATGAAATGAAGATCGCAATTTTCCGAGTCATGGACAACACGATAGAATCTGTTATAGGTTAATGGCAGTGATGTGTGTTCCATATTGTAAATATGCGACCCGTCCCCTTCGTTATTAAACAGGACCCTTGTGGTGTTCCTCACTAGTGGTGTTTTGGCAGCAGCAACCAATTATAAAACCTACCGTGTGTTTTCGAATTTTATAATTCATAACAAGACGGTATAAACAAAAAAAAAATTTCCCTTGGGCGAGGATCTTAAAAATGGGAGGTTCCCTCTTGTACTCAGAGGCTGAAGGTTGCAGGCGCGTGGACCTAAGGATCCACGGTACTTATAGAGTTAACTTTTCGTATTACCAGAAAAAGTCGAACAAAGGGAATGCCTGCGAATAACCGGGACACAAGACGGGTGGAGGGAGCAGCCTCCTGCTCAAAAGCTGGAGCAGCCTTGCTGCCCCTACTTATACGACACTACTGGATCGTTTACTGTTCTGGAATACATCAATCTGGAAATGAAGAGGAGTGAGATGAAGCTGGAAAAAATTATTCACTGCCTCATAGACACATCAACATAAGGGGAATCCGGGTTGTTGAGGACAATAATGTCATTGCTCCTAACCCCCTTGAAAATAACAGGGCAAGTGTAGCAGCGACATTACAAATGATATAAAGAGAATAAGTCCTCCCGACATTGATGGAACAACCCTTGGGATGGAGCTGAGAAACTGGCTCATTGAAATGGAGAAATACTTGCAATAGAACTTCTCCCGAAGAGACAAAGCCATCTGGGGAGCATCTCACTTTCTCCATGAAGCATCATCATGTGGGACAACCGTAAGGTTGAACTGAATATTAAATCAGACATCCTTGGATCAATTTTAAGGTTATTTTTAGCACGATGCGTGCCTCAACTCTTTTTGATAGAAAATGAACTGAATTTCCGAAACTGTCGCAAGAAGGCTGTCGGTACAAAATACTGGGGAGTGTTTACTAAACACCTTAAGTCTGTGCCACGCAGACCAGCTGATGAGAATTTCAGAAAACGGAAATTCATAATGGGAGCTGAATCCCATCTCGTGTGGTGGAGGGGATTCCACGCCGCAAGCCACCATGATAGAGTTGTGAAAGGCATCAACAAGAACAGGATTTGAGGGCATATCTGTCTCACACTCGAAAAGATAAGGAAGAAGATTCCAATTCTTGTCTTCTCCGTCTCTTGCAGCCCAAAAGGGACCCTTTTGGGAAAAAAAAAGGTTTGGGTTGAAAACAAAATGTTTTGTAAAGATAACAACAACCAGAAACACTGTGATGAATAGGACCTATCAATAGTGTGTGAACAGCTTCACAAACGTAATGCATGGACAGCAATCCTTGGTAAGCCAGAATGATAACTTCAAAGGGTAACAAATTTGAGCCAGAAAAGGGCCCGGTGGAGATGCTTCAACTGTGGAAAGGACCATAGGATCGAGCAGTGTCCGCGGAAAAAGGAAGCACGGTCAGCAGCATAGGATACACGCGACCGGGGCTAACAGACAAGCGGAAAAGTAAGTGACGCCCTAGAAGGTACGGGTTAGTTATGCGATACACCTGTAGTCGACGTTTTGATACGCTGAGCCAGAATCTTTATTTCGCTAAAATTGCTATGAAAATTACAAAGAGAGGCTGAGGAATGGCTAAAACATGGACAATGCATATAGAATACGGTTGTCATTACAGTCGAAATGTGCCTTTTTGGGGCAATTTTTGATCTCTAGTTTCTCCCCGAAGTTGACTTGTATGTCCCTCTCTAGACTATGATATCTGATGGAGTTAACGGGTGGCTGAACAAAGGCCCAGGTCGCTGGTTAGAAAACAAAATATTTTGCTTTCGATGACCTACAAAACAGCGATCATTTACAAGGTGTAAAACTGAAGTTGCAGTTTAGGAACACTGAGCCGTAGGTAGAGGAAGGAGCACGTATGCACAAAAATGGCTAAAACAGAGGCTGCACTTTGTATGCATAAAAGTGACAGAACATGCCTGAGGAAGATAATGATTTCATGGAAAGATATCCATTTTTATGATTTCCGTGATTTTTTCCTGGAGGAAATTGCCAGGTTTCCACCCCAACCTGAGTTTGACTTGCAAAAGAAATCAAAACCGGCACTGAGCCCATAGCTAAGACTAAGGCACCTTTAGAATGACTACCAATGAGTTGGTAGAGCTGAGCTCCTACAAGAAAACTTCTGACTAAGGGGCTGATAACTACCGAGCGTCTCACCTTGGGAGCACCATTACTTTTGGAAAGAAAAGATTGCACATTGAGGCTTGCATTGATTACAAATGCTGACCAAGCAACTAGTAACATCGTACCCCCTTCTTAGATTGATCACCTTCGATCAGCATTCAGTATACGGTATATCACAAATAGATCTTCATCAGTGTTCATCACTGAGAATAACGGAAGAAGATATTTCATAAAACCAACGTTTCAAGAACGAGGGTACGGCATTAAGGAGTGCACGGTGTGACCGTTTTGGTTGACTAATGCTCCTGTACCGCCTTCATGAAATCAATGAACATATTTTGTCAAGATACGTAGACAAGTTTTGCTGTATGCTTGGACGACATGCGGATATACTCTAAAATGTCGAAAGAGCACTAAGAACATCGCAGATAGGCTGGAAAGCTAAGAAAAGAAGTGTATGGCAATGTCCAATGTTCCTTTTAGGATGCAGAGGTGCATTATTTGGAACACGTATAACAAAGAATGGGATAAGCTGCGTTGATCCATCAAAGATCATAGCTATAATCTGAGTGGCCGGTGCCTAAGGAACGTGCAACGAAGGGAGGAGTGTTCATGGGCTTGGCTGGCTATTAATCGAAGTTTGTTGGGGACATTGCAAAAAGTGCGCCCCATCACTTCGCTGCCAAAGAAGGATAAGAAATCTGTCTGGACAGACACTGGAATCTAACCGTTAAGAATTTAAAGGACAGTTAACTACAGCACTTCCTATTTGACCTATACCTGATCCAATGGAATGTTATGTTGTTAAGAACGACCCTCAGAGAAGGCCTGGAGGTATTCTATACAGAATAACCATGTCACATCGCTGATAAGGCAAGACACTTAGTCCATGACAGAATTATGCTCCCCACGATCTGACTCGGCTGCCATGATTCATGCACTTCAAATGGGAGGCAAACCTTTTGCAAGCCTTGGAGTTGAAAAACAGACCATCTGGGGCTGAAGTATATTTTTAACTCACCATCTGAATGCAAGGCAGCGAAGATGGGTAGATTCATCGCAGTAGGATTCGGTATAAGCTACATCACGGGCAAGAAATAGAGTAGCACATGCTTGAGTCAAGACGCATATCTCTGCGCTTATAACGTTAAGAACTCAGTTTGAGGATAAGTGAAAGCTGCCTTGGAACAGATCCGTATTTCCAGTCAGGGCAAAACCAGCATTGTTACAACCCCATGGATGTCCGGTAAAGGATCATTTATTGATAATTAAGGGATTTTGCTGTTCGAAAACAGGTATATATACCTGGCAAGTGACGTAAGAGGAACTTGTAACTGATGTCCATAAGTCACGCTTTTTCTGGACACCCTGGCATTAAACGAAAATGCTCAGCGGAGGGGATCTTAGCAGGCATAGTTCTGGAAGGGAATGAAACGGTGGGGTAGCATTGGTAACACCCGGCTTGGAAGGTAGCGTGGTACGGCGGAACAACATATGCAGCCCCCTGGATTATTGTCTCCAGCCACATAGGCCATATAACTTGGCAAGTGAGAACGATGGCTTGCGTCAAGGTTGCCGAGGTCAAGAAATAATCTGACATTATCCTGGTTGTAGTTGCCAAATTGACCTAAAGTGGCACCCTTCATTGTGTAATTTGAAGGACGATGCAACCGTACAACCAAGAAGAGTGTACATAAATCGTCAATTGCATGGAATACCGGAATAATCATAATCGGACAGGGAGACGAGAATACATCAAGGGTTTTGGCAAACGCTTAATGCGGCCGTGGGAACTAATGACTTCTTCTGCATATCAATCACGAAACGGATGACAGCTGAGAGAGTTAATTCAGGTTTGTAGAGGACATGTGTAAGGATATTACTGGACCACAGTGCAATAAATGGGAGGACTACCTTCCCTAGAGAATGTTGCGTGACAAGAACACCTAGCATGCCTCTTTAAAATGGGCCCTGTCGAAGCATGGTATGGAAGAAATGAGAACCCCTGTCCAGGTGGGACAAAGCGTTGAGGACAGAAGGTACTGGGGCCAGAATCCTTAGGAATGGACCATTATGCGAATCCGGTCCTTGAAGAAGGATGATCCGGGCAGCAGCATAGGTTACACGCTAGTGCAACAGACAGTGAAAAGTAAGTGACGCCCATAGAAGTACGGGTAAGTTATTCGCTACCTGTATCATACTTTTGATACTGGACTACAGAATGCTTTATTTCTGCCTAAAATTGATATGAAATTAAAAAGAAAGGCTGAAAGATGGATTTAAAACATGGAAAGTGCATTATAGGAATAATGTGTGTCCATACAGTCGGAATGTGCCTTTTTGGGGCAATTTTCTTGATATGCATAGTAACACTCCACCGAAGTTGACTTGATGTGTCACTCCTTCGAGGATATATGATATCATATTGGAGTTAATGGTGGTGAACATAAGGAAAGGGCGACTGTTATGAAAAACAAATAGGTTTGCTTCGATGGACTTACAAAAAGCAGCCAGTCATTCAGGTGTTAATAAAACGGGAGTGGCAGTAGGAAAATGACGGATATGCAACTAAAAAAAAGGGCTAAAAGCAGAGGCCTGCAGTCTGTATGCAGTACAAGTGACAGAGAAGAAAGAAAATGCGGGAGGACGATAATGGATTTCCTGGAAAGATATCCATGTTTTTTGGGGTGGGAGGGATTTCCGTGATGTTTTTTCTGGAGAGGAAGGAATGCCAGGTCTTCCACCCAAACGTGAGGTTGACTTTGCAAAGAAAATCAAACGGGACTGGCCCATATCTAGCACCTTATAGAATGACTACCATGAGTGGTTTAGGTAGGCTGAAGGCTCAGCTACAAGAACTTCTGACCTAAGGGGCTGTAGGAACGAGCGTCTCACTTGGGGAGCACCAGTCAATTTTTGTTAAGAAAAAGGATGGGCACATTGAGGTGTGCATGACTAAAGAATGACTGAACAACGCACTATTAAAAAATCGGAGACCCCATCTAGGATTGATGATCTGTTCGATCAGATGCACAGGAGAAATCGTTATGTAAAAAAATAGAGATCTCTAGATCAGTGTCTCATCAGCTGAGAATATAAAGGAAGAACGATATTCATAAACAACTTTAGAACGAGGTACGGGGGAATTTATGATTCACGGTGTTACCTTTGGGGTTGACTAATGTCCTGTCGCCGTTCATTGAATTAATGAAAAATATTGTTCAGGAATATTAGGACAAAAGTTTTGTGCTTGTATTCTATGGACGACATATTCTGATATACTCTAAAAATGCGAAGAGCACTAAGAACATCTCAGGATAGTGATGGAAATCTTAAAGAAGAGGAAGTTGTATGGCAAACTGTCCAAAGTCTTTTATGATGCCGAGGTGAATTATTGGGAAACGTTTCAAGCAAGAATGGGGAGAGCTGTTGATCCTTCAAAGATCCTAGCTATAACTGAGTGGGGCCTGTGCCTAAGATAAAGAACGGGCACGATAGTGAGGAGTTTTCATGGGCATGGCTGGGAATATTATGAAAGTTGTTAAGGGACTTTTCAAAATGCTGCCCCAATCACTTCGCTGCAAAAGAAGGATAAGAAATTTGTCTGGACAGACAAATGTGAATCTACCTTTAAGAATTTAAAGGAACAGTTAACTACAGCACTATTTTTGACCTATACCTGATCCAAATGGAGATTTTATGGTTGTAACGGACGCCTCAGGAGAAGGCCTTGGAGGTATTCCTATTAAGAATAACCCATGTCATCGCTTTGAACAGCAGAAAGCTTAAGTTACATGAACAGAATTATGCTCCACACGATCTTGAGCTCGCTGCCATTATTCATGCACTTCAAATGTGGAGGCATTACCTTTTAGGCAAGCCTTTCGAGTTAAAACAGTACCATCTGGGCTGAAGTATATTTTTACTCAGCCAAATCTGAATGCAATGCAGCGAAGATGGTTAGAATTTCTATCTCAGTATGATTTCGATATAAGCTTACATCAAGGGCAAGGAAAATAAGTAGCAGATGCTCTGAGTCGAAGGAAGCATATCTCTGCTCTTATAACGTTAAGAACTCAGTTTAAGGATGAGGTGAAAGATGCCTTGGAAACAGATCCTTATTTCCAGTAGGTCAAAACAGCACTTGTTACAGACCCGCAGGATGTCAGGTATAAAGGATTCCATTTGGATAATGAAGGGATTTTGAGGTTCGAAAACAGGGTCATATATACCTTCTGGCAACTGACTTAAGAGGGAAATTGTTAACTGAAATCTTCATCATTCACCTTTTTCTGGACACCCTGGCATTACGAAAATGCTCGCTGATCTTAAGCAGCAATATTCTGGAAGGGAATGAAAAAAGGATTTTGGTAGATTTGTAACCCACTGCTTGGAATGTCAGCGTGTTAAGGCGGAACATATGCCACCCCGCTGGATTATTGTATCCCCACAGTATTCCGCAGTATAAATGCAAGTGATAACGATGGATTCGTTCAAGGATGCCTATGTCAAGAAATAGCATGACATTATCCCTGGTTGTAGTTTGACAAATGACTAAAGTGGCACACTTCATTGCTGGTAATTTGAAGGACGATGCACCAGTACTAGCAAGAAGACTTTTGTACACTTTAAAAATCTTCATATTGCATGGAATACCGGAATTAATCATATCGGACAGAGATCGAGGATGAACATCAAGGTTTTGGCAAACGCTTAATGCGGCCTGGGGACTAAATTGAACTTCAGTTCTGCCTATCATCCGGAAAACGGAATGGACAGACTGAGAGAGTTAATCAGGTTTTAGAGGAATGTTAAGGATGTTATTACATGGACCAACAGTATAAATGGGAGGAATACCTTCCACTAGTAGAATTTGCTTACAATAACACCTATCATGCCTCTTAAAAATGGTGCCCTTTGAAGCATTGTATGGAAGAAAATGCAGAACCCCTGTCAGTTGGGACAGCGTTGAGGACAGAAAGGTAATTGGGCCAGAATCCTTATGGAAATGGAACAGTAAATCAAAATGATTCGGGAACATCTAAAGGAGGCCGCCAATAGGCAAAAGAGCTATGCAGACTTAAAGCGGGTTAACAGGACATTATAAATGGGAGAGAAGGTATTCTTCGAGTGAAGCCGAAAAAGAGCTCAATAACTTTTGGCAAGGCTGCCAAAGTTGTCGCCACGTTATGTGGACCTTTTGAAATTGTTGAAATAATCACCCTGTAGCTTATCGTCTAGCATTACCTCCTGCTTTGTCTCAAATGCCATGATGTTTTTCATATTTATTTGCTTAAGAAATACGTGACAGATTTATCACATGTGCTAAATTGGAATTCCTTGCAGGTCCAAGACCCAAGAATAATCGTGGTTAAGCCCATTCGAGTGCTGGGAACTCGCCAGTTGTACTTGAGAAATTGTGAAGTGAACCAATGTAAGGTCCAGTGGGACCAGTTCAGCGAGGAAAGTGCAACTTGGGAAAATCTCGAAGAAATGAGATCTACTTTTCCACATCTGTTTAATTGAATTTGAAATTCGAGGAACTGATAATTCTACCAAATTTAGATAATTATTAGTCTATTGTACAGTTGTCTTAAAACGTTGTTTTTAAGAGTGAATCTGTTTTTGGTATGAACTTATGAATGAAAGGACAATAACTGAACTTTGTCCTATGAACTCCTTGATTTGTTTAATCTGATCATTGGGACGATGATTCTTTAAGGAGGGAAGAATGTAACACCCTGATTTTGTAAGTTATCTTGGTGAATATTTTTAATACTATTATAGCTGCTGAAATGAAGGCAAACATGTTAAGATAAATTCTGATCTTAAAGGAATGTGTTGCTAACTTGGATTCTTGCATACTGTAATTTATTGCATAGGACTGCAGTTATTGTGCTTGTGTGTTTGTTGATGTGACGACAAATTATCGTATACTTGCTAAACTCTCTTGCTGATTGACAGCACCCCTTGAATCAATTTCATTGATCCAAAGTATGTTGTGGTCTTCTTGT
Source organism: Taxus chinensis (assembly GCA_019776745.2). Taxonomy (NCBI): domain Eukaryota; kingdom Viridiplantae; phylum Streptophyta; class Pinopsida; order Cupressales; family Taxaceae; genus Taxus; species Taxus chinensis. Next base: position 695,243,552 of record CM034152.1, read on the forward strand.
GATTTCTGTGTCGATTTACTTTTTAACCGAACCTGAGGATGATATAAATGTGCAGCGCCTGATTGCAGCTATGAGTAGCTGGCACATAAATGCCAAAGACAAAGGTTCGATTCTTGAACCCTGTACTGTCGAACTTGAGACCTCGTGGGGCAGGAAATGTCTAGACACGGGTGGCCTTGGCATGTGAAACAAAGGACGGAATGTCCTGCACAACAATGATATGAGTGTCAGTTGAGAGATTGGATTAGAGGTTGATTAATGTTAGTGGTTAGAAGGAATTAAATCCTAAGCTAATCCTAAGTTCTAACATGCATCCTAAACTACTATCCTAAGTGGATTTTTAAATTACAAAAAAAAGAGGGAAATAAACCTAAGTCCTAATAACCTAAAACTAAACTATGACCTAGGTTGAATACTAATAAACATCCTAAACTAATCCTAACCTAAAGTGGGACACGCAGACCCTTGGAGGGAGAGGATAAGGATGAAGGGGCATTCAATGGCATTAAATGGGAGTCCATACATGGACAGCACCAGTTTGGCGGGGCAGGTAAGTGGCGGAGGTATCTAGTTGGAGATGGAACCAAATTTGGTTTTGCATGTGAAATTTGAAATTTAGAGATCGCCAACTCAAGTTGGCAGTGGCGTGGAAATTTGGAAAAAGGCAGAGCCTTTAATGCATTAAATGTTCTTGGTCCTCGCGACCAGCTCGCCTTGGAAAGTGTATGAGGGAAATTTGTTTGTTCATTGTGTCGATTTGGATTTTGATGAAGTTGCTCTGCATTTGGTTTTTTTGTTTGGTTCAGTCGAACCAGTTTCTTTGGATTTATCACTGTTCTTTGGAAATTTAGAGGCTGTTACTGAGCCTGTAAGAGGAAAGGATTGTTGGAAAGCTCGTGCTGTCGCCGAGGAAGGAAATATCTTCGGCAAACGCAGTTTTCTTCGAGTTTTGGAAAAGAAATCACAGGCATGTTAAGCCCTTCTCTTTAAAAATACTTGCTTTGTTTAAACATCTCATTAAAACAACCCTGCTCTTGGGTTTTGGGTTTATGTGATTGTTGTCGAGTTGACACGATTTGGATCTAGCCGATTCTTGCTGTCTTTTTTTTTGGAAATGATAAGTAAAATCATTTCTGGTTGTTATGCTTTGATTTGTCTTTGCATGAATCGAGTTGGAATATGAACTTGTTGTATTGGTTGTTGATGGTATTTGGGAATTCGAGATGGGTTTTTCTCTGCTTAAGTGTTATATAAAGAACTGGCAGACTGTGTGGGTTGTTTTCACTGCTGTGCAAATGTTCTTTTGTTATATGGTCTTTTGTGATAAGATTGTATAGGTTGTACGAGTCGCATGATGTCATTTCTATACTGAAATTTCTCCTAGAGGAAATAAAACTTTTCTCTTCCTTCTGATGTTTCGGGATTAGAAGGAGATAGCATTTTTGTATTTTAAAGGAATTGGCATTAGAGTTTTATCTGAGTATTGAGAACTCGATTAGACGGATATGCTAGTAATACAATTATTGCTGTGCTTCTTCCTTTTATGTGAATTGACGAATACGAATGAGTATTCGTGGGAGTTGGAAAAGAAATAGTTTTTCCTTCTGAACTTATAATGAATTATATTGTTTTCTTACTGAGGAGGTAGGATGATTAGTTGTGGTCATTGATGTTGTTTGGTCTACCGTTCGGACTGTAGACACGATTAAAAACCTTGGCTTTGCATTCCTGAGCAATGAATGGATATTTATGTTCTGTACTTCTTCTTGCCTTGGAGGAAAAATGATTTTTTATGTCTTATTTGAGATGGTTTGATCTTACAGTTTGGACAACAGTCGTGGAAACGAGCTTGACTTGTATTCTGTGCTTTAACTAAATCATGTTGAATCTTGCTGAGGGGATTAGATGATTTGTTGTGTTTCATTAATGCTGTTTGACCCTTTTAGTTCCGACTGTCTTTATGAAAACGCATTTTACTTGGATTGCTGTACAAAGAAGGAAATGCTTGGGAAGTTGTCTTGCTGTTGGATCTGTTTTGATTATACTTTGTTGTGCATCTGATATCCTATGCAGGTTTTTAATAATAAGGGTATTATTGGATGAAAAATCACATTTTTGGGTTCTGTACATCATTGTGAATAGAAGAATGGATTCGGGTAGAATCATTTATTGGTAAGGAATTCTTCTTCTGTCTGCTGTTTTGATTTGGTAAAATCAGTAATCAAGTGGTTTATTGAACTTTACCAGTTCAATCGGTAGAGAGAACAGTGGCATTTAAATTGTTTCTGAGTGCTGAGTTTTCTGTACAAAAGAAATAATTGAATATTTCTTGTGGTCTCTGATTTTGCATAGTTCTTTAGAAGAAATGAAACCGGCATGAATAATTCTTAGTGAGTTGAAGAAAATGGTTGTTTTCTTATTGGATTAGTTAAAGAACGAATTCTTCTCATTAGCTGTCTGAGTTCTGGAAATAGCATTGAAGTCTTACTGTGCATTATGATGGGACTTGCTATAGGTAATAGCAATGAATAAATTTTATTTTGAACGGAATGCGTTCATAGAATTAGAAAATCACGTGAATAATTGATTGCATGATTGTGGAACTGTTTATGTGGTTTAACATGCAGTGAAAGAAATATGGTTTCTTCTAGTACGGTAAATATATAATATGCATCCTTATACTATTTGATCTATGATAAACACAATGTTGTATTAACCTATCTTCGGATTTTCATATGACCCTGATTCAAATGAAGTATGGATATGGACGATAAACTCTTCCCTGTTTTCATTTAAAGCTGATTATGAATGAAATTACTCTTACTGCCGGAAAGTGGATTCTGAATGGATTTTGTAAGTTTCACTCTGAACTGTTATCTTGATTTGTGTCTCGTTTGGATTCCATTTTTAGAACAATCATGTGAAAAGAAATAGGGACATGTGGATGAATGACTTGGAAAAATGATCTGTTCTTTTTCTTTTATTCAGTTGGAAATCTATAATTCGTTGATTAACGAATCTTGTAGTGCTTAGATATGAGCGACTATATGCATTGCTGTTCGCTTTCTTGTCTGTGCTTGATTGCTTGGAATCTAATATGATGCATGAACTGAAAGGAAGGTAATGGGTTTACATTTCAGTTAGTTTCATCCTTTGCATTTATTATTAATGAAAGGCATGGAAAGGATAACAGTATGTCATATCAGCAGTAAGCTATTTGTATTTCTAAACTTTGCAAATACTGTGAATTAAGAACTTGTAACGGTTATGTGGAAAACGGGACAGTAGTTCTTTGGCTGATTGTGATGATATTTTGATAGTTTAGTTGTTATGCTGATCTTTCTTTTGTGCCTATTTCGTGATTGATGTCTTACTGTCGTTTCATAAAAGCAGGGTTCTTTTATTGAGACAGTTAGTTGAAGCACCTCATTTTAATGATAAGTGCTTAATATGCTCAATTCACTGAACTGACTCGTGCAAATCATTTTGCAGATGGAATTTGATTAGAATGAAGACATGGCTGTTTTCTGATGCTTCTTGATTAGTTGAAGATGAATTGTAATTGTTTGCCTTTATTCCTCTTCGAGGAATTGTGAAAAGAAGAAAGTATATTCTTCTATCTATGAGTTGTATTTATGTTTTATGTAAACCATGCCCATTCAGTTGGATTGGCAAATGTATGGATTATGACATGAAATGATGAATACAAATATACAAGTGTGATATTTTAATGACTATATCATTTTGATATTGTTGACTAAATTGGAAATATAATGTTATTTCTTGATTTGGATTTGTCTAATTGTCCTTAGATGGATGCTAAATGGGAACTAGATATCTATTCTTACCTAAATGCAACTTTTAAGTTGAAATATGCAATTAGTTCATACTTGGATAAAGATGAATTTTTAATTGACATTAAAAAGGATTAGGAAGAATATGATTCCATAACCGACAGGTATTCAGAATTAGCTTAGGAAGCTAAGGAATATCAATTAAACTTCGGAGTAATCGAATTTCGCTTTCGAACTCCATTAATGATCTCGTATGCTAAATTCAGAATAAAGGATATAGGACAAGTATATCCATAACTAACGGACCTTAACTGTGTAACGTTAAGGAAAACAAATGAATACATTTCTTGGGAGTTAGACCTCGTTTAAATGACGTCTAATAAGTTAGAATTCTGAATTTAGTTACAGTTGAGAAAATCTTGGCTAAAGTTTAATAGGTTAAACTTATCACGTCCGTCGGTAATGGACTGCTTAATCCAATGATTAAAAAGAGAACCAAACAGGGAAATGCAACCCTTCGACACGAAGGAGAAGATGCATAGCAAGCTAAAGGACGGATTTAGTCCCTCTTAGCTATATACAACTGTAACGGAAACGAGGATCAAAGGATTAGCATGGATGTTGAAAGTTGATTTTTAATTATCAAGATCGTATCCAAATCACTTGAGCAGGATGTGTATTCTCGATGGGAGGATTCTGTAGGACATTAGACATACGCCAGCTACAGCAAGGTGTCTCCATGAAGACGGGGTCTTCATGACGACACAATGTTGCAGCTGACATATTGCAATGCCCTCCCGAATTAAAACATCAAGAATACATATGCTGAATGTGTAAGTTCTTGGCAGGGGATAAGAGTATGATCAGGTATACGGAGTGACTCCGGAATACTAAAGATAACTAGACACACGGAGTCGTGGGGAAACGACACCGTATGTCTGCGTATCTTTAGTTACCAGGAGTGCCTTCCTATATTCGTTCATATTACTAGTTGGAAATTGGAAGTTTAAATCTGACCTTAAATCGAAGAGGACTGGTAGGAACCAGGAAAGACCATTCTAGATAACAGATGAAGTGAAGTGAAAGATGTATTCCGTTGATGTGTATCACATCCAGGAATATGATCATGCAAAGCATGTGAAAATCTTTGGCCAAAGTATCGTAAGTGCTGGTTGCGTTGTCCTTATCACTTAATTTAAGATGTAGGATGTCAGATGAATATCAGTAACAGATATTCAGATAGGCTTCTTAAATGGATCACTTCGATAACCGGGAACGGTTAAGAGAACTGGTATATATATTATACTATGCATAAACGAACATGAAGGATCGGTTGTTGCCGAGTCATGAAATGAAGGATCGTTGAAACTCCGAGCCATGAAAATGGAAGATCGGCAGTTCCTCGAGTCATTTACATCAGCATATAGAATCTGTTATAAGATTGAATGGCATTGAATGTGTGTTCCATATTGTAAATATGCGAACATGGAACATTAGTTTTAAAAAGAAATTGTGTGATCCAAACTGCGTTGTTTGGGCAGAGAACAATTATTAAAACTAGAACGTGTGTTTGAATTTTATAATTCATAACACAGAACGTTATCAAAAAAAATTATTTTCCCCTTGTTCTGGTATCTTAAAATGGGGATGTTACAGTCCATTTGTCTAATCCTCTCTCATCTACTAACTTGGGCCTCTCCTCTTTTTAAGTGGTTACCCACCTCATTCCTCCCCACCAAACCCCTCGAGGGGGCATCATATCACCGTTATATTCTCTTATTTTTCTTTGAATTGTCATTGCTACACAATAACCATTCAAAGAGGGCAAAAATGTAGACATCTAAAATGTTGACATGATTAATTACGATTAATCTGTCCCACAAATATCCCAACATCATCCATATAGTAATTAATTGCAAGATTAATTATTATTATTTAATCCATTTTATCATATTTACCCTTTTATCATTTTATCATCATTCATCATTTATCCTAACATTCCATTATTAATCCTCTTAATTCATTATTTTATCCCATCTTATCATTATCACTTTTATTTCATTATTATATCATATTGTCCTATTATAATCCTTATTTAAAACATTTTATAGGAATTTAATATTCCTACATCTCCCTACCTACCTACCCTACACATCCCTACACCTAGCCTTTCCATGAAACCTCACCCCTAATCATCATTTATTAACTTAATCTAACTCTAATCCTAATCACATCCTCACACCTCTAAATCTAGAGGCTTCTATTTTTAGAAGTCTCTCTAACTTTCTCCTTCTATTGAATTTTTGATTCAATGGAAGCTTTTTCCCTCCATGCATTTTGAATTCAAATTCTAGAGTCATCCACTCTAGAATAATCTAATCCTCACATGCATTCTCCACCCTTGATCCAAATCCAACATGGCTTCATTCTAGCCATTGAATCCTCCACTCCTCAGCTATAAATTTAGATTTCCTCCTCCATGAGAGCCATCTCCCAAATCCATAACAAAAATTTACTCTTTTATTCATCCAATCAATCCATTTTATCTTCAATCAATCAAGCAATCCATCATTTATCTATAATCAATCCATCTATTGATCATCATCACGTTATTAAGGGGAGGTGCTACCCAAGTGGCTCAGCATCAAATCTAAAGAAATCCAACTTCCATCCAAGAGCAAATCCAACACATCAAAGGATGAGTTTTACAACTTGTAGGTAAGTGCATGTATTAAGTTCTCTCCTACCTTCCATCCATTGCTCTATCTGAGGTTTTGTTGGAGAAGATTAGATTAGGGAAGAAATTTAGTTGTTTTCTTGCATTTTCACTCACTAATATTTTTCGCATTACAATATCCAAACACGAAAATCACCAAACCCAGTGAGACAAGAAAATTTGAATCACCAAGTAAACAAGTTAAGGTGTTAACATAAGGTGTCCCACAAGTACTTGGTGACAAGCATCGTTACGTGGTTAGATTCTCAGCTACATGTAAACATGTTTATCCTTTTTAGGGTAAAAATGTGCATGCCAAGATGTGACACTAATCGGGTAACACGTCTTTCCACCAAATCCTCATGATCTACTTCACGTCAATGACTTTAACTTGCAATAACATGAAATGAAAATGTTGGATGTTACAAAACTATTTTTTATGAGTTTGAAACACTAGGTTGAGAGCGGTAGGAGAGATATTCTTGGTAAGTGCTCATAATGGATTCATTTTTCTAGTATGATGATTGGATTTTATGGAGGAATCTTCCATATTTCCAAAAAGGTATGGTAGAGCATGTGATTGTTTGTGGACTCCACTCAAACATGCATGTTTCTGAAGATGTTTAGTTTATAGAAAAGTTTCCCATTGAAGGTATTGAATAAATTGACATTTATTGGATCTTGAGAGTTTTAATATATGTCCATGATGGTTTCAGGTCATGGTTGAAGTCCTAGAGGGTAAAGTGTGCCATATTTATGAAGACTGGTCTTTTGATCTAAAAGGGTAGTTTTGAGCAGTTGCAGAGATTGACCTACTTGAAGAAATTATATTTAAATTTGAAAGGAAATGTAAGATGTTTTGGAAATTATATTCAGATACCTTTCCAATGGTATATGGTTTATCTCTTGACGAGGTGTTTTGATATGTGAACCAACTTAGTTTGTGAAGAACTAGTTTGATTATTTTAGTACGAGATTGTCTTGGCTGAGAAGATTGATGTAGAAGTCTCATGTTTTGGATCATTTTATGTTTGATATACATTGGAGAGTGAAGAGGGATACATTTTTTCCCTATTGAAGGAATTTTTAAGTCTTTAAAGTGGCAGCAAGGGTGTAAACTAGTTGAGTTTCAAAAACTACTTTCTGGGAAGCTCAGTTTGGTGAAGAGGAAAGTAAGTGTGGTTTGCATTGATAGATTCTTCACAAGGTATAGAAAGCATGGATGTGTCCTAAAATTTATTGTATTTCCAATTAATGGCTACATGGCATATTTGAGGTGCTATGGTGTGATCTTGAGCATTTTTGGTGAAGACTGGTTCTTGGAAGCAATTGTTTTGTGAAGGAAATGGTCCTTCTTGATAAAGGTATGAAGAATTTGATTGGTGTAAGTTAATGTTAAAGCATGTATGATTCTGTTATGATATATTTCATATATATGAGGCCTTTGGAGACTTGAAAAATCATGGTGATGTGTTTGGAGGTCCTTGAGGAGCTTAGTGATGGGGTTTTGAGTCTTTGTGGGCTTGTTCAGGTGTCTTGGTGCTTGGTCGACCTACATGGGTCCATGATATGAGTTTATATGATTATGTTGTTATATTTTGTGTTGGTAATTGAACTCTTGGTGCATGAAAAACTTGTGTTATGTTTTGAATTGAAATGCATATAAAAGTGCATGTTTGGTTCAAATTTGAATTGGTGAAAATAGAGGGGAAAATGCAAGCTGATTGAGAGAGTGCAAGCGGTTCAAGTGCATAAAATCATAGATGAGAGTGTGTGTAAAATTATGAGTGTTAGAGAGCTTGTGTGCAATGGTTTACATTAAAATCAGATCTTGAAAGTCCAAGTTTGAACAAGCTAGGAGAAAGAGGGTTTAAAGGTGTGCGTGTTGAAATTATGATCTCCATCAGTTGTGGCAGAAAAAATTCATCAGATATCTTCATCTATAGGTGGTTGAGTTTTTTTTTTATCATTTTAGGAGATTGTAGCCTCCTTGTGGATTTGGTGCTTCACTAAACTAGGTGTTGGTGCTCCTTGTAGGGTTGGTGCTCCTTGTGGAGTTGGTGCTTCACTAAATGCTTTTGATTTGAGTAATATAATCATAATTTTTAGTGGGTTTTCTTCCCCTTTAGGTTTCACACTCATATCCTGTGTCTCTTTCATGTTTATGCTCATTTGAACGAATGCTAAGCACACATTAATGTATGGTTGAATGGTTCATGGTTTAAGCAAGTAAATATAAATTGGTTAAAGTTTTTAAAGCATTGATTCACCCCCCATCTCAGTCCATTGTGCTTCCAACAATTTGAATCAAAGCAGGTCTTTTTGGAAAAGTTTGATCACTTGAAAGGATATCTTTTGAAGCATAAAAATGGTGAGTAAACAAAGTAGACCCACTTCCAACAAAGAACCATTGTTTTATGGAGTGAAATATGCTTTTTGGAGTTTGAGGATGAGAAATTACATCATGTCTCTAGCGTTTTATATTTGGAAATCTATGTTGGATGGTTATATAACTCCTGCTACTCCCCCAATGACTACTGCAGATAAAAAGACTTATAGTGACAACTCCAAGGATATGAATGAAATCATGTGTGGATAAGATGAACCTGAACTTGTGATGTTCATGCATTGTAAATAAGAAAAATCAATGTGGGAGAAGCTTCAGGTCCTTTATGAAGGAGATTCCAAGGTAATAATAGTTAAGCTTCAAACCTTCAGAAATCAGTTTGAAGGGCTTAAAATGAGTGATGATGTGTCTATTGGTGCATACTTGCTTATGGTTAACAAGGTTGGTAACACCATGAAAGGATTAGGTGAATAAGTGAATGAAGATATTCTAGCTCAACTTTTTTTTAGGTCTATAACTCTAAAATTTGATTCCAAAGTATATACCATTGAAGAATCCAATGACTTGACTCTTTTGACTATGGATGAATTGCATGGAACCTTGACTGTCGATGAAATAAGGATTGTTGATTCTAAACCCACAAAGAAGGAGATTTCCTTCAAATCTAATTTGAATCCCAAGGGAAAGAAAGATAAAGATGATGGAGATGATGTTGAGTTTGATGATGAATAAATTTTTGTAATTCTTGCTAGGAGATTGAAGGTTAGCTCTAGAAAGTACAAAGGTAAGATTCCATTTAAGTGTTTCAATTGTGGTGAAGTAGGTCACTTTTTCGCTAAGTTTCCTCACAGATATGAAAATGAGGGTGATGAAGACCATGAAGATGATCATGACAAGAAGAATCATAAGTATATTAAAGGCAAGAAGAACTTCAAGAAGTTTTATTATAACAAGAAGGGAAAGAATAGTTTTTACACAAAGGACGAGATTTTCTCATCTCAAGTAAGTAGTTGTGATAGTGGTGTTTTAGATTCTAGCTCTAAATCAGAACATGAAGATGTTGGATATGAGGTCTAATTCATGACCAATGATGCTACAAACTCTATGAGTAATGGTCCTATAATTTTTGGTCACTCCATACATTTTGAAGACGAACAAGAAGGTGATGACTGTGAGACTAAATTAAAGTGTGTTTAGACTGATTTGAAGCATGCTGAAAAGAAGAATAAGAAGATGAAAACGTTAGTAAAATAATACGAAGACAATATTCATGATCCAGAAGGGAAACATTGGTTAGAAACAAACAAACAAAATAAGACAATTAGGATGCTAAAAGAAAAGGTAAAGTTCTTGATCACAAGTCTGCAAGACAAAGAGGGTAAGTGCATCAAACTTGAATAATATATAGAGTTTATAAGGGAATAGTTATATGAGATTTTCAATATGGCCAATACCTTTCATAAATTTGAGAAAAGTACTAAGGATCTTGACAATCTCCTTAGTAGTTAAAGGTCTGTAAGTAACAAGACATGTTTGGGTTTTAGAGATTACCTCAAAGGAAAATAAGTGATGTAAGAAGATAGTATTCCAAGCAAGGGGGTATCAGAACCAAGCATCAAGGAATGAAATAAAGAGTACTCCACCAAAGACAATGTGAAGATAAATTCAGTTAGGAAACCAAATGCTTCAAGGTATGAGACATCATTTAATGGTTATTGTTTCACTTGTAATGGTTTTGGACATAGGTATAAGGAGTTTAGGAGGTTTTCTCGATATGATAATACTTGGAGGGATAATAGGAGTGAGCAACTAAAGAATGTGGTTTGCTAAAATTGTCATGAGAGAGGTCATGTTGCTAGGTATTGTTTGTATATGAACCATCAAGTCAGAACTTGAGTAATGAAGGTTACAAGGATACAATTAGATTTGTGTGCTTCAAGTGCAATAAGATTATTCATGTTTTCAGGGATTGTTATGGACCTACAAGGAAAAAGAGGAAATTTCAGGGTCCTATATTACAAGAAAGGAGGGAAAACAAGTTATGGGAACTAAGAATGAATAACAAGGTTCCACCAAGAGTACATGATGATCTACAGAAAGGTGTGTCTCAAAGTACAAATCAGAAACAAGTGGATGGAAGAAAATTTAAAGTGTCTAAGAGGGCTTGGGACCTCTTTAAGTCATTCTTCTAGATCTATCATGAAGAAATACGTCTCTACTAGGCTTCTTAGAGACATGTTTATCCATATGAAGCAATGAGAGAAGGGGGGGATGATTGGTTGGAGTATGATACTTAGAAGTATTGTTATGTAGTCAAGGTATGTCTTGTAGTCGTATTTGGTTTTTCAAGTAATGAAAAATGTGTGGTTGTAGTCAAGAAGTCTCTGAATTTGTACACTCATGTCTTCAAGTTTGTGTTGCCATAGTTGAAGCCTATTAGGTCTTGTCTTGATTTTTCAAGGTATGGTTATGATCTGTATTTGAGTTGTTCATGTAGCACAAGTGTCTTAATCTAAGTATGAAGTTATATTGGTCCATCAAAAGCTATGGTGTTCCCTATATTGAACTGAAAGTTAGAGTCGTGTCTTAGAAGCATCAGGAAGGTTTGTCACATGTCATGGTTGCAAGTTAAGAAAAGGCATCATTGAGTGAAGTATGCCCTTGTTGTGTCAGATTCTCAGTCACTCAAGAAAATATGAGGTTGAAGGTTGAGTTTATGTCATGTAATGAAGTCAATAAGTACTTAAGGTCTGTACATTGGTCTATGTTTGGATCATGTGACAAATCTTGAGCTCCAAGTGTGAGATACTAACACAAGGTCTATACAGGAAAAAGATGTACATGTTTATCATGAGCTAAGCTGTTAGATGAGTTATGAATTGCATGGGTAATTGAGGTATTTAATGATTCACAGAGTTTATATAGTGACAAATCCATATATGTATCATGCACAAAGATGTGAAGTGATAAAGAGGCTTGAGAGGTATCTCAGGGATAAAATGCAGAGTTAGAGGCAAGGAAAATTGATTCTTTCCAAGTATGCTAATGAATGATTTGAGTTTACCAGGTGTATCCTTGGATCATGTTTCATTTTTAGGCCATACCAAAGTTGTTTAGGCGTCATGAAGTATGCATGGAAAAGGATGAATTATTGACATGACTGACATAGATCAGAATTGTGATTCTAAGTTGATGAGTACTATGTAAAGGCTTGTGCATGATGTTCTAGCTCTAGGATAGTGTTTAAAGCATGAGTGAAGGGTAACAAGAAGTTTTGATAAGCCACTCATGTCTAAGATGGATAGTTATATCTTGATGATAGCCCAAAAGTGTCTTCACAAACAATTCATGACTCCTAAGCTCATTCCTTGAAGTAGATGCATGGTTTTAGGTCTTATGACAAATATACGAGCTCATATGTCATGGAGTTTCTCTTAAGTCATGTGTGTAAGGTCACTAGAAGTATTCATGCACCATGTAAGTTGTGTAAATAATATCAAAGGACTAGTAAGCTTATAAAGTGTGATAAATGAAATTATCAGGTAATGACTACTTCACAAAGCTCTGTATAATTGTTTGAAGCCTATAGTGTGTCAAGGAGGTGCACCGCATGACCTCAGATAGGAATTTGAGGAGAATTAGAGGGAATGATAGGATATATTTGTCCAATTTGAGAATAAAAATTTGTTGAAGTAATGTGGAAATGCATTCAAGTGACTATGTATATTCCTGTGAGTTCATAACAGTATTGCTAATCTGTGTATGGTGTTTTGGAGTATATGGTATAACATCAAACAAGTGTGAAGGGTGATAAGGTAGTTTGCAAGGTATTCATGGTCTAGAATGAAGACTCAACACTTGTAAAAGCTAGAAAGTGTCAGAGGGTAGATGTGATTATTAACAAAGTTTTGACAATCTTAGAGCACTAGAACGTGCTGCCACAGGCTAGTAAATTCCTCTTTAGGAAAAAGGAGCTAGTCTTGAGCTTGAATAAAGTGAACAAGGTATGCAAGGTGTCAATAAGGCATCAAGGGCTAGAAGAACAAGTTTTTTTTAATAATTACAATATATGTATGAATGATCTCATGTTTTTAATGAAGTTACATTTCATTAGGGGTAATATAGGTGGTTGTTGTGTACAAAGACGGTGATCTACAAGTCTGTGGAGAATAACTAAGGCAGGGGGAGTTGTCCATGAACTATAAATAGTATCCTAGACAACTTGAAGACTTGTAAGACAAGTGGGATTGACATGAGAAAGTATAAGAGACAAGGCATGTGCAAAGGTAAGGTATGACCATTCAGAGAGTTACTACAATGTTTTATGGTCAGGAATATGACTATGTATGAAGGTTTAATGGTGCTTCACCTAGTAATTTTATGTCGAGGGAGATTTTGTGAGCTCACAATCCCAAAAAGAATAAATTAGCAACATTTCAAGGTCTACTTAGTTGATTCTCTTACATCGTGTAGTAGGTCATTTTGTCGTGACAAGGTACCGATGTCTGTGAAAAGAGAAAAATAGAGAGCTATATGTAGATAAGAAGATCACATGGTTTTCAAGATCTCTTTGGTTTAGTCTATATATTTAAGTCTTGATAAGGTATGGTGAATCTATACAAGATCATCATAAGCCAAGTTTTATCCTCTATACTTAATCATGAAGCTGCTACAATGTTGCAGAGGTACAAGAATGGTGTATAGGTCTATGCTAGCCTATTAAGGTAGGGGGAGTCCATTTCTGATCTTGATCAAGTATGAAAAATGTCAAGAAGGTGAGAAAGGCAGAATAAGCAATGGAAAGGTAAGAAATTTTTGAATCAAGAAGTATAATCTCATGAAAATAAGGTTGAGATCATTAAGCAAGTGTTTCAGGACAAGGGTGTCTATGGAAATTTCTCTCCAAGGCATACATATAAGGTAAGAGCTCAACTTTATGTGTTTTAAATTAGAGATGGATGGAATGATCTCAAGGTTTCCTATAAGGAGTTAATTAGGAATGTGTATGGGCTCTCATGGATGGTATAGGCTACTCAATTTTGCACTGAAGGCTAGTCTTAGGGATTTAAGTTGCATGAAATCAAGATATAGAAGAGTCAAGTCAAGTTTGAGCTTTATCAAGTAGAAATATATCAATGAAGAAGGTAAGAAGATGTCTTGAGACATAAATCATTATTTTTTGCATGTATGAGTTCTTTATAAGTCCCTTCCCATGATTGTTACAGTGTTTTCAAGCTATAAAGTGGTCAAAAGCAAAGTCTAGTAAGGTATGACAGATTTTGCATGCTTGTATGATGGTTTTTGTGATGATTCCACCCAATAAGTGCTCTAAGATGGATAAGGAAGATGAAGAACATGATCTAAAAGTATGCACTTTTTCATTAATGTAAAAAGGGGGAGAAGATCTAGGTAGTTTCCCATAAATTACAACAAGGGAGATTATTGGCATGTATGAGTTCAGGTGTTGTCATTGATGTAAAATCCCATTAATGACAAAGATGATGATGGAGAAGTGCTATAAGGTGCTTGACATGATGATGAAATGGATATTCAAGTTATTTCATGGTTACATGAGTGGACTAGATGAGATTGGCTTGGTCTAGCAAGCCTAATCAAGTGACCTAGCTAGCCTAGGTGATGGAGAATGGTGATAAGACTTACACGGTGACTTGAGGAGCATGATAGAGGCATGGAGAACATGATTAAAGAGTGTGTAGACACTCACATGATTTTTAGAGTGCAGGTACAAGTGGAAGACTCAGTTGCAGGTGCTCATCTAGACCTAGTGTAGGTGTTTGAAGGCATAATGGAGCATGAGGATGATTTATAGAGCCATGTGAGATCATGGAGGCATGTATGTGAGTGATACATGATGTATCAAGTTTTTAAGGACATTTTGGAGAGGTTGCATGCTTGCTTGTAGTGTTGGTTAAGTTGTTTTGGTTTAGAACATGTAAAACCCTAATGGCCTAGTCATAGCAAATGTCATGGTGGTGGTGATGATGGAGAGATATTTGAGATAACCTTATGATTAGTAAATTATGAAATATGGGTTTCCTAGAGGTTTGAAAAAAAATACAAGTCATTATAAAAAGAAATTTTGAAGTTATGATGTTTTAAACAAAATAGGATGCTTGAGAATGCATTTTCCAGCTTGAGTAGACAAATTAGTGATCCTCGTTGTGAATTACATGTGATTTACATGGGATACCTTGTGGATTTTAGGTATATTTTTCAATTGATCTAGGATAATTTCAAAAAAATAATGGAGTGGTTTCATCAGTCAGGTTTTTATGAATGGATGTTAAGAAGGTAAACATGTTTTTTATGGCTTTGAAACCCTAGGTTGAGAGTGATAGGAGAAGATATTCGTGGTAGGTTCCCATTATGGATTAATTTTTACTCATTATGATTATTGAAGTTTATAGATGAACTCCTATCAAATTTCCATAAATGTATGATAGATTATGTGATTATTTAGTGGACCCCACTCAAATAAGGATTGCGTCTATGAAGATGTTTAGTTTGTGGCTAACTTTCCCGTTGAAGTTATTAAATAAATATGAGACTGATTTGATAGTTTGAGATTTTTAATATATTTCCATGATGGTTTTAATGTTGTGGTTTGAAGTCCTATAGGGCGAAGTGTTCCCTATTTATGAATACTAGTCTTTGGGCCCTAAAAGGGCAAGTTTTGAGTAGTTTCTAGAGATTAACCTGGTTGAAGTCCTTCCACTTTGAATTTAGAAGGAAACGTAAGATTTTATGAAAATTAGATTTATATACCTTTCCAATTAGGTGTATGGTTTGTCTCTTGATAAGGATGTTTTTATAGGTACAAACCAAGCTCATTTTGTGAAGAACCAAGTTTGATTTTTTTCAGGACAGGATTGCTTTGGCTAAGAAGATTGATGTAGAAAATCTCGTGATTTGGCTTATATTGATGCTTTGATATTTCTTAGAGAGTGAAGAGTGATGATGTCTTTTCCCTATTTAATTCATTTATAAGTATCTGTAAAGTGTCAGAAAAGGGTAAAAACCATTTGAGTTTCTAAAAATATTTTCTGGGCAAGATCATTTTGGTGAAGAGGAAAGTAAGTGCATGCTTGCATTGATGGATGTTTCAGAATGTCTAGAAATGAATGGATATGTTATAAATGCTAGTGGATTTATAATTAGTGATTGACATTGGCATAGTTGAGGTATTATTGGTGTTATCTTGAGCATGTTTGGTGAAGACTGGTTCCTGAAAGTAGTTGTTTTGTGAAGGAAATGATCATTCTTGATAGAGCTATGAAGAATTTGACTAGAGCAAGTTAGTGTACAACCATGTATGATGTTTTTATGATATAGTTGACATGTGTGAGATATTTTGACTCTTTGAAAAATTATGGTGATGATTTTGGAGGTCTTTGATTATCCAAGTGATGGGGTTTTAAGCCTATTTGGGATTGTTTAAGTGTCTTAGAGCATAGATCCACCTAAATGGGTCCATGATTACGATTTTTTATTGATGTATGTTGTTATATTGTTAAGTTTTATTGGCCTAATATCCTTGGTGCATGACCTGACTTTTGTTATGGTTTTGAATTGAAAATCATATAAAAGTGCATGTTTGGTTCAAATTTGAGACTAACTTAAAATAGAGGGAAAACGTGCGAGCTTGATTGAGAGGGTGAAAGAGGTTGAAAAACATCAAATCAGAGATGAGGAATTTATTTAAAGTCTTAAGAGGGGTTAGAGAACTTGTATTAAATATTTTGAGATTCAAATCAGGTCATTGAAAATAAAAATTTTGAGTGATCTAGGAGAAAGAGGGTTTGAAGGTGTGTGAGCTGAAATTGTGTTTCTCCATCAGTTGTGGCAGAAACAATACATCATAGATCTTCATCTACATGTGGTTGAATTGGTTCTTGATAATCTTACGGGGTTGTAGCCTCCTTGAGGAGTTGGTTCTTCACTAAACTAGGAGTTAGCGCTCCTTGTAGGGTTGGTTCTGTACTAAACTAGGGGTTGGTGTTCCTTGTGAACTTAGTGTACTTCACTAAATGATTTTTCATTTGTGTAATATAATCAAAAAATTTCAGTGGTTTTTCTTCCACTTGTGTTTTTTTTCACTTATATCTTGTTTTTTTATGTCTCTTTCATAGTTATTCTCATTTGAATGAATGTTAAGCACACATTAATGCAAGGTTGAATGGTTTATTGTTTAAGAAAGTAAATCTGAATTGGTTAAAGTTTTTGAAGGACTGATTCACCCCCCCTTAGTCAATTGTGCTTTAAACACCACATTCTCCTCTCCCTCAAATTACTATTACATCCACATTCTTCCTACCCTCAGATTTTCTGTAAAGTTTCTTTTACCGTCACCTACAAATGGGAAGCTTGCATATGTCTAAGTATGAAACACTTTTTTCGTTGCCTGTCATGCCCTATGGCTCATATTTTTCATCTATCTTATCCTCTTTATTGAGATTCAATAGAGTAATAAAAAAATCAAGTACTATTATCATTTGAGTTGTTGATGACCAAACCCTTGAGTCAACACTCCTAATATACCATGTTTTTCATTTATTTTTCACGTCCTTACTTGTTTGTTTGATTGTTTGTAGGTATATATCATGTTTAAAATAATGATTTAAATGATGATAAAGATAAAGGTCGATAAATGTTATTTTATGAAAATGACACGTAGATTTTTTGGTGGAATCGTGTGTTTTATTAATGGATTAATAATCTCAAATCATGATTTTATTAATTGAAAAGGAATACCTAAATCAATTTATTTTTTCTTTAAAGGATTTTGGTTGCATACGCCAACATCAACAATAATGCATTGCAGCGGGTCCATGCATTGTAATATTTTGGGATGAGAGTACAGAAAAATGTGGGATTTAAATACTTGCATGTTTCACATGGGTGACGACACCTATTCCAATACTGTTCACATGGGTTAAATTTGACGGTCACTTATGCAAGTCAAACAATTTTTGGGTAATGATAATTTTTCAACATTGTCATTCAAAAATATAAAATAGTGTTATCTATACTAAATATTATATATTTATATGATTATTTATAATATATAATTATATATATTTTTATGATTTACACACACACACACATAATGTTGGTCAAAGTTTTAATACGTAAGTCACATGTGACCATTATTTCAAATATTTATTAGTATTTTATGACTAAAATCATTAAAAATGTCTAAACAATTGTCATAAATAACCCCTGGTTGTTCTTACCAGAATAATATATGTGATCTTCACTCCACTTTATCAGTTTAGCTCCCATCATCCAAGGGACTGTAATAACTTGTACCTAAAGGGGCGAGACTTGAGGCATTGACTCTTAGGTCCACATTCTCCCCACTCTCAAAGGTTTTTGCAGAGTTTCTTTCACCGTCACCTACAAATGGGAAGCTTGCATATGTATGAGTATGTCACACTTTTGTCATTGCCCGCCATGCCCTCTAGCTCATCGTTTTTGCCCATATTATCCTCTCCACTAAAAGGCAATTATAAGTAGTAAAAAATCAATTAGTGTTATCGTTAGAGTTATGGATGTCCACGCCATTAAGTCAATGCTCCTAATATACCATAGTTTCCATTTGTCTTGTGCCTCCTTACTTGTTTCTTTGATTTAGGAGCTATCCCACCTTGTATTCTAATGTTAAACATTGTACTCTACACTCACAATCACAAACCAAAAATTGATATAATTAAGAGCATCATTTTATAGCATGGAATAAATAAAATACCAACTATTAATTTCAACATAGCCTCCTTAAAAACCAATGACAAAACACTCACTATGAGGAGGCTTCCATTACTGACCTTAATAAAAAAGTAATTGTATACTTTATTATTAACTGAAAATATTATTGGTTCATTTCAATCCTTTATTTGCCACAAATTCATCAAAAAATGTTGACACATGCAGAGGACCCATAAACCACCGTCTACACAAGCATTGTTCATGTTGTTGTCATTACGCTTGTTGGCCTTATTAACCCCCAAATAAAGAAGCCTCTTCTACAAGTGCCTAAAGCCACCAATACTAATAACGTTTGTTCTCCATTATACTGACAAAATATCATCACAAATGATCTTTAAGAAAATTTATCATATCTGAAACACCCCTTCTAAACCCTTATTAAGAAAACTGAATAATTATAGTCTACATCTCTAGCGACAACCATACTAAAGCTCTCAGAAAGATGGGTCATACCAATAAGTATGTTGAGAGCTTTGATGGGGAGGCTATTAAGGTCTTGGAGTGGAAATTCATTAACAACTTCCATGTTTATAAGTTCAATCTAGTTAAAGGGTTATAAGTTGAGGTCAAGGGGGTTGGGTGTCAGTGTGCCTCAAAGCGTTTGAGGGAGATGATATGGTGGTGAATGCCTTGGCCCAACATATCACTTTATAAGTACCAATAAAAGCTAAAACAACCACAAACATGAATGAAATCCCAAGAAAGAACAATAAAAGTAAAAAATTAAAGAGAAAATTGAAAAATAGGTTGTTAACTTGAGACGTAGCCTTGAGATTCAACAAAACTGAAGGATGAGGGAGAACGCTACCAAAGATCGTCGAGAAAAAGGCCATGGAAGAACTATATTACTATTATCGGCCCCAACATGACAAGATATGGCCATTAGGGTGGGAACAAACCCCGTGTTGAAAGGGAGCCCCTCCGAAGCTATGACCTGGAAGAGAGGATGGAAATCCCAAAGGAGCACACCAAACCACCACCAATTTCATGTTTTAACGAAGAAGAAAGGTCTAAAACCAGACCCACGTGAACCGAATGAGGAGGTCATGTGAGCTAAGAGGAGAAAACCATTAAAAGGGAACTAACCTATACCATATTTGAAAATATGTATGCATCATGTTTTTGAGGCAATGAGTGATAGGACCTATTTCACAATTGTATCATGTACCTACTAAAAATAATATTTGCGAGTTATGCTCCACTTTATCAGTTTGGATCACATTATTCACGCATGCCATGTGGTTGGCTCCGCTTAAACCATAGGTTGATGTACCATGCTCACCACTATCGATATCTTACAGGGATAACCCTTCATCCAAAAGGGGCACAACTTTTAGTGTAAACGTATTATAGAGACATCTGCGATGTATAGAAAGCAATGTAAGGAAATTAAGGGGGGAAGAAAAATAATAAGTTATAAAAAACAACAATAATTGAACCAAATTAAAAATATATAAATAAGGGATCATACATATGGGTAAATAAAAGAACATAAGGTAGGGCAGACGAAAATGTACCATTCAATGTAGGCGTTGCTATACTTTCTTCCCGATTTCGATGTAGGAAATGTATTACATTTTTGTGTATCGCTAAAAAGAGAAAGGTGGTGTTATGTGAAGGACTTTAATGGATGGAATGTAAAGATTGTAGTAAAAGTGATGTGTTGTCAATTTGTTTTGTAAATATTGTTTTTTTCCTTATGTAACTTTAGATCTTGTGATTTGTGTATTGTTAGAGCCTAGGCCATTTTGAGGGTGAGCTATCTTGATTTCCATGGGAAACATGTGAGATGGGTACATTATTTGAGTTATTTACATCCCATATTGGCTCATTTTGTTTTATTAAATTGGAAATCCAAAAATAATGGAATTGATGGGGATTTATGCCACCTTTATAAACACTAAATTGAACTTAACCAAGTGTTTCATTCACAAGCCTATATTCCACCCACAAATTGGTAATAATCATAACTTTTTGTCACTTATAGAAAATAAATTTAGTCTCTAACTGATCATCGTTAAGTTCAATTAAGGTCCTTCATCTTACATGCTCTGCATTCGTATGTATAATTAGCACATTCAATGACTTCAATATTTCTTTGTTATGCATATCAACCACCAATTGCTGTGTATAAATGTGTTAAAGAATGAAATACAAATATTTATGTTACAGACAATGATATCTATTTGGGACATGAGTCGAGGACTTCCCAATCCTCATTTTTTGTCTTTGCATTTATAATATTAAGTAATAATTTGTTGAAAGTGAACTAACACGAGTGAGATTATTGTTGATGGAAAATTAAATATACCAATGTGACAGCAATGGTAAAGCTTCACCACATGGTTGAACCATATGATTATTTGACATCCATCGATATGTCCTTGATTTGAATTACATGACACAAGTGACCAATAAGAATGATTGACCTCTTACTAGATGATGTAATGGGGGAAAACCTCACACAGCTAAAGGTCAATATGGGATAACAAATTTTGACCTATGAAGCTCATTTCATCAATGCAAATGTAGTTCACATGCTTCAAATAATTCTTGGAAATTTATAAGTAACTGACCCTTAAGTGGCTTCACTTCCTTTATAGGTATACCGAGGTATGCATGTATGGTTGATGTGTCAATGTTGAGGGTTGTAAATCTAATTAGAGTGAGTAAAATAATGTTGAGTAGTGTACCTTATAGCTAAATACAATACAAAATTGATTTTATTGATGAGTTATGAATTCCCTAAACTAGCAGTTCCATGGATGGATATTTTCAATGGAAGAACAATATCTTATTGAGTGAAGTGGTGAAGAACAATGCTAAGTGTAAGTTGTTATTTTGTAGAAAAAGGATTGGGAGTGGGAAAGATGGAGGAATGAAATTGTGAGATGTGGTGGCTTGGAGGATTGAACTTTATAAGAGAAATGGTTTTTTATTACAAGTGATGGGAACATCGTTGTAACATTTATGGTGGATGTACAAATAATAATGGCCAAACATGTCAAGCTCATCTATTTCCATATAATTGTTGGGGTGGATATGGCATAATACCTACCATTCATCAAGGTGTTTAGGGTCACCATTAAAGTGGAGATCACTAGAAGGGTTTACATCTAAAGTTTCTTCACCGAAGGAGGGTGTATGCTTAATATGCCATGGATGGTAGAAAGGCGTCATCCACTCCCAATTTATAATATTTTTTTGGTGGAGGTACCATTGTTTGTAATGATGTTGCGAAATGGTATATATAAGAGGAAAGAACTCCAAAAAAATCATTCATAGGAACAAGAACATTTTACAAGACCTCAAAGTAGCGGGAGAAAACACAAAAAATACTTATAACTTTTCTCTTTTTCCATTTGTGAATGTCACAATGTGTATCATAAGACAAGAATCTCACAGCTTCAATAAGTAGTACAAATCTAATAAGGAAGGATATGTCTAGTAAAAATTCAATGAAGATAGAATTTGTAATTTGATCCATTATAAATTGGGAAACGTGACATAAAACCTATTTTCCAACATTCAATGAAATAAATGATCGGCTACATGATATGAGGGACATTTATTGCAACATACAAAAAGTATCATGGGTGTTGATGTCATGATCAACAATTTTATCATTTAAAAGATTATTTAATGAAATAGAGAAAGGGTCATGTGAATTTGCACCCTTTGATATTTTTGTAAACATATGGTGATAGCTTTCCAATTCTATAATTTTTATGCATACTTAGTAATATATTTCAACACAACATGATGTGAGAGAACAAGCTAGAAATCGACATTTGCTTTCCAACTAAAAAACATGTATGGGTTGTGGATGTTGATGTAGAAATGGGGAAATTCTTAGGGCACCTCTATAGAATAGACTCACTCTAAGCAAATGAAATATTCTATAAAATAATTGAAGTAGACAACGAAGTATGTATTGCTTTTAAAAGGAGTTGTAGAAGTATATTATAATGTACATAAACGTGAGAGGTATACATAGGTTAAACAAGAACCATAACCTTCTCTTATAGGCCACATAATAGGCACATGTGATTAGATTGCTTGGAGATAGAATTCATTATTAGTGATATTAAATGCACAATTATAAATTCTAATATCATATAAAGGTGTACTAGGTATATAATCCAACTAGCGTAAAATAACTAAATAATTAGATACATATAGGATGTTGCAGCAACACCCCCCTCAAGTGAAACCTAGTGATCTAGAAGGATCCCCACACTGAATAGATCAGATTATATATAATCAATTTAAAAATTCTTACATATCAAATATATCATTGAGATATTTCTAATGCATTTTGAATGGGGTCAAACCGACATCGTATACGAAAGTTATGGCTTGTTGAAGTTCTTCTCCAACATGTAAAATAATAAATTAAGTTACACAGTGATGATGTGGCCCAATCAAGGGTTGACATGTGGACCAATGGGATATTGACAAGTGGTAGATTACATTTCGACAAAAAAGGTTGTTTGGTGTTTGGATTTCGTTCTTCGACGATTAAGTATGGGGTCTACACTATTTTCTGGATGGGGGCCCATCAACTGGTGGGGTTCATTTTTTTTTAGGAAGGGGACCTTGCCACCTTGATCTTTAAATTTTATTACAAGTTTTCTTGTATATAAACCTTATTAGAGACTGATTCACAATGAATGTGGAATTAAATCCCATGGAGTTCAAATATTCTAAGTGCCAAGAACAAATCATCACCACATTGGGAGCTCAACACAACTCATTCAAATATTTTAGTGTTAACTGAGTCAATATTTTCCATCACTAAATTCATGGACCAATTTCAATGAATGACGATATCAACTCAAAATTAAACCCAATACCGATTCTAACACTGAGCTCATCAACTAGTGTAAAACGTGGCCTAAGCCACAACTCATCTCCCAGACAAAAGGCTATTAAAAGTCTTAGTTCGTTAGCCACACACACAATGTGGGATTTACATCCCAAACTTAGCAAAGGCTTAACCAAAGCCTTAATGTGGGGGAAGGGATTTGAACTCTTCACCCCATAGATTGATTTATGTGCATTGACCATTGGAGTATCTCCATTTTTGGGATTTACCATATAACCCACATTTTTGGGATAAAACAACCCAAAAAGATAGCACATGGGGGGCATCTGAACCCCAACCATTTTGGATAAAATGATAAGGTCTTAGCCACTATGCCACGGCCATGAGAATGTTATAAAAGGGCAAATTTATATGTAAAGGGTAACTTTGTTAAGTACACACCCCTATTTGGGAGAGTGGAGCAAGTAGAGTGTTGATTATTGAGGGAAGGCTATTAGAGGCATAAGTAGAGCTTTCCTAGAGATAGGGCGGAGTTCATTTTTCAAACCAAAGAGAGATTTTCATGTAAACAATATTGTATAAGTGATTTTCCATCATTAATTGATTAGTTCAAGAGATTTTCTAGACTTGGAGGCTTAGCCCAACATGGGTGAACTCTGTTATCAAGCTTGGTTTGCATTGTCTCTTTGTCTTTTATTACTTGCTCGTTGTTTATATTCAGTTACTTGTTTTAAATTAATATTAGTCTGATTTTTAATATTTAAGCCACTTTTTACATAACTACTGGAAATTGAGAAAATCAGGGTTGGTATTTGAAAATGACGGATTAATGAACATTTGCACAAACTAATCACTTAGAATCAAATTTGGTATTTACTAAGCCAATTTTTACATTAAAAAGATGAAAAATTGAGAAATTTGATCAAGTATTCAAAAATAAAGAGAACGATTAATTTTATTTAAGTGTATATTTTTAGATCACCTAGGGAGGTCTACATTAAAGTCAAAAGAGGCTTTGAATCCTCAAAAATGGGTGTTGGAAATTAGGGTTGATTAAGTACCCCTATACAATCTGAAAAATGAAGGAAATAAGGACCCAGGATGAATCCCCCAAGGATAAATTTTGTGTCCCTAAGCATTATCACAACTGAAAATAACAAAATGATGTCAAAGGATCAATAAAGATGTTAGTAACCTAATCTTTTATAAGAAAAAATTCAATCTAAAGAAATTGTTCTAGATGAGATGTATAATGAAGTACGTGCGGATCTTAATTTTTTTGTTCATTGATGATCCACTAGGTTGCGAGAAATGTTTATGCACTATAGTTATCACACCAAGATTTTGTGTGATAGAGCTATAGAAATATGAACTCTGATAGTATTTGAGGAAGCCAAATTTGTTTATCTAGAACAACACCTCGATAATCTTCATTTGTGGAGGAAAATACAATTTCTAAATTCTTCACACAAGATGAAGGTGATAAACAAATCCAAAAGTAGAATTTCTATCAAATTTTCTGACCCAATCTAAGTCAGTGAAACTTACAATCCGAGAAGAACCCCTTGATGTGTATTCTATAAAAAAGTATGAAGTGCACCTGATGTACCTTATAATATGTTTTGTTTCCTTCTAGTGACTCTTAGATGGATCTTAGGAGAAATAAAAGACATAATAAATCACACAGGATAAGATAATTGTATGTCAAGTAACAAAAATTTCTAATCCAATTTTAGAAACTAATTTTTGGTAACTTGTCCTTTTGCAATGCCAAGCTTGACTATGCTCATTTGCTAAGACAAATGATCACATTCAAAATCCAATCGATATATCTCTTTATCTATTATGTGTCTTGCTTATCTTTACACTCTTCTTTATCATTAATTCAAGGAATAATATCAAATCAACACAATAAAAAAATCTATGTACTTCAGGTCACAAATTTTTGTTTCTCTCTACATCTCTAATGTCCAGGACTATATAAAGGGTTGGCATGTGAGGTGCATTCTTGGTTGACCTATACGGTCCTGCCCATTTCATTCTTTGATTCCATTTTTTATGTGAATATCTTTATTAGGTCATTTTATTTTCCTAGGGTTGGTGTTATTAGAAAATTTCACCTACATAAGGCTATATAAGCAAGTCAATGTCACTTTATAACTCCCTTGACACTCTTATGAGCTGATATTGAAAATATCATTCCAAAATCACTTAAGGGTCTCCTAAATATACCCAAATCAACTGCACATCAATTAGAGAAATCCCTACTATAGTTCTGAAGCACTCAACTAGGTAAAAGACTCTATCTTCCTCCATTTCCAAACATCCATATGCCATAAAGGCATATCTTAGCAAGATCAAAGTCACTCCAAGCATTACCGAAGGGTTTAAAGAAACAAAAGGCTAGTTCACATAGCTAAGGAACACTACATAACACTACTACTACTACGTTGGGTACATTCTATACTATAAAACTAGACCATAATATTGGTTTCAAGAGACATAAGGGCACTCCTAAGGGTTTAGCTAGTTTTCATAAGCACATAGGAGAATTACATGAGACTTGATCCCACAATATGGAAATTAGTGAAACAGTTGGATTGGTTCAGTAGTTGGTGTTGACTATGAATGGTAGTCCAATTTCATTGCACATGTGACTTCTCATTTTGTTTTTTTAATGCCATGATAAAGGGTTGTGCAAGTTTATAAGGTTTCTACTTTGTTGCATATGATTATAAGTCATCCCGAGGTTGTGCAAATAAGAGAGAAACACAATTAAGGTCATTTTCAGGAAAGAAAAGAACACATGAAGTTTCAAAACCTGACTTATAAGGGGCCCAAGTCTATACAGACCTAGGTCAAGACTATACAGTTTCAATATGGACCATATGGTAGTTTTACAGTCATGTCGCTTCTTAGTTTCTAGTTCCAAAACTTTAACCAAAGCATCCCCAGTCTCTGGTCTTCCTTTCTCATCTACACACACATCTAGATCCTCTCTATTCTTACCTATATAACTAAGTCTCTTTCTTCTCTTATGCATTTGAGCTATTACTTGTCATGTTATCAATCATTGCAAGGATTAATGCATTATTTTGGTTATGAATGGTTAATTGTAAACTAATTAGATCATAATAATGCATTATTAAAAATCCTTACATCCTCTTTTTTTGTGTACTCTTATTAACATTTTTTTTAAATTATTATTGGTAAATAGTTTTTTGAAAGGGACTATACCCTTGTACACCAAGGCTCATAATCCAGAATTGAAAGTTGAAGCACAAGAGATGGATCAAAATCCAGAAAGAACAATAAAGCCCGACTGCAGAAGATTGTCTGCAAAGTAAAAACCAACAACCGACAATGCATCAACAAAAAAACCTAAATTTTATTAACATAAATTTTATTAGGTGTAAACATTTGGTGAACCCAACTCTTGAATAAAACCTATTGCTCAAACCCTAGTAGCCCTAGGGTTTCTTACTATGATATTGGGGTATTGTAAAATATATTATTGTGCATAATAATGCCTTTTCCTTCAATCTTCTATGACCTCGGTTTCAAACCATAGGGACCACTCCCTCATTCTTGTATGGGTTACTATCCCTCTCACCAAGTCCTTGCCCATGTCCCATCTAGTGGAAGGTTTCTCATGATAATTTTACTTGTTTCATGAGTAATGAGGCTCATATTTAAATTGATACACAAGATGAATATATTCCTCCTACTCAATAACATCCACCTCACTTTACTCCACCCTCTATGGCTACTAAAGTTAATAGTGTCACAATGCACCATACTAAGTAACACATTACAGGCAACCCGCCCTTACCTCCACCACCTATTGCTCATCCTACTAAACCTAAAGATCCTTATAAAGGATTTAATATATTAGAAAAAATAAATAATACACCCTCTAAAATATCTCTTTTTGAATTATTAGAAAAGGCACCCATCTATAAGAATATATTATGTGAGAATTTACAACCTGTTACCTTATCTTCCACCACTCATATTTTTGCTTTTGGATCTATTATAAAAAAATTCAGAGCTATGGATTAGGCCATAACATTAATTCTAGTTTATATCCCACCACCACTTGGTGATGACCTATGTGCACCTCTTCTTATTACCATACAACACCAAGATATTTTTCCTAAGAATTTGTCTAAGAGAGCTTCTTCACCACTTGAGCTTGTGCATAGTGACTTGATGGTTTTTCCTACCTCATCTTTCAATGGAGCTAAGTATGCACTTAAGTTTATTGAGAATTTCTCGAAGCGTACTTGGGTTTATTTTCTCAAGTACAAAAGTGATGTTTTTTCACACTTCAAATTCTTCAAGGCTTTAGTTGAGAAAAAATCTTCTAGTTGCATAAAAAACCTTCGTACTAATAATGGGGGGGAGTACTTCAACAATGACTTTTCTGAATTTTTGGCAACTCAAGGAATTATTCACCAGCATTTTGTTCCTCATACTCCAAAACAAAATGGATTAGCAGAAAGGAAGAATAGAACTTTGAAGGAAATGGTTAACTATATGATGCATTCTAGAGATTTACCTCCTATCTACTGGGCAGAAGTAGTTAATTGTGCTAACTACATTCAGAATCACACACCCCATAGAGCACTTGAGCATTTAACTCCAGAGGAAGCTTGGTCCAACACTAAGCCAGATGTCGCATTTTTTCGAGTCTTTGGGATCCATGCTTGGGATTTTTTGCCAAAGAAGAAAAGGAAAGCTTTGGATAAGAAGAGAAAACCCTTGATCTTTGTAGGGTATTGTGAGGACATGAGAGCTTATTGACTTCTAGATTTTGATACTCATGACGTTCTTTTTCGAACACATGTTTAATTTGATGAGCGCTTCACTCATCATGATTCTTCATCTTCTTCCATGCCTCCTTCTTCATCTCATCTTGAGGATCCTTTCTTTGAGGAGGTTGATGAGGAGGGTATATATGTCATTGAGGATTTTATTCCTATTGATGTTGTCACTATGCCTAAATGGACTCGTACTATAGTTTCTGAGGAAACACCTTTTATACAGGATCTTCCACCCACTAGGCATCGTCATGCACATTCTATAGGTTCTGGAGTTTTGTGTCAGGCAATTTTCTAAGGATCCACAGTCTTTTTCAAAGGCTCATGGGATATAGAAGTGGGATGATGCAATGATCAACTGATTATTCTTATTTGATGAAGAATCATACTTTGGATTTGGCATCTCTTCCTAAAGGAAGAAATATGGTTAGGTGTAAGTGGGGGTATACCAAACCAAATATGCAGCCTGATGGCTCCATTGACAAGTATAAGGCTCATCTTGTTGTAGATGGTTTTTCACAAGTTGAAGGTATTGATTACTCAGAGAATTTTGCACCTGTTACCAAGATGGATTTTGTACGCCTTGTACTTTCTCTTGTTGCATCACAGGGGTGGCCCGTATACCAGATGGATGTGAAGAGTGCCTTCGTACATGGATATCTACAAGAGGAAATATACATGGAGTATCCAGATGGATTTGTTCAGGATTCTTCTCTTGTTTGTAGGCTCTGAAGGTCTCTCTACGGTCTCAAACAAGCCCCTCAGGCTTGGTATGAGAAGATGGATTTTTTTCTTCTATCTACTGGTTTTGTTCGTTGCCACTCCGATCATACAATGTATCTCCAGCATGTTGGTGAGGATATTGCGATACTTTTCTTGTATGTTGATGATCTGTTACTTACTGTAAGCTCTTCTTCCCACATTTAGAGTATTCAGAGGGCTCTGTCTACATAGTTTGACATGACAGATCTTGGGTTATTGCATTATTTCCTTGGTTTGCAGATTTCTCTGACAGATCCAGGGATTCATTTGAGTCAGAAAAATTACACCCATGATCTTCTTTGACGATTTGATATGGCTGATTACAAGCCAAGTCCATCGCCTTTTTATTCTGGGGTTACTCTTACTTCCACATGTATCGCACCACTTTGTGATCCTACATTATATAGGCAATTGGTTGGGAGTCTCATGTACTTGACCCATACTCACCTTGATATTTCATTTGCAATAGGGCTTGTATCTTAGTTTGCACATTCTCCTCATAGTAGTCACTGACAGGCTGCTAAAACGATTTTGCGCTATTTACACAACACTTCCCACTTTGGCCTACACTACTCTAGGGGTTCTACTTAGTTGGTTGGGTATATAGATTCTAATTGGGTAGGTTCTATTGATGACAAGTGTTCCACTTCTGGCTATCTTTTCTATCTTGTTTCTTCTCCAGTTGCTTGCGTGTGAAAAAAACAACAGGCTATTGCACTTTCATCTTTGGAGGCAAAGTACAGGGCAATAGTTATAGCGAGTCAACATATTCTTTGGCTTTGTCAGTTATTGACAGAGTTTGGATTCCCATAGGATTCACTGACTGTACTTTGGTGTGACAACCAAAGTGTAATTCACATTTCTCGCAACCCAGTTGAGCACTAGCGGACCAAGTATATTGAGATACACATCCACTTCATTCGTCAGCACATTCAAGATGGAGTTCTTTGCTTGGAGTACCTTCCAACTCAGTAGCAGGTTGCAAACATCTTTACGAAGCCTTTTGCATCACCTCGCTACCTTGAGTTGCGTGGAATGCTTGGGGTTTCAGAATTTGTTCTTGGGGGGTGTTCATGAGAACATATTCCTTCTTCTTCTTTCTCTTTCCTTATAGCAGGATTCTTTCCTTCTTTTGGTTCGAGATTTCTTCATGGATATATTATACATGAGTACCTCATCAGGACTAGTTGCTGGGACTCATACCGTGGACATGCCACTTCTATTTTGGCCCCTAGCTTCACTTGAGGGGGGGTGTTAGAGTAGGTATTTACCTTAGCTCATGTTCACCTAGGTACATTATTTACCTTTATTGTATTTATCCTCACCCACTTATGTGTGTGGATATTTATTTTTATTTATTTAGATATTAGGGGGATATTATCTAGTTGTTAGGTATAGTTCTTTCCTTGATCTATGGTATTGACTAGTTCTTTCCTTGATCTATGGTATTGACTAGATCATTGGTGTCTAGTTCTCTCCTAAATCTACGGTCTTAACTATTTCTTTGATGACTAGTTATTTCTTTGATTTATGGCTTGATCTACGACCTCGACAAACTCTTAGATTGTTATTCCTTGCCTATATAAGAAAGGCCCATTCTCATTGTATTTCATTGAGTTCCATAATAATATATGATATTGCTTACTCATTTGTTTGCAAATGTTTATGTAAAGTTATTTTGACGAATTACTTTCATCTTATTGATCGTGGTGTTTGATTAGCATCTGTGTTCTTGGCTTGGTACGATCTGGTTATCATTCCTTTTAGACCTTCCTCTTTACAAAGTTTCAAAAAGGGTCACTTTCATTCCTCTTCTCTCTCTGATGTTGAGTTGTACTCAACACTCTAGTCAAACATTTAACACAAATTGGGGACTGATCACCTCTAATCCTATGACATCTCAGTAAAAATTCCATGTCTCCATATTATGACAATAATGGAAGTTCCTCCTTCCACAAAAACACACGTGTATTCCTTTCATGTTTTACATCTCCTTTACTTATTTTTTTACAAGTTCAAAGTTACAAACATTTTTTATATTTTGAGTTACAATTCAATTTCTATCATAGACATTGAATACACTTTGTGTTGTAGGTTTCAACATGGAGCATGCCAACACTAATACATCGGATAACTATTGCCAAGTGAATACAAAGTTTGTGGTGTGCACATTCAGGTATGTTTTACATTTAAGCATGCATTTTTCAATTACACATAACATTAAAGTTTGGTAACTTGTATTTTTTGCAATACCAAGGATTACTATGCTCCCTTTCTAACAAATGCTCACATTTGAAATCCAATTAGTCTATCTCTCTAGATATTCTATGACTTGTATATATTTACACTCTGCTTTTTCATTAATTTAAGGAATATTATATTATCAAAAGTGTAAACAATCTCTACATTTCATGCCGCATCTATTTTTTTACTTTACATCTCTCTTGTCTGAGACTGTACAAAGGGTTGGGATATAAGGTTCATTCTTAGTTGACATGTAGGGTCATACCCTTTGCATTTTCTTACTCTATTTTTAGTGTAAATATATTTATTAGGCCATTTCATCTTTGTAGGGTTGGCCTTATTAGAATATTTCACCTGCAAAAGGCTTTATAAGCAAGTCAATGTCACTTTATAACTCACCTAACACTCTTACATGATCCTATTGCAAATATAATTCCAAAATCACTCAAGGGTGTTCTAAATGTACCCAAATTAGTTGCACATTAATTAGAATAGTCCCTACTACATTTCTGAAGCACTCAACTAGGTAAAAGAGGCTAGCTTCCTCCATTTCCAAGTATGCAAAGGTCATTGGAGAAAATTCACCATGTATGTATGGTTTTTGCAGTGTTAGAATCTACATAACCTCTTTTAGTTTCCTTGAAGCGAAAACCAATAAGAAAACTCCAAGCTTATGATATTTTCCCAATGTCAGTTGTTTGGTGGATCCTATTAGTTATTGCAAAGTGTGAGCCAATAAGATAGCTCCAAGTTACTTCATAATTCACAATGTCACTCCTTTGAGCAAATGAATGACCTAAAACTTTAAACTTAAAACCATAACTTTATTACAACATTTTTAGTCCCAACAATCATAATGTATACAAAACTATGTGACAAAAATTAAAATTGTAACAACAAAATATGAATTAACGGGACATGAATATGAAAAGACAAGAAATATCTATGATAATATGTGGAGAATTAGGAAAAATGACGTATTAAATCTACATCACTTGTAAAAGCCATGAGTACTAGTAGGCAGTAGCTTCAAATCAAGTCCTATAATATTTAATCTAAAGCCGTGATTATAATTTATGATTTATGAGTGGGTTAATAAATTGAAGGTGATGTCATACATTAAAGTCTAATCATAGCAATATTTATTTCTGAAAAAAGCAAGACCAACTTTAAATACACTTTTCTATTTTGTCATAGTTCACACGAATTTAAATTAAATGTATAAGTGTTTTGATCTTCTAGTCGTGGTGAATTGTATATAAGGACAAGTTAGAACTGGTATAATTCAGAGAATCATAAGTTGTATAAGATTTGAGATATCTCTTTTTTCTCATCCTATGTTGCTTAATCTTTAGAGTTTCCCATTAGAATATGTTATTTATGTTTACCCAATATGGCTAACATCCTTATGAGCTTATTGCGCAAAATCTTTTATGTCAATGACACCAAATTAGAATTTTTCAGTCTTGTCTTAACCTTTCCTAATCCCATGGAGTTAGTGGAGCATTTTTCTTCTATTGACAATGTCCATTTTGGTTTTCTTGTCATACTAGCTAGTATTACCTGTTTTTCAAATATATCAATTCCTCATTCAGAAGCTTTTTACTGAAGGATATTTCACTTCCAAGGATATTTGGAACAACTTCCGCCCAAAGGTTATGGGGTAGGAGGTGTAATCCTTGACACATATTCTTTGATTAAATTCATTTATGAGTTTTCGAAGAAAGTAGGAAGATTGGAGCAAAAGGTGTACAAGGTCTTCAAACAGAAAACTGTGAGTGTGACAGTGTAACATTTCACTCGAGGGAGACCTCTGAGTCATGATTTTTAGGGGGAAGGGGAAGATAAACCTTCCCCTATGGTGGAATAATGATGCAATACTGGTTGGCCACACCCAAAGGGAAGGTTGATATTCTAAAGGTTTTAATTGGCCCTTCCTTCGTCCTGGAGGAGTTTGATTAAAAAGGGGATGTATGCATCCTATGTTAGTACAATTTTGTACGTATTTTGGGCCATGGATGATTACAAGGAATTTCATGAGAGGAAGGAGAAAATATTATCTGCACCAGTCTTAGGTCCCTCTTACTCATATGGAATTGTGAACAAGAATAGTCTTCTATAACGTATATCTATTTTGTCGATTTGTAAGTTTTTATGTCATGACTGTTGTTTCCTTCCACATGATATCTTCAGGTAGTACAATTATATGCCTTTAATTTGTACTTCGATATATATACATATATATAACATACATATATATGTATATGTATATATACCACATATATACATATATATGTAGATGTATATGTATATATATACCATATATATACATGAATATGTAGATGAATATACAACAAGGTGCCACTATAATTTCTGAGGAAACTCTATTGCGAGTTTATCCTCAACGAGATCCTTAATTATTTTTATTTCTAAGATTTCTAGAGCCAAGGAAAAGGATCTGCACAAGAGCGACCAAGTGCACAACGTGCACCTATTCAGCATGGTAGAGTCCCCACACAGAAGCCCCCTCACCCTGATATTGTCCCTCCAGCGGTGAAGGAGACATTAGAGATTGATACACTCCATGTGCTTCAAGGGCTATTTGTGACCCTAGTTTGACATACGAGGGATAATTTCTAAGCCAGACGCTCACAGAGGTACACAGAGTATTCCCTCATGAAGTACTAGCATGAGGCCACATCTTTTCTCGTCATGTGGTAGCATATGTTTGGCACCCGAGGTGGATAATACTTTCATGCGTACTGATTTTGGTGGAGTTGGTGCTAGGGGTGCACATGATAATGTCACTATGTCAGATGCCTTTTTGAGTGAGACATTTGGATTACAGTCATTGACGTCACCTTCGCAAGTATTTGTTATGTTTTATTATGTGTGTTACAAAAAGTTCGGATTACTTGATTTACTTATATATGTTAAATTTTTGAAATAATTGTATTTGTACATGTACATGCATTGATATTACAACGTGCGAGAGGCACATCTTCATCCCAAGCACAGGGCGGAGAACACCATGCGTACACATACATTCACATAGGTAATTTAGAATGTTAATTGTGTAAAATTTTCACATACATGCATATATATACATGCATATATATATATATATATATATATATATATATATATATATATATATATATATAACTTTTAAGAAAATATATGTATGTTCTTGTATGTTCATCTTACTCATGTGATACATGTTTGATAAAGATGTTGACTTCACTAGAAACCCCACCATCTTTGCGAAAATTAGAGAAAGGTGTTTCCGCTGTGATTTCATCTGTGCAATAACTCACTGAGGTATTCAAACAACATGTAACTTTCGTTAAATTGCTCATGTAATTCATATTATGTTAAATTACATGTTAGTAATGTCTTTCATTGTAGAATTATTAAATTATGTTAATAACATGTCCTTCATTGTGTATATGGATGAGTTACCTGTGATAGGTAACAACCCTATTCATTTGATTCACAGGCGTGTCGGGGTAAAAACAATAGTTCTATATTGAAAAAATTAGTTAAAATATTGTCATTACACATACATGTACTTAGTTATATTTTCGCTGATTTTGATGTTAGATTTTGTGATCTTATGTGTATGTAGGGAACTTCAACCCCCTCCATTTTGACTTTGAGGGCACGGGAATCCTCCATCTCATCGTCTTCATACCCCCATTCGTACTCCAGTAGCTCCCAATGACTCATCTGAGTGTGAGATGCAGATTCAGAGTGATCGACAGCTTACGGTAAGTTTTTGTAATTATGTAAATACTTTCATTTTAGCATGGTTTTAAATACATGTTGAAAACATATAAATTAAGTTTTGAAAAAAAAACATTGTTTGCATTTACAGGTTCATCTACAAGCGAGTATTCAGCGGAAGAGGACTCGTAGCATGGGACCAGACGATCCAAAGTCATCTCATAGATCTCCATCTTCGTCTAAGGGAGGGCCTTCTTCAAGCAAGGCCAAGAGAGGGATAGATTTTGATGATTAGGAAATATATGTCTTATATGACAATTTTTGTATGCCTATGTGCATGGGATTGTATGTACGCCTATATGGCATTTGAACTTGGTGGTATATGACCTATTTGGGGAATTTTTATATTTATTATGCACATTAAAATACTATTTAGAACTTGATATTTTTGTAAGAGACCTTACATTTCTGAGATTATTTTTGCATGAAACTAATATGATGTGCACTTGACAATATTTAAGACATTATGGATTATTTTTTCATTTATTGGTGATGTACATGTACTGGAGTTTTCAATGTATAATATGCATCAAACTTTGGAAATCAATATTTATATAATGTATGTATATAAAGAGTTACCTAATCTGAGTAATTATTCATGCAATTTATCAATGTGTATATGTGTATTTACCTTACTTGAACTTCTTATTGCTCATGGTTTCTTTGTTATGGTTCCTATCTTATTATGCACCTACTACATTCTTTAATGCTTCTTAGTCTTCTCCCTTGTTAAAACACCTGAGAGTCGTCACAATTTGATGCATTTCATCTGTTGATATTTTGAGAATGTCTCTCCATATGCATTACTCTAATGGTCGAGAATGTCTCTATATGCAATGACATTCTGATTCAGACACTCAATGATTCTTGATTGTCTAATCCTGTCCAATTCGTGTTATTACTTTTAAACCTGTAGGCATTTCAAGTTATTTGGAAATCACATCACACCCTTCACTAGGCTTGATGGCTACCCTATCTTTTTGAAGGTGATTTTGAAAGCATCCATGGAAGGTCACTAAGCCGTAGGCCAGCTGACTCCCATTCAGAATTAAACAAGAAATATTTACTAGGCGATTGATAACTCCCATGTGTTCTTGGAAATTCCCCTATCAAATTTATTATTAAGCCAATCTAGTCATTGAATAAGAACTCCCTGACGAGGTGTCAGATCTAACGAGACATCTCTAGGTGCCATGGAGTTTGAGAAATCACTTGTCGAAGATATAACATGTTTTGGTCTAAGGGCTCTTAAGGGACTATGCCCGGACGAGGTAGCCCAAAAGCACGAGGAGTGTAGGAAATTGAAACGACACCTCCCCTAGTGTTTAATTTTCCACCCTGACATGTTGGCATAGTCGGTTCAACGCCAAGAGCTTCTATTGGCAAAGTATTGCATCTGAGAGCCTTACATTGATTCAAACTGCATTATTCCGCTCATTTTCAAACTATAGGACAACGAGAGAACCAAATAGAGATGGATAGAAATGAGAGAGGATTTCGTAGAGGGCCCTGACATGGAGGTGTTAGATCTAATGAGATGTCTCTAGGTGCCACAGAGTCTGAAAAATCACTTGTCAAAGATATAAACATGTTTTGGTCTTAGGGATCTTAAGGGACTATGCCTGGAAGCACGGGGAGTGTAGGAAACTAACATGACACATCCCCTAGCATTTATTTGGCCACCTTGATGTGTTGGCATAGTCGGTTTGGTGCCAAGAGCTTCCATTTGCAAAGGATTGCATCTGACAAACTTACACTGACTCAAACTAAAATATTTCGTGCACGTTTACAAACAATAGGACAACAAGAGAACCAAATGGAGATGGATAAAACTATGAGAGAATTTTGTAGAGGGTCTCTAACATGGAGGTGTTGGATCTCACAAGAAATCTCTAGGTGCCACGGAGTTCAAAAAATCACCTCGTCAAAAATATGGTGTGTTTTGGTCTCATGGCTCTTAAGGGACTACACCCAGACGAGGTATCTCGGAAGCACATGGAGCTTTGGCCTCTTAAAAAGGACACCTCCCCTAGCATTTAATTGGCCACCCTGGACATGTTGTCGTAGTCAGTTCGGTGCCAAGAGCTTCCATTTGTAAAGTACTACATTTTTCAACCTTACACTGACTCAAACTGTAGTATTTCCTATGTTTGTAAACAATAGGACAACGAGAGAATCCGAATCGAGATGGATAAAACACAAGAGTAATTTCATAAAGGGCTTTGACATGGAGGTGTTGGATCTAACGAGACATTTCTAGGTTCCATGGTGTTCCGAGAAATCACCTATCGAAGATATAACATGTTTTGGTCTTAGGGCTCTTAAGGGACTATGTCCTGGATGAGGTAGCCTGGAATCACATGGAGCTTTGGAAATTGAAATGACACCTCACCTAGAATTTACCTAGCCACCCTGATGTGTTGGCATAGTTAGTTTGGCACCAAGAGATTATGTTTGTAAAGTATTGCATCTGACAGCCTTACATTGACTCAAACTGTAGTATTTCATGCACGTTTACAAACACTATGACAATGAGAGAAAAGAATGGAGATGGATAAAACTACAAGAGGATTTTGTATATAGGGTCCCACACATGGAGGTGTTGAATCTAATGAGACATCTCTAGGTGCCATGGAGTCCAAGAAATCACCTGTCAAAGATATAGCATTTTTTGGTCTCAGGGCTCTTAAGGGACTACGCCCGGACGAGATAGCTTCGAAAAAGCACGAGGAGATAGGGAACCATCGAAAAAATGAAACCTCCTCTAGCATTCATCAGGCCATCTAGGATGTGTTGGTGTAGACGGTTTGGTCCCATTAGCTACCGTTTGTAAAATATTGCATTTAGAATAGCCTTACACTGACTCAAACTGCATTATTTCGCGTCATTTACAAACAATAGGACAATGAGAGAACCGAATGGATATGGATAAAACTGTGAGAGGATTTCATTTAGAGGGTCCTGACATGGAGGTTTTAGATCTAACGAGACATCTATAGGTTGCCATGGAGTTTGAGAAATCACCTGTCAAAGATATAGCGTATTTTGGTCTTACTTGGCTCTTAAGGGACTATGCCCATACGAGGTAGCCCGGAAGAATGGGGGGTATAAGGAACCAAAATGAAATCTCCCTTAGCATTTAACTAGGCCATCCAGACATGTTGGCGTAGATTTGATTTGGCACCAAGAGCTACCGTTTGCAAAATATAGCGTTTGACAACCTTACACTAACTTAAACTGCATATGCTATTTTGCAAACGTAGCTTTGCAAACAATAGGATAGCGAGAGAACCAAAAGGAAATCCATAGATAAAACTATGTGATGAGGGACTTCATAGAGGTTCCTTCTGACATGGATGCTTTGAGATCTTAACGAGACATCTCTAGGTGCCACGGAGTTTGAGAAATCACCTATCGAAGATATATCATGTTTTGGTCTCATGGCTCTTAAGGGACTACGCCCGGACGAGGTAGCCTGAAAGCATGGGGAGCCTAGGGAACCGAAAAAAAATCCTCTAATAGTGTTTACCATGCCATTTGGATTTTGGATAGTCGGTTTGGTCCCACGAGCTACCGTTTGTAAAGTATATAGTGTTTGACAGTCCTTACATTGACTCAGACTACACTATTTCACGTGTTTGCAAACAATAGGACAAGCGAGAACACCGAAAGGATCTATGGAAAAAACCAGCAATAGGATTTCATAGAGGGCCATGACTATGGAGGTTTTGGATCTGACGAGATGTCTCTAGGTGCCACGGAGTCCGAGAAATCACCGGTTGAAGATATAGCATTTTTTGGTCGGACAACCTTGAACAAAAGTCTATTTTACAAAAACTCATATAACTTGAACAAATGATCTGAATTTGACCTAAAATTTTTCAGGAAGCATCATGAACACCTCCTCTATCATCTCCCATAATTTCTAGAAAATAATAGTTCTACATTTTTCTATCCCATCTCATTTGCATGCACGTGAAATAGTACAATAGTGTAAGGTTGTCAGATGCAATATTTTGCAAACGGAAGCTCTTGACACTGAAACAACTATCGCCAACACGTCCGGGTGGCTAGGTAAATGCTAAGGGAGGTGTTGTTTTAAGGATTCCCTAAATCTCCAGGTGCTTCTAGGACTACCTCATCCTGGGCATAGTCCCTTAAGAGCCCTGAGACCAAAAACAATATATCTTTGACAGGTGATTTCTCGGACTCTGTGACACCTAGAGATGGCTCGTCAGATCCGAAACCTCCACCTAGGGGAGCCTCTACGAAATCCTACGCCATTTTTTCCATATCCTTTTGGTGTTCTCACGTTGTCCTATTATTTGCAAACATGTGTGAAATAGTGTAGTTTGAGTTAGTGTAAGGCTGCTAGATGCTATATTTTGCAAACGATAGCTCGTGGGACAAACCATCTATGCCAACAAGTCTAAATGGCCTGGTGAACGCTAGTGGAGGCCTTTTTTTGGTTCCCTACGCTCCCCGTGCTTCCAGGCTACCTCGTCCAGGCATAGTCCCTTAAGATCCCTAAGACCAAAACATGCTATATCTTCGACAGGTGATTTCTCAGACTCCGTGGCACCTAGAGAAGTCTCGGTCATATCCAACACCTCCACCTAGGGAACCTCTATGAAAGCCTATGATGGTTTTTTCCATCTCCTTTAGTTTCTCTTGTTGTCCTATTGTTTGCAAACACGTGAAATAGTGTAGTCTGAGTCAGTGTAAGGTTGTCCATTGCCAATCACCTAAATAATATAGGTGGTTCATATAATATAGGTGGTGAAATGAGAATTTTAATAAGATATTTTTACAATATAGGTGGTGAAATGAGAATTTTTGTTTGTTGTTCCTTTCTAATATTTAATTTCTCTTAGCTTCACTTGGCTTCGAGAATAATAAATTCTCTACTGACAGTGCCAACCACATGAAGGTGGAAGATTTTTTGGAACCACTAACCTACATAAACATGTTAGTAAGAAATTAAATAGAATTTTAAATCATACAAAATTTAAACAAAATCATTAAAGTAAATATTCAAATTAAATTCATGAAGAACATACCTTTACAAATTCAATCCAATGAACCACAAGGATCAACTCTACTCTTGACAGTAGAAAGAATTGCTTCATGATCTGATTCACGAACCTTCCACAGATTCGTGTTTAATGGCCTACCTCGATATTTGATCAATTTAATATTTGTTGCAAGAACCAAATGTGAATAGTGAAGTATCTTTTGATGTACTTCATAGTCTTGAAACAACCAAGTGTTTGATTTTTTGATAGGATATCATCGAAGCCAAGTTCCAGTGACTACCACTGACCCAGTGGGATACTCAAGGTCTTCACCATCAATGACTATGGAAGTCAAAATTTTTTCCCCTCTACACAACAAGACAAGAAGTAGTATGTTCCCTCTTTGTTAAATTCCATCGCAATAACTGCAAAAACGTGCCCTACATCACAAAGTAAAACTAAAGTCAAATTTAAAATACATTAAGAGTTGACCATTTAATAATTTATAAATCTAAAACATGGCATGTACATATATGTATGTACCTTGTTGCACTAAATCATAGACTTGGTCAAAGTCAGGTGATGTTGTCATTTGATCTAAAGACCTTGCAAGTTGTAATGCTCGTGGAACTTGATGTGTGTCGAGTGGAATTAGAGGTCTACAAGTCCATTCATCCACCCACTGTTGTGACTCACATTCATTCCATGTAAAATCAATGCATGATATACAAAAACATGTCATGCACCTAGTATAAATAGTCCAAGCATTTGCATTTGAACTACGGAATGAGTGCATATCACTTGATCCTGCAACTGTCATACAATCTTCAAAGTTTTCTAGATGTTTTTCCTCTATCAACCAAAAATATCTATGAACCATTGATCTCTCTTGAGATTCATGGGCCCCATATTCCTTGACACACCAATCAACAATATTTTTTACATTTGTAAATTTAGCACCATCCTTGAACTTTAACTCTTCTCTTGCAAGTGCTCTTTTCACACATGCTCTTGCACCATCATGCTCTCCTTTTCCATGCCCTGCCTCAGTAAAACTCCAGATATGTTGTACATTTATTTTTTTGTGCATCCTTCTTATCCAATAAAACATATGTGCATTCTTGAATTATGATGTGTAGTTGTCTGACCAAATGTAATGTTGATTGAAACTAATGTTCCTCTCATTCAAGTTCACATAAAACACCTGGAAACACCCTTGTACATATTCTGTAGAATGTGTCTGATCATCACTGATGTAGAAATGATACTATCTTAATATTTTTTGATCTTTCTCAATGCTTTCTAGAGAGTGCATGAATGTTATATGCACGAAAATAGCAACTTACACTGAGTTATAATATTGAGACTGAACCTCCATTTATGGCTATAATGTGTAATTCTCTGCGAATTCAACTACTGAAACAATAGTACCAAGTGGGAATGTGTCCTTTCTTAACTTGAATTATTCATCCAACTCATTGAGCTCTATGTGTGTGCCTTGCATACTCATAAACAATTTCCTCTCTGAATTTGACCATATATTCTGATACAGGTAATTGTTTTGTAACAAGCTCACACCTCTTAGATTATTTTCCATCTTTTAATTGATATGCCACCGATTTATATTTGTTGAAACCAACCAATTATTTTCCTATTGAATCCGTACTCTTCTCATGGATACAACTTTTCAGATTTGGCAAGCCACCACATACATTGCACGTTCCATCCAAACATGCTTTGTTATAAAAAAAATTGTCTAGTTGATTTTTCACAAAATATTGTCGGAATAAATTGCCTTGAAGATTTTGGTGGGACATTTAATCCACACTCCTGCAACATGATGTCAGTATGCAAAACACAACATATTTGAAAAAAAAATCATAATGCATTGAAAATTCAACATGATGCCTGCAACAACAAGTGGTATGTGAGTGATTGATTTTCACATAAAAGAGTTTGCTCATTTCAAAGAATATTTGGCTAATGTTAATTTTTGGATTTTCATTCTTAAACTTAGAGAAAAAAATGTGTTTGAGTCAGATCTAAGAAATTTTTTGCATACGATTCACGATTATGAGAACATATTCTTCTTTTTATTATATCCTCTTCTATTCAATGACACCCTTGTGTTCTCATTCAAAAAATTTTACAGTTAATTCTTTTAGAATATCATATATATTCTTGTATTTCCATGGAAGTCTAATAAAGAAATCCCAATAGTCATTGTTATTACTGACTCAAGACGTTTACTCTATTGGTTTCATTAGTGTTTTTTTGTTTAGCTTCGAAGTACTACATTGTTTTTCTTAATCAGGCATTTATTAACTTTTTTATCACTTACTATATTTGGTGACACCCTTGTGTTCTCATTCCAAAATTTTACAATTAATTATTTTAGAATATTAGATGTATTCTTGTCTTTCCGTGGAAGTTTGCTAGAGAAAGCGATGGGAAGGATGGACAGACGCATCATAGGCCCAAGGATAGATTTCACATAGAAAATGTCCCAAAACTCCATGAACACAGCTCTAGACCTGCAATGAACATTCAAACGTGCACAAATACTTGCAATGAAGAGAGGCAAGAAGAAAGACAAGCAAAAACGAGCAAGGATGGATAGATGCATCACAAAACACGTTTTTGTGGCTTCAGAAGTTCGCACAGAACATCATTTCAATAGTAAAAGGCAAAAAATGCCATTACAGAGCAGTGGAGGAGGTTCGAACTCCATTTTCAACCCTGGAGAAGAAAAGAAGGGAGGGCAGAGCTGAAAAGATGAACAACTTGTAATAATGAGCCAAATCTAGCTTTTTACAATGCATGGGTCGAGCCCAGGAGAGAGAAACGTGAGAAAACGTGCAAGCAACCCAACCATTGACCAAAACGCATTCTTCATTAAAATTGGTGGTTGAAACATCTCCTCTGGCCATGCTGAAGAAGAATGCGACCCATGTGCATTAAACTTGTTTTTCTAATCAAGTGTTATTAACTGTTTTATCACTTACTATACAATTAGTAAGTGCACGCTGTGTAGTATTACTATATTTGGTGCGTCTTTTACCACCTAAAGTTTGGTTGGAGGACAGGGGCGCAGGGTCATCCTTTACCTTTTAGTTTTTGGCCAAAACTTTGTTAAGTTTTCCTAAGTCTTTCCCTAGCTCCAAACCTCCCTACTCCATTGGACACGTGGCACATTTTTATTGGCTCAGGCCAACGCTCCAACTTGTTCCCTTTGAAACTCGGCCAAAAAACACTTAGTCAAAATTTTATTGCACCTCCCCTTGTGACACGCGTCACATTCTGATTCATTGGCGGATTTTCCAGGTCTTCGTGTCCCTCGCATATTTTTGGCCTAGATGTCCCAAACCGTCTAGGACAAATTTCTCCGATCCGCCCGATTCGGGCTTCCCTGTCCCTCTTTGAGGCAAAGACACGTGGCGCATTTCCATTCGCTCTCGGCTCTTTCGGATTTTCACTTTTGGCCCAGATGTCCCAAACAAAAGTTCTCTGTTTCGGCCGAACTGGCCGGTTCATGTCCTCCACGCACTTTTGTCCCAACTGTCCCGAACTCTCTGGGAAAAATTTCTCCAAACCACCCGAAATGGACTGACTTGTGCCAAACCGGCCGATCCGCGTCTTCCGCGTACTTTTGTCCCAATATAACAAATAACTGCGCCCTGCGCGTCCCGATATCTCAACTGTCCCGGACATCTTTGTATGTCATTTAAATTCTCAAAGTAATTATCCGAATTCCACTAGCTTTTCTTCTCGCATTTATTTGACACATTTTGATTAGCAACATTAGATGTTATTAACCCCAGGGTCTTCATTATAGGTCTCATCTTAATTAATTTCATTAATATAACAAATAACTTACATATTTGTATGTCATTTAAATTCTCAAAGTAATTATCTCAAATTCCTACTAGCTTTTATTCTCGCATTTATTTCAGACATTTTGTTAGGCATTGGTTTTATAATGTTTTCACCAATTTCAATTAAGTGAATTGATTTTATTCAAAAAATGGAAGGATGTGTTCTTAGAGGTGAAGATTCGTTTATAAGGTTACTTTCTTCATTCAGTGTTTTTCATACAAATTTTGGGGTTGACATTTGGATTCTCAGGTAAAGGTTTAAAAATTGGATTCATATCAATTTTTTCATCCATACCAACATTATCATTCAATTCAATATCATTATTCATTGCAACATTGTTATTCATTGTAAAAACATTATTATCTACATTTTCATTATGTATTTCATCCCCATTTTCTAATACATTAGCTACATTTGATATAGTATATGTACCTTGCCCCGCACGAAGTTTGTGCATTCTCTTCAATTTATTTATTCTCATATCTTCCAATTACTCCGGTGTCTTGTTATTGACTTTCCCTCTTGTCCTTAGCTTGAATTTTATCACTCATGATTATAAAAAATCAACTATTGGGGTAGAGGACAAAATGAACTACAAAAAAATCATGTAAGAATGTATAGAAACTTGCAGACCAAACAAAATTTATGCAGATATCATGTGAAAGAGATGAAAGGGACGTTGGGGGACCACAATATATAAACAAAGCTTAACGCGTATGTGTTATGCTTTTTCCCTTTTCTAGCCCATGCCTCAAGGCTTGGGATTCCGGTTTGGATCCCCAAGCCTGAGGCATTGACCTGCACAAACACAACAAACCGCGTGTTTTTACATAAAATGCAAAAATCCAACTTCTGCTATGATAAATACAACATCAAATGATCGATTCGTTTAAAAAAAATTATACCACGACGTAAAGCAGAATTTCTTCTTTGTATAAATATTATTTTACAAATTTTCTAGCAAATATAAGGTTTCCATATTATTTATTTTCTAA
This sequence comes from Taxus chinensis, assembly GCA_019776745.2. Classification (NCBI taxonomy): domain Eukaryota; kingdom Viridiplantae; phylum Streptophyta; class Pinopsida; order Cupressales; family Taxaceae; genus Taxus; species Taxus chinensis. The sequence continues at coordinate 695,288,524 of CM034152.1, forward strand.
ATATTGCCTTTTATAGCTATTTTTTGAAGTTTAAACATGTTTATCTTTTGTCGTGTATCTTTTTTTGACTTATCAAAATTGAATAATTTTTTTTAGGCATAAACTAAGGAGTAATTCTATACGTATTAAAAAAAACAACTAATTTTTGATATCTTTTGAGGTAGTTAAGGGGGGGGCACGGTCGGAGCTTCGTTATTTTTCAAAACATAAAATTTTTGTACTAGAAAAATCATAAAAAAAAACTCACTACTAAAACAATCTAATAAAAAATATAACACAAACTAGATGCTGCTAGCTATCTTTCTACCAAATGTTTTTCAAAAATACTAAATGGTGCTAAAAAAATGGTGGGGGGCATGAAAGTCACTCTATTGTGTTTTTTAACAAAAACATGAGCACTTGTTGGTATTTTAGTTATTTGACCCACTTAAACTTATCTATTTTCAATAAATTTTAGTAGCTTAGAAACTAGAATCAAAATGCTACGATTCATATTTCTACAACATCTTCCAATTTTGAGTGTAACTATTTCGAAAAACTCGTACAATTTGAAGTTTTTTATTTTTTTAAAAAATGCGTCCACTTTAGACCCCCTTTTGCCCCCCCAACTTGGTGCACTTACCCTTAAATAACATCTACATATTGAATATTTTATAGAATTAAAAGTAGCAATGACCACAAAAAATAATTAGTAGATATAAAGTCTCTCCCATCTAATTTGGATATATGTTTATTTTAGACTAATAATTTTTGTCCCATTAATAGTTGAAAAATATCTAGTAAGTTTGCTTGAATTCGTGAAAGACCTTGAACTGATAATTCTTAATTCTTCCCAATTAGGCCATGTAAATACTTTGAAATTACTACACTCCAATCTTCCCAACTAAGCCATCAGACTGTACAAACTGTGGGAATATGGAGCATGGGAAGTTCATGAATACCATGCTTCCTAAGAATATATACAACGATAAATGTGTAGCAATAGAAAGGTTCAAAAAGATTAGCATGTTACATAAATAAACATGGAAGGATATGGATGTCAAAGATGTGTCATTAGAGAGTATGAAACACCTTTTTTTGTTGGCATGCAATATTACATCCCTTTCGAGTGAAGGGATTTGACTTTGTAGGCTTGATTTATCCTTTTCATGTGAAGTGTTAAGTATTTATCGTACTTTTCATCATTGAAGGTCTAGTTAAATATTTGCCCTTCACAATAAAATATGGACTAGCCCTTCAAATTTGATCACTCTTGAGGAAGTTTTGGAGATGTGATTTTCCTATAAATTATTAGCCCTAAAATAAAATTGTTGACCTTCCAGAATTATATGAATTGTTATTCTAAAGAAACATATTCCACAATTCTTCCAAATTATAAAAGATATTGTGAAATAATTATCATTACAAGAGTTATAATGCAACTAGTTCCAACCTTACTATTGAACAGTTGTATTGTTTTAAAAGTAATTAGCATTTAATTGTTTTAAAATAATTAACATTAGATTATTTTCAAGTAATCAACATTAAATTATTTTAAAGTGATTGACGCGACTTTTGACTTAGGGAAAGTGAAAAAATGAAATGAAAACCACAATAACTATGAAGACATAATGAAATCTTGATTGACGTGAAGGTATGAAAAAGGGATAGAATCAGGGATTAAATTTGGTGGTCGTTTATACGTTTTCGCGATTTTAAACGTAAAATACTTGTAAATATTTTATAGAACCATCACATGCGACTTGTATATTTAAAATGTGACTGTCAATTTTTATATACATTCAGAAGTAAATTATATTAGTATATATTAAACATAATTAACTAAATATGGAATAGTCATTGTATAAATGTTATAAATAATGTATAAATATCAATGTTTTGTATTTTTGACCGATAACATTACAAATTTATCGTCACTTAAAATTGTTTGACAGGCATAGATGGCTGTCAAATTTAACCCGTGGATGAAATTTAGTATATAATAATAAACTAGATAAATATAAAGAGAAACGTCACCAACATTATGGAAGGGCCCACCAGATAGGTTTCCATCAAATGCATGTATCTGAAAAGAGAAACCATAATGGTGTCTAACTATAAAATGTATAAAATAACACGTATTAATTGCTAAGGATGTACTGCATTAAAATATGGGATTATTGAATGCTTGGATAGATTTCTTGGGTGGCAAAAGAGTAGAAGGTGGTGGGCTCTATTATAAATATTTTGTAGGATAGTGATTTTTTAGTGGCAAAAAGATTGTCTTAACTTTTAAGTTACATGTGGAGAGGGATGATAAGGTCCCAAAACAAGTTAGAAATAAATCATATTTATAATGTCAAGTGAGAGTGTCCTTATATGCTTAACAATTTTTTAATGTGAAGAGTAGATAAGAATAAAACAATAAATATGTGAATAGATAAAGTGGTAACCACAATAAAAGTGATGACATCATGGTGCCTAGTTTTACCAAAGCGGGAACAAGGGGTAAAAGTGTTTAGCCAATCACAACTAGATAAGTACATTTTAAAGATTTTTTGGGTAAAAAATGAACATGTCCAAATTTCAAAAGATTTGAAAATCAATGTAAGAAAATAACAATAATTTCTTATTGGTTGAAAACATATTTATTAATAACTTGTTAAAGTGGAGGTGAAAGGTATAGTAACCCTCCCTATAAAGATGAATAAATACTCCAGAGATTAATAAATACTACAGAGATTAATAAAGACTTGTTTGTATATTGGAGAGATTAACTAGCAATCGCACACAAGTAGTGTGATGGTAACGCCGAAAGGGATGCGGTGGAGGAACTATATGTATAAAGGGGAAGGGAATAGAGAAGCGGAGTAGTGTTGGTTAAGCTATTTGATTTTTCGGGTATAAGGAGGAAGTGATAGTGGAAAAGAAGCAAATATAAGTAGGGTGGGTGGAGTTGTAATGGGTGGTAATGATATAGAGGATTATCCATCGTTGGAATTTATTTAAATGAAAGTAGTTGAAATGTGAATGAAAAGGAAGGAAAACCATGTGTAGAATATGGATTTGACACGTAGAAAAGTTTTTTACATAGTAGTGCAAGATGTTGGCATAGGATGTGGTAATGGTCAATGAAGACAAAGTGAAAAGAGTTTAATCTTGGTGAACATTACTTGGCTCAGAGCGAGAGAAATAGCTTGGGGTGACAAATGCTAGAAATCAAAATTTTAGTGTTTGGTGTGGTACAAGAAACCTAATTGATGAACACGAGTAATGGCGATTTAGGTGATGTGTTAAAAAATGTCAAGCATTAGAGGGAAAAACTCTCATTGGTGACTTATATTGGCATTTAAAAGGTTCATTGTTTGAAAATAACATTCACAAAGGTTGATAGTCAACAACGAATGGAGAAGTTAGAGCGAGGGGGGTTTGAACTTGCTAAAAATTAGTTGACTTCGATAGGTTCTTGCGGCTTTGAGTAAAACGTCGTAGCCACCATATTTCCATACCTTTTTGATTTGGTATATCCATAACTAAATCACCGGATTTGTGACACATTGGCTTTCTTCAAAGTGGCAAGCATTGAATCCCACAACTATCAAAAGCCACAATTATCTACATTTAAATGGTGCAACATTTTGAAATATGCAAAGTATAGGTTCGCTACATGTGGGAAGGATGTTTATATGGCAGTGTTCTATCTTCAAGACCATCTTATTTTGAAAAAAAGTCAAATCTACGAAGTGTAGATTCGGCACATGTGCATAGGAGGTAAAAATGGCGGAGATCGGTCTTCTAGACTCGAGAATTAACACTTCCAGAGTTGGAAAAATCAAAATCAAAGGCAATGTCTTGAGCTTGAATGGACTCCACGCATTCAAAATTTAACTCATGTTCAATAAATTTGAGCATGGATGCACTAAGTTGTCTTTAAGTTGATAACCTTGCCTTTGAAGAATGGACATGTTGGAGGTGATGGAGGGAAGAAGTAAGTGTTGAGGAAATGCTAAAGAGGGAAAGGATATGGGTTGATAAAGAAGGTGCTTGAGTGAGGAGAAATGCATTATGTTCCATAAAATTGTGTTTATCTTGCTCACAATATTCACGTGAGCACACTATGCACTTTTAGGGGACAATCTAAAAAATGGAGAAATTTGAAGAGGTCCCATGTTTGAAACCTAACTGAAATAGTTTCTTCAAGGAGAAATTTGTACCCCACCCCCTTTACAATTCTAAGCTCAATCAAGTGCAAGGAAACAAACAATGTGCGATGAGCAAAAACTTTTCTTAGAGGGGGGAAAATAAAACAAAAAGGAAAATACAATAGGTTCCAAGGTTGAAAGCTTATTGGGAACAATATAAAAATATTTGATTAGGCAACATTTGATTATTTGTATGAATATGAAGACAATGATAGAAAGTTGGAAACAAGCAAGTGAGAATAAATTACATGCACTTTATTGACTCAATCTTGGTACGATTATTCATGTGAGTGGAATTTATGGTTAAAGGGGAAAAAACAATTAATGGGAAAAATCTACAAATTTCTATGTTCAAAACTTAATCGAAATGTTTGGTTTCCCGGAGCACTTTGTAGCCCCATTTTACAATTCTAAGCTTGAGTAACTAAAAGAAAACCAATGATGTTTGAAGAATAATTGATAATTGAGTTTATATTATTAACATCTGTAATTTTTGCTTTAAGGTGCAAAAAATAAAAAATGTAGAAATCAAACAAGCTTCATGTTTGAAACCTTTCCGGTATGCTTGTTTCTTGGAGCACTTTGTAGGCCCCGTTTATACTTCTAAGATTGAGTAGATGAAGGAAAAGAAGCTTCATACAAATAATAATAAATAAGTATCCATTATCTGTCTTGTACTTTATCATCTGGAGTTTGTTGCCATTATTCACATGGTACCTCCCATAAAGACCTCTGTAGACCATATATGTAGCATGCCTCTCTGCCATTTCTATTAGCTAATCTCTTGAAAGTCCAACAAATTTCAAGAAACATTCATCTAATTAACCATCCCTGCAAAACCTGCAACTTGGGAAATATTGTGACTTATCTCTCACATCTACTTTCTTTCTTAGAGGAGACAACATTGCCATTAATATATGTATCAATCGTTTTTCAGCGACCCTGTAACCACTTTCATTTCCCTATGCTATCTTGATCTCGCACCTTGTTATGACACCATAGATTAGGGTTTTCTCCAGCTCTCCCTACTTTCGTGTTAAAATTGTGGCTCATCCTTTTTAGGGTTTCATCTCCAAGAGATGGTTTGTTGGAGATTGTACTTCAACGACCTTTCCTTTTTCCTATGCACCATTGTTCATAGTGGCAAGTATTAGCGATGAGAGATGTGATCGACGGTTGAAACATGTCTAAGCTTTAAAGTCCTCCCCAACGTGATCTCATCCATTCATGGAACTACCACGTGTCAATGGTGGGTGGGTTCACTCCACTTGAGAAAGCGCCTTGCAACATGTAATTATGGATTATACTTATCATGGGGATTAGGATGCAATTTCAAGTTATATTTATTCTTTAAAATTCCCATATGATTCCAATTGAATTTCATCACTGACTTGAACATAGGTTATAAAGATGATTTTCCAATGAGCTTGTAGACCTATCTGAGGGAAGAAAAATCTTTAAGGCTTTGAATTTGTTGGATACCCTAGCTGAAATTATTTAATATAATTTGTGGTTTTTTGCGAGGGACTTTATGCGAACCACTTTGGATTTTTTGATGAGTAACAACCCTAAAATAATAATGAATTCTCTGCTAAATATGCTTCATCTACAAGGGAGAAACGAATATTGTTTTAGCTTTTGCAAGGGTGTCATACCAACTTTAAATAAGGTTTTTCATGACTGTTTGAGAAATAATGAACGATATTAAATTTTGGCAAGAGCACCATCGAGAGGGTGGAGTATGTGGACTCTGATTTGGGGTGGATCATTCTACTTCGAGCTTATACACAATGTACAGGAGACCACACCCTAGCTGATATCCTTAGATGCAACATGGGATGAGCCTTGTTTTTAGCCTCTTTTTCTTTATGAGGTTTGACACCTTCCCCGCGCTACTCTATGGTGATGGTTGCGGTATGATTCATAAAAGTATGGAAGTGTAGGGCTATCAGGTGAATTTTTTCATGGAACTCCACTTTGCAAGAAAGTTGTTCAACCTTGAAAGCAAGAGAAAAGAATTCATTGACCGGATCTACAAACATGTGCATGCCTTGGTCTACCATATCAGGTCCTTTTTTGGTTATACTTCATCCATCATAATAGCATTTACCATTACTTCTAACCTTTCCATGCTCAAAGCCATAAGCTAAACATGGGAGTTATCAATTCTGATATGAATAATGCATGCAAACAATGAAAACGACATAAAAAATAATATGTCATTGAACGGTGCCATTGTACCATGTCAGCCATGGGAGATGGACAACTCCACATGGGCCATTTTTCGACGTCATCTGCCCCTCCCTATCCTCTGTTGATATATGTGAGTGCTATCAAATTCCCACCATGCCCGCCCCATAGTAAGAAACAACATTTGACATAACTATCACTATAGTTTCCAAATGAATAGGCGCAATGAAGTATCCTTCCCTTGACAAAATTTCCTATCCTATTCAAGAGGACGAATGGCCTTGAAACCCAAACTGGGAGCCATGTCCTATGACACTCAATTATGTCCTTGTTTCCAATCCTCCATGTATACAAACGTTAGGCTCGTAAACTTTTCTTTGAACTCATATCATGCCCGTTATTTGTAATAGTTAATCTTTGCCTCACTCGATGGCATGCCCATTGTTATATAACCATGCTTCATACTGAAGCGACGAACAACATCCAAAGATAGAAATGCAGCCTCAAATGACACGATGGGCTTGTGTTCCAACGCATGAAAATATCCTTTAAATTAAATAGACCAAAATTCAAAATGACCTAAAACTGCTCATTCTTATAGGACTCGGTAAACATTGTGCTTATTACTGAAATACAAAATGTGTTTTCCCATAGAATACATTATATTATTACTGAATTACATTCTAATAAATATGTTTGGAGATCACATCAACTACACATATTGACCACTAATACAATCCACAAAAAACGTATAACCTATATTTTTTCCATTATTATGTTTGTTACATAATGTGGGGCGATTGTCATTTATGACTAACAAATCATATGCACCAAATACAAATACATATTACATTACACCGAGATGCTCCTATAAGCCTACTACAAACTCTAAAATTGAAACTACACCCATTCACCTTGAAATGATATATTTTATCTTCCAAACCTAAAACTACTAGAATTCCATATACCAAAAGACAGAGACAGTCTTATTCAATGGATAACATTTTCAACACCAGTATTGCATCATGGACTCTCATGGCCCTTCTTTTCCGACAAAAAAGCGCTAATAAATCTAGAAACAAACACTGACATTTATGGCACTATACGTATAATCAGAAAAGTTAGTGTTAGCGACTCCGTAAATCAAAGGAAGGTGGTGGGGTTTCATGGAAACCAGTGTCATGACTTGCCCTATGCGGCTGTTGCCAGTTGACTCCTCCCATCGACCGACGCTTCTCATTTTTCCTCACATAAACTACAAAACCACATAAATAAATATATCTTTAGCATTATATTATGCTTGGACGCTTTTGTCTTGACACAACGATTTGGGGGGCTGATAAACCATATGGGTTGCTTTTCTGCGGTAACTGTGACCACCTACTACCAGTGTTTTTGAAACCCCAGGGCACCTATTCCGACATAAAGTGAGTAAGTCTGGTGGTGATGGCCACGACATATGCTATTTCTGGCATGACATCAACTCCCGCTGTTGTATACATTCACAACTTAAGAGTAGAGAAACAAACATTAACAAAGGAATAGTTGAAAATATCCGTACCTGAGGCGCGATTATGATGTATCCGTGGGAAGCGATGTGTTGCAGGAGTTGGGTGTAGAAGGAATTGAGGAGCAGGTAGCCATGTAGGAAGATGCACACGAGATACTCTCCTTGTTGGGAAGGAAGAGCAAAAGCAGAAGCCATGAAATATATCTTCAACATTATATTATGCTTGGACGCTTTTGTCTTGACACAACGATTTGGGGGGTTGATAAACCATATAGGCTACTTTTCTGCAGTAACTGTGACCACCTACTACCAGTGTTTTTGAAACCCTAGGGCACCTATTCCGACATAAAGTGAGTAAGTCCGGCAGTGATGGCCACGACATCTGCTATTTCTGGCATGACATCGACTCCCGCTGTCGTATACATTCACAACTTAAGAGTAGAGAAACAAACATTTAACAGAGGAATAGTTGAAAATATCCGTACCTGAGGCGTGCTTGTGATGTATTCGTGGGAAGCGATGTGTTGCAGGAGTTGGGTGTAGAAGGAATTGAGGAGCAGGTAGCCATGTAGGAATATGCACACGGGATACTCTCCTTGTCGGGAAGGAAGAGCAAAAGTAGAAGCCATGAAAGCCCTCTACTCGGGAACTCATTTCACACCGCCACAAAAGCCATGCATCAATGTTTACACATGCGGTTTTTTTAGTAGGAAAATAACAAGTCGACAGGGACGGGAGGGTCAAAACAATGCATAAAGATCGATGGTGGAAGATGGAATTGTACAGGTCGTGGAAGTATCTGTGCCTTAAAAACTTAGTGCTGTAAACGTAATTCATGTCCTTTGTTGTGCAGAAGAGAAAAATAGACAGACTACCCGCCATGCCTTTGACACTGGAAATCCTGTCACTGTCAGGGTTTTAGCATGGAGGGTTAGATTGCATCCGTAATCAACATTGTCCTCTGTGACTTCATCTCACTTGTCTCCTCTTTGACATGCATCAGAGCCCCCTAAGCCTCAACCCAGCTGAAGGAACGCCTTTCGGCGTAATAAAGACTTGATTGTTGTAGATATTGTACCAGTCTAGAATGACTGGTAGTAAATTTCCAATTTTCAAATTCACCCGCCTTCTTAAATTCTGAAAATTATCCTCGGTACACGAGCAGGTCCGCGTGATTTGACTCCCTCCGGTATCGGGTTTCTTTGCCAGGGATGACTTTTACATGACCATGTGATAAAAAGCTTGGTCATTTTTATGGAGTCCGCACATACATGGGTGCAAATCAAGTGTATGGTAGCCGTCTCCCTCACATCATCCTAACCAGGTCGCGGGTCTCCTTGTTTTTGTCTAGTTCAGAGCGTCTTCATTTGCAATTCCTCCATCCCTTATACCTACATGGACAACGCAGCTCATCTCTGCAAAGGAATGGATACAAGGCTGTACCAAGCTGCCGAATCAGGCAATGTTAAGGCTCTTAACGACTTGCTAGATGGCTGCAACCTTGACGTTCTCCATCAAGTAACGCCCAGAGGAAACACGGCACTTCACATAGCGGCGTATAACGGCCGTTTTGAATTTGTTAAGAAGTTGCTTGAAATAAATCAAGAAGATTGTGAACAAGGAAAGGAATTTTTGAAAGCTAAAAATAGGGAAGGCAACACAGCGTTGCACCAGGGCGCGATGAGAGGAAATGATGAGGTAGTTAAGGTTTTGGCAGAGCAAACAGGGTGTGATTTGGCGCACGTGACCAATGGAAAGGGCGAAACGGCACTGTTTAAAGCTGCGGAAGAAGGTCATGCCCACATCGTTGAGGTATTATCTCCTCTCACGCCTTCGCAATTTGACGGAAGATCGTCCGACGATCAAACACCCTTACATCGTGCCGTGTCCAAGGTACATTCAGGTAATAATAATACACGCTTCATTAAAACCCTGTTTCAAGACTTAATTTTTTCTATTTAGGTTCTGAATTTAATGTTAAAACCCTGTTTCGTGATGAGAAAGTCTTATTTTCTGGTTAGGTTCCTTCAGAATCTCCACCGGTTGTTATAAAAAATCAATTTTTAAGAGACTTCCTTTTCAATTCAATTCACGGGTTCTCTAGTTTAAGCCTCGTGTTTATCTGAGTGGCGGTTGCATTCCTTGACACTTCCCGTTCTCTGCCATGGCCATTGTTTTCTGTGTATTCGGTGGGTGGTTTCTGGTTTGGATCTCAGCCATACTCTGTTCGCCCTTTGCTAGAGTTAATACTTGTGTCAGGGTTTGGTTGACTTTGCCTTGACGTGGTTGGTTTTCTGCCTTGTTTTATTTCCTAAGCCATATCTTTATCCTGATTATAAAATCAAATTAGAGCAATATGTTTATCCTAAGACAATTAGATAGACGATTTAATGTATATAATCAGTAAAACGTAGCCATATTCTGTTTTTCATCTATACAATGATGCGACCCACTCTTTGCACCAATAAAAAAAAAAACAGAATAAATCAATGTTATTTTTTATTAATTCTGTCTTTGGTGAAGAGTGTGCAATCAGCCTATTCAATCCTTGCACCCAGTCGGCCTCAAACCTGCGACCCTCGCACCCTATTTCCCATGTCTCACCATTCTGTTGCGCACTCACGTATGAAAGACTACAGGGTGCTGGTTCTTTTTATAAAACTGCAAACGGAAATTTGACGGAACCGGTGACAACATAATACGTTGTTACCTATTCCGTCAAAACTAATGGCGACGCTACAAAACTAATAGTGACGTGACGGAAAATACTTTTTACCTTTGTGGGAACTTGCGTGAGAGATAGACCTAGCTGAGAGTGTGAGATTGTGGAGAGTGTGGGTCTCAAAAAAAACATTAATTTTAGAATTTATGTTATACTTGTAAGTTAGCGCTCTAGTTTTTATTTTATTTTTTAACTTGTTAGGATTAAGCCCCAAAAGATTGCAACACTCTCCTCGTATTCACAAAAAGACTACGGTTTTCTCTAACACTCAAATTTACTGCTTTAATTTTAAGCCTCGGCTTCACTGTATTTGCTTCACATCCACTCCAATACATGTATCTCTTCCATTTCTTATTTAATGAGTTAGTGACATATTTCTTGTTAACAAATCACCTAATATAAAATTAAAGTATCGGCGAGAATAAAATGGAAGGTAAAGTCTCCCTTACGAACTTCTATGTTGTCACCTAGAAACAACAAATCACCTAATTACACTTCCGATTGTCTATTTTAAATAATTTTAACTTGTTTTTCTTCTGCAGATGTAATTGAGAAGCTTTTAGATAAAAGACCTGAACTCGTTAAACAAACTGATAATTGTATGAGGACAGCACTACACATGGCGGCATTGATTCCAGTAATAAGACCAGTTTCTCAGTTTCCGTTGTCTGTATTTGAAAAGGATGCTCATCGAAAAGTTCACCCGATTGCGAAAATGCTTCTGGAAAAAGATAGTTCGTTGTGTTACAGAGTGGATAAGAATGAACAATCCGCGCTTCATCTCGCAGCCAAAGTGGGCAATGCATGGGTTGTGGAAGAGATATTAAAATGTGGAAATGATTGTATTGAAATGGTCGACAAAGATGAAAGAAATGCTCTGCACTTGGTCGTTCGAAATGCACTTGAAATATTTAGCAGGGCTCCCAACCAACTCAGACTTATAATCTCGTGGTTCGCGAGGACGAGTTTAATTAATGGCGTTGACTGTCACGGGCAAACACCGTTAGATGTAACTTTTGACTGCGAAAACGACGACCAAGTACTATTTTTAGCTGTAAGTAATTTCCTTTCTATCATTTAATAAGTACTCGAGTGCTGGATTTTGCAAGGCATTTGGACGTTTTTAGTCATTTTAGGTGTTAAAATACAACCACTTTTAAAATATTATCCGAGAGGTGAAAATATAATTTATATATCAATATGATATGTATGTTCATATTTTAACCATCACATATATAAACTAAATTTAAAATAATTAAGAAAATTGTCAAATTTAATTTCACATTACATATTATGAATTTGTGAGATTTATGACAATCAATATCATCAAAAATGGAAACTTTGGAATTAAAATAATAAAAATATATAAACATATTATTGAAAAATATAAACATCTTAATATCTCATTCATAAAATATAAACATCTATTAGTTTTGATTAGTTTAATTTGATTTTGTTTTTTTTTATTTCTTATAAATATATATTAAACTACAAACATTTGATTTGGGATTTTGTAAGAAAGGTGAAACTTGAATGTTGAACTTGGAGGTCTAAAAGTTAGAAGTTGGAACTCATTTTTTACAGAATTGCAAGTTTGCACTAGTGAGTCCTTTCTTTAAATTTCTGTAATATTTTTATTTCTTATTTATAATTTAAAATAGTATTTTAATGCTCTTACAAATTTTAATAGTATTTCTAGATCTTTTATTTGATTAATGCAGATACAATTGATTAGTTTGCAATGGATATTTACGAAAAATAATTGTATCTCTCATAAACTATGAAATTGATTAATGAAGCATTGTTTTTGTTGGTTAATAATTGTACAACAAAGACCCAAAGATTTATAAAGATTAAGTTTGTTAAAATCATTTAAATTTAATCAATTAGAGAATTCCATACAGATTCATAATTATAATGCAATTTAGAAAGTATTAAAAATAGAATCTTCACTAAAGAAAAAAAACCCACCGTAAAAATTTATGTATTAGTTTTTAAAAAATAAATACTGACATTGGTTGCAACTTAAAACTTTTATTATCAATTAGCTACCTATTTTGTGTGTCCATGTTGTTCTCTCTACAAGGAAAATAGAGTAAGAATGATTACTTTAAATGACATTCACATTATTTTTTGTGACATGTAACTTTGAATGTCAAAATCCAGCACTGCTTGAAATTTGAAACTAAAGGATCTTCTTGCAGATCAGAGATTATCTTCTAAAATCTGGTGCAGACGGGAAGATGTTAGAGGCAGAAACAATATTAACCCGACCAACCTTGGTCGCAAAATCAATGTGGAAAATTGAAACCATATCAGAAAATGCAGTGTTAATCGCCACAGTTACTTTTGCCGCGGCTTTTACTCTGCCAGGGAGTCTTGATTCCCATACATCAACCCCTGCATTGATTAATGTCTCTCTCTTCAAAGCTTTCGTCATTTTTGACACTTTGGCATTCTGTTCCTCTATTGCATCTGCAGTTCTCCTTATATTCGCACTTACAGAAGATCCGCTACTCACTTACATGAGTTTGGGTTCATTGCGGGTAGCGTTGATATCACTAGCGTTTACATTTGGGGCTGCGATACACCTGGTTGTGGCACCCGAGTGTCCATGGCTCGCACTGCTTGTGTGGTCTATAGTGTCCATTTCTCTCATATTCACAAGGGGATACTCTTTTCATGTGAAAGCACTCACATTCCTGCCCAGATATAAGCATCTGCCATATATAATTGGAGAGTTGGTTCTGTTCCCATATTATTTAGGTGTTGCTCTCAAATATTCTACTTTGGACATATTGTATCGGGGTATAATTATCCCTTCTTTGCCTTGGGCGAGGAAGACGATCCGTAGATGCTTCTCCTTGGGCAAGGAAGACGATATATCTAAGAAGCGATGAATTCGTGTTGGAATTCGTCTCGAATATAAATATATTCTTAGATACCTATAAACAAATTAGGTGTAAATCCCCACAGACATATCTAAATGCGCTGATTTCTGATGTAGCTTTTATCCCCTTTTTTATTGAATAGTAAAGTAACTAAGGAAGACGATATGTTAATATGAATAGACAGTCGCTAGCAATTCCGGATGAGTTCAAAAATACACACTTTGGAATGTCAATGTTTGATTTTTTTTTTTTTGTTATTTAAAATATTTTCTGGATATGATATGGTATTTTGTTAAAACCTATGTTTTATGTATCCTCTTTATAAACCTATTTGTAATTATTAAGGATGGGGTTAAAGGTCAATTCAGATATGCTTTCATAAATTGCATATATTCTCTTTGCATTATTGTACAACTAAAACTTGGTTAAAGTTGGCTATGCTAACAATATACATAGTGAAAATTGTAAACAAAGCAATATATAGAATTAAATAAAACAGAAAGTTATATCATTGATATGTTATATTCTCAATATAGAAACTGGGGAAGTAACATCAAAATCCAAACAGAATGGACTACAAACATAAACGATGCAGACAAGAAAGACACAACGAACCGGAGTGCAATACGTGTATGAAGAATTAACATTACCAATATAATACGACCCAAAGAAAAAATAGATGCTCTACACTTACCATGAAAATGCACCACAAATACTTACGCCGAAAGCTGTTGTCTTAGTTGGAAAGCACAAGCATCTTCTGACAATGTGTTAGTTGTCCATTTGAATGACCTATAATCCCCATTGTCCACATTCTAGTTCGTATCAACAACCTCAAAATGATCCGAACCATCCATATACACGCCCATCTAGTCATGTGCCAGTTACTTGTTCTACAAATGCACTGGGAACTATGCCAGGTGGACAACGATTTGTTTTGGTTAACGCTGACAAAAATTAGAGTCGGAAGAGAGATGGCCATTTTTTATCTTGCAGGGCACAATGGTTTGGTCTAAGATGTTAGTATTATTCCACGACTATAATTTGCAAGAAATCAACTACTTCAATGTAAAGTAAACACATCAAACATCAAATATTAAATTAAGAAAACAAACAACCTTTTCCCATTTGTACAAGGTACACTTTGACGGTTTTATTAGTTTAAATATCTCTTTCAAATGGTAATTTGTAAATAAAAGCCACCATTTGCTCATATGGCCAACAACTTGAAGGGCTCGAATATCGATGAATTTTTGTGCATAACTATTCTCCTGTTATTGCTCGATCTTAAAATTGAAATGGGAGGTTTATTGGGTCTTTCTCATTTTTTAGATTTTGGTCCCTTTAGACACAGATTCCATTCATGTGAAAAATGTAGGAAAGATTGAGACGATAAAGTGGAGCACATAGTAGATATTATTTGGGTAGAAACAATCTAAGTTGAGGAATAGGTGTGGGACATGAAGGGACTTAATTCACAACTTTTTAATAAGGCATGGAATAGGTGTGGGACATGCAAGTATTTAATTCACACATTACTCTTTTAAAATCACTCTTTCAAATGGCAGATGAAATCCACCTTTCGCTCATATGGCCAACTGATAGTGTGGCTCAATTATTGATGATTATTCACTCACCACTTGTTCCCCTACAAGTACTTGAGCTTGAAACTGAAAATGGACATTTATCAATGGGTTTTCCTCATTTTAAATTTTTTATCCCTTTAAATGCAAATTGCATTCATATGCATAATGCATGTGAGATTGAGATGAAAAAGTGGAGCACTTAGCAGATATTATTTGGGTGGGGACAATCTAAGCCATGAAATAAGTGTGAGACATGCATGCATTGAATTTTTATGTTTTTATTTCTAACCTTCGATTCGTGTCTTCATCTTCATTGAACATTCCTTTTATGCATCCTCGCTACTTGATCCCATGGGAGTAATGCTAATTTTTCGGGTTTCTATCTCAACAAACCTCCCTCCAAGCATCTTCCTTTCCAAAATCATGTTCTATTTCCCTTCACGCTTCTAAGGTGTACTTCACCTACATTGTCCACACTTGGAAAAACTGCATGCCTCACAGCTAGACACAAACCCTATTCATTTCCCTGATAGCTACAGAGAAACCCTAATCACAATTGTGTATGAAACCCCTACCCTAGGGATTTAGATCCACTCCACGTATCCTTGTCTTTAAATTATTCCTTGAAACATGCAAGTGAATTCCCCTTATATTTACTTTTGTTCTAAATACCCATAAAACGTGAGACCTGAAATTGCAAACAATTATTGACATTGACAGTATTGATTGACCATTCTTTGCGCTCTTAGATATCTCTAAAATACGTTTCCTCGACCCCTTACACACCATATAGACTTTTTCTTTCAAATAATTCACAAACTAAATGTCACGAAGTTGAAAATTGTTACGTCGTAAAAATGCAAAATGAATACATAACACAACTCGATTGTTAGATAACATCTTCATGTAGCCCATATGTCCATTCCCTGGAGGGGCTCAATCATCAATGTTGTTCCTTCACCATTTGCTTTACTATAATTGCTTAAGCTTAAAAATGTAAAACATGCCTACAAAGTGCTACAAGAAATAACTAGTGTAGTTGGGTTTTTAAATGGGACCCTTGTGAATTTTCACAAATTTTTAGTTAGACCCCTTTAAGCTCACATTGCACTCATGTGAATAAAGCACATGAGATTGAGATAATAAAGTGGAGCACATATAGTAAATATTATTTGGGTAGGAATAATATGCTTCATGGAATAGGTGTGGGACATGCAATTATTTAATTGGAGCACATATAGTAAATATTTTAGTTAGACCCCTTTAAGCTCACATTGCACTCATGTGAATAAAGCACCTGAGATTGAGATAATAAAGTGGAGCACATATAGTAAATATTATTTGGGTAGGAATAATATGCTTCATGGAATAGGTGTGGGACATGCAATTATTTAATTTCCCGCCTTTTAATTTATAACATTCCATTGATTGTATATCTTAGTTATCTAATTAAATGTTGTGCAATCAAAAACCTTGGTGCCATGACATAAAAAACAACAAACTTGATTGAAAAATAAAATCTACCTTTCATTGATATGTCTAATCACTCCAAGCCTCAATTAACGATGTTTATTCACCATCATCTATTTTCCTACACTTACTTGAGCTTAGAAATGGAAAGGGAGGCTACAAATTGCTACAGGATGCATCCATTCTAGTTAGGTTTCAATCCCTAAAACTTTATGAGTTTCCCCATTTTTTATTGTGTTATGTAATGTGAGATTGAAATTATTAAGTAGAGCACCAATGGAAGATATTATTTGGGTTGGAAAAATATTATCCATGGAATAGATGTGGGACATGCAATCCAAAGCCTAAATCTACCTTTCACTCAAATGACCAGCCGTTGGAAGGATTCAATTGCCGATGCATGTTCGCCGCATCAACTATTTCCTGCAATTACTCGAGCTTACAACTGAAAACGGGGGCTACAAAGTTCTACAAGTAGTTGTTGTAGTCAGGTCCAGAACCTAAAAATGGATTTTCACTTTTATTTTATTTTGGCCCCTTTAAGCGTAAATTACACTCACGTGAATCATGCAAAACCCTAATCATTAACCTCATAACTAGAGATAAATCTCAATCTAAAACTTACATGTAATCGCTAAGTTAGGATGCTAGGTCCATTCCACATCTTTTTGTCTCTTTTGTGTTCCATAAAATGTGTATTCAAACTCCCCTTACATTTACGTATGTTCTAACTAGGTCCAATAAATGCAAGAGCTGAAATTTCAAATAATTATTCGCTTCAACAACATTGTTCTACCACTCTTTGCATTTTGAGATATCTCTGAAAATAGTTTCCTCATCGTCTCCTAGTACACGAATTTTATCCTTCTTATGATTGATAGACATGTCATGTGATTCTTGTAGGGTAGAGTTTCCCATTGGCTACCCCATTTTTATTTCCCCGCTCTTGTACTTCTCCACCCTGAAAACCCTTTTTCTACACCGCTCTTCCTCTCCCATCGTTTCTCTCCCTCCAATTTTATTTCTTTAATACATCCCCTTTGGCCTTTTTTTTGGACATTTCACATGCGATTGCTAGTTGATAAGGCTCCCATCCATCTCAAAATCATAATATCATGATTCATGAAGATGAATTTAATTAATTACATTTCTAATCATGGGAAATTCTGTTAGATATACCATGTGATTTGGGATAATGATGAACTACTATTTATAACTGAGTGATTTATTAACAAATTATATTTCTTTAGAAATTATTTAATATTTGAATTTAAGACTCATGGAAGTTGTTGCAAATCTAAAATATGTCTTCCTATTTAGACAACACAAGGATCCTTACTTGAAGTCTCTAAATGTTATTATACTAGAAGACTTTCATTGTGTTGGGGGTTGCCAACGAGAGTCTGTGTTTTCCGGAAAGCACTTTTCCTTCCTGATAGGGTTTTTCAGATAAATATGTCGGTATGAGTTTTCTTCACAAATTTTATGGTAAACAAAAACTTATTGGTGACTAGGGATCAAATTTGAAGGGTTGGTTTGAATTTTATTATGAAGGGTAAATATTGGACTAGCCCTTGGCTGATGAAAAGTAGTATGAATATTTTACACTTCATATGACAACAATAAATCAAGTATCCACATCATAAAAATAAAGAATAATTTTTTAAAATGGGAATTTTTTTTTTATTAAAAATAAGTATGAGTTGATTGGCACCTTAAATAAAATGAAAAATTCAGTAATCCAAACAAAATGACCCCTCAATCAGAATAATGTTAAATTAAGATGCATTTAAACTAGTAAAATAATCAAATTATGATGTAATAAAAGTGTAAATTTGCAATATTCTATTTTTCTAAAAATTATCACAACTTATATAAGTATTAAATAAATTTGACAAATAAATAAATAATCAAACAATTGAAATTGGATGAGAAGACATGTAGATTAGTAAACACATAAAAACCATCAAATTGTGTGTGGGAAAATGAGATCTCTTATCAAAATCATTATGAAAAGCTTGTAAATAATAATATAAATAAATTTAACTTCTACTTGGATTATAGTGCCAAAATTAAAACCCATTTGGATTCTTATCACTTTAATTTAAAAAAAAACCAA
Organism: Taxus chinensis; assembly: GCA_019776745.2. Lineage (NCBI taxonomy): Eukaryota > Viridiplantae > Streptophyta > Pinopsida > Cupressales > Taxaceae > Taxus > Taxus chinensis. The sequence continues at coordinate 695,307,193 of CM034152.1, forward strand.
ATTTTAACCACTAAAATTAAAACCCGTGTAATTTTTAACTAGTAAAATGCATTAAATTAGATTTTTACCAACTAAATTAAAGAAAATGTGCATCCATACATTGAAACACCCATACTAACTATGTCACCGAAAAATACACCAAGATATTCTTGGTCAAATTTTAGAGCCAAGAGCTTCACCTCATGCACAATATGCATTCATACCTACTACACATAAATGATGTATTACCATTTTATACTTCTCCATTAAACATATACAAGCATACACACCCTTCATAATACTCCCTTAATCTATCCATAACCCTCTTCCTGAACTCCTTGGGCATAGAGTTGATCTATAGAGTCTTGAGCACAACTATAAATTTAAAATTCTTGTTGGCCTCCACATCATTGCTATTGAACAATGGTTAGAGAGAAGATGCCAATGATGACTTGGAGGGGAGCTTTCAATGGACAAAGAAGCTTATCTTTGCTTGTTCGCCCCCTCTGCAAAGAGCTCCTCTCCTCTGCCCTACATTCTTTCATCTCAGATATGTCTAATCAACCTTTGCAATAAGGATAAGCTCAACACTTAGCTCAATTCTTCTTTGCAAGGGTCATAATAGGTGAGCTCCTCAAGTGACTCGATTTTTATTTTGCTTGAAATAAATCCCCAACTACCTTTTCCTCGATCTCCTTCTCCATTGAGTACAAACCAATCTAATCCAATCATCTCGGCCCTTGGATTTTCTACACACCGAGTTTGAATTGATTTGGGTGATCTGGATTAAGACCATTGCGAGCCCATCCCACCCTTTGACACCAACGTGAATCACATAGAGAATGCTCGATGCCCTACATTGTGAGTCACAAATTAAATTCACCCTTTAATATTAGCTCAACACTGGCTCGACCTTAGATATCCATCTCATCCCATACCAAGATCTTGGCCACTCTACACGCTCGATCTATTCAAATTCGTGTTGTGCAAGCTCCTAATTGGGAAGATATTTGTGTGCAAGTCAATTCTAGCTTTGTTCTCTACCTCTCAAGGGACCTCCTACAACAAAGAAGTGGACAAATATATAAGGTAGCAAATAATATGTATCTGAATGAATCCCAAATAAAGGCTAGAACCATCAATAATAATATTAAATATTTGGTTTTTAGGTATTTATGCTCATGTATTTATTGAGTTGGCATAACCAACTTGTTAAAAACTTGGGATTTGACATTAATAGTAATATATTTATTATATTAAAACTTTTGATAATTATTTAATACGTCTTGTCTAATGTATCTGTGAGTCATGAGTATAGCCTGTAAATCTTGAGGTTATTGTTGTTTGTAGAAGTTGTCAAAATTATTTTTTAAGATTTAAAAATTTCACACAATTTCTTTACAAGCATTTTCACCATAGCCCTTCTTTTGATAGTTTGAAAAGTAATGTGCACTTCTCTATTGTCAAACAATTTTTAAATTTTGAATTTTTTTGACATATAAATTTTTACCCACCCATTTCTGACGGGTTTGAGGCCTTGAGAAGGGTTGTGATGGGCTCAATTTTGAACCATGTTGGTGACTAGGTGAGTGCGGTAGCTTTCAAGGTCAAAACAAATTATAGACGAGTGGGAAAGGTGCGGTCCAATAAAATCTAGGTGGTAGAAAATCTTGGTGTAACTTAAAAAGTGTAATGCCCCCCCCCAACCTGTCAACTTCTTTTCCTTGTCATCCACCGACTGCCTTTATGGCTTTTACTCCTTTGGTTGGCGTGGGGTTGAAGGTTTCTGTTTTTTTTATTGTTTCCTGGCAAGTGGGGGGTGCGTGGAGGAGTGTATGGCCTCCTGCCATATCTTATTGCTTGACCAAATGAAAGATGGGGCAGTTGGCCGCCTGTCTCTTCTAGTAAACTCTCAACCACTTCTGACATGTAGCCTTTACGACCTGCTCTACCTTCCTTGACTTCTCGTGCCCCTGGTCTGCCGCTTCCATGAGTGTTGCGTGTGTGTTTTCTGCCGGACCTTCCTTAGCCAGGCGACAGACATTTTGCAGTTTGGTTGAAGCTTTTGAGTGCTTCGAACAGGTAGGTCGTCCATCTATGTTGCGTTCTGTTCAGTGTAGAATACATTCTCAATTCGGGATTCTCCTTCAAGCTCATGGAAGAGTATCTCATGGAGGCAGACCTGTTTCAGATCAGAATATTCATGAAGCACGATTTGCCTTGAATTTTTATGGGCTTCTTCAACGAGTCATTGGGTCGGCAGGCATAAAGGTTTCTGTTGGAATTATCACCCTACAAGCTACAGCTGAAATGTTTGCACCGAAAGTTTGATGCTGCCCCCAGATCTGATGAAATTTATTTACGAAGATTCTCCTTTGAGATCTTCTTGCTGTACGCTGTAACTCAAGGAAGATAATCTCATACAGGCGGATCTGTTTTTATCAGAATATTCACGGAGCACAAATTGCTTTGCTGTGTCATTTTCTTTCCACTCTGCCCATAGATGCGATCTGTCTCCTTCTTGCGACTGATTCCGGTGACTTTGGTCACGCTTTGGCTCGTTTTTTTTTGTTTTTGACCTATCAAGCTTGGCCCGTAGCAAGTGCTCAACTCGGCGAAGCCAATAATGGCGCATGCTTCCGTGTAGGTGACAGATCGCACCCACAGGCACAGGAGATCTATGCAATGTTGGAGAAAATGTCTTGGGAGATGAAGGTAGCAGGATATCTTTCAGATCCAGAACATACACTGAGTGTGTATCTCCAAATCGATTGTGTGACAGTGAGAGTGTTACCAGGAGACCCGATGAAATTTAGTACAGAGCTTCTCTATTGTTTTCTTACTTGTCTTACGTTGTAACTCAGGGAAGAGTATCTCATACAGAGCAGATCTTCTCATGCGATTATAGTTGCCAGAGAGAATCCGTTTTTCCCCCCCCTCTTCCACCTCAAGTGAAAATAGAAAGTGCCAATGACGTCACCAAGGAGGCAGTAAAGACTGCACTGATTCGAGCCATACGGTTTTATGCAAACATTCAAGCACATGATGGGCACTGGCCTAGTGATTATGGTGGTCCTATGTTCCTTAGGCCAGGTTTGGTTATTGTCTTATATGTAACAGGAGCACTAAATGTTGTTTTAGCGGAAGCGCATCAAAAAGAAATGTGTCGTTACTTGTACAATCATCAGGCATAATGAAGGCGGTGGATGGGGGTTACACATTGAAGGTCACAGCACAATGTTTGGGACAGTACTAAACTATGTAACTTTGAGACTTCTTGGCCAAGGGTCTGATGGAGGAGATAAAGAAGCAATGGAAAAAGGTCGTGTATGGATCTTGGGCCATGGCAGTGCTACTGCTATACCTTCAAAAGGGAATCGCCTTGAATCCCATCACCTCATTGTACTATGTTGCACCCTGTTGTCTTGTGTTCTTGACTGTACCCTGGTTATTTGTTGAATTCCCTTTACTCAAGGATAACTCTACATTCCACTTGGACTATGTCGTGTTTGGCACAAATTCTGTCTGTGCCTTTGCCCTTAACCTTGCAGTTTTTCTCCTGATCGGAAAGACTTCTGCTTTGACAATGAATGTTGATAACAGTGCTTTGAAGCAAAGAATTGCTGCTCTTGCACAAGAAAAGATTTTTTTTTTTTAGAATGCACACTGTGAAGCATTGAAAAAAAGGAAGTGTCAAGGCTAAGACAACTATATCACGAGCAGCAGCAACATTCGCAAAAAGAAATGCATGCATCCTCAACAGGGGCATATGACTTACAACAGCAACAGTTGGTAAGCTAGAGCAGGGTTCATCTTCACAGATGATGGATCAAAAAACCCGAGATCTCTGATCCTTCTCCAAGTCATCCGAGGACTTCATCAGGGATTCCAGACCATAGGGAAAACAATGCTTCCCACAGCCATACAGCCCCTGGTTTTCAGATGTTGAAAAGCATGATGCCTTCAAGCTGCCCTATGGGAAAAGAGCAACAAGAGCTTGGAAGAAAGAACTATAATCAGGCATGTTAAATCTACCCCTTGTAATAGTTTTCTACCTTCTTTCAGTATCTTGAAATGAATTTTCTTTCCTCTTGAATGGCGCCTAGACTAGATGTTTTCATGGTTGTTTATATCACTGCCTGATTGTGTGGTTGTTCCTTTAAATCTCATTCCAATTTCGCTGATTTTGCTTGGAACGTTCCTTCCTCTCTTATAGCTTACTCTATTTCATATTTGTCTAAATGGGTTACTGCAATATTGAGTGATGCAGTCTAGTTCGTAGGGAAGGAAGCATTATTGAGTTTTGTTTGCTTATATGACTTTCTTTTAAAAAGAATTCTGTGATGGTAATTATAATTGAAGGTTACTAAATAGAAGGTTAAGCCTACATACCTCTTTTGGTTGAATAAATACGCATTTCTTGTTTAGGGGCTCTCTTGTTTTGCTAAAAGGTACATTAATAGTGACATTGTGTCTGAAACTTGTTTAAACCTATGGGCATTCCTTACTTTATGTTTGATTAGAAAATGGCATTTGGGGTTTGTTTTAGAACTGTACATGGTTGACTGTTGTACCTAGTCTAGATGAGGGATAACCTGGCATCTATTTTTTGGCCTCCACGTGTTGAGAGTATTACTATACCTATTTCTTGATGTAAACTCTTGTTTGATTAAAGCAAGGGGAAACATTGTAAGTTTAACTGAATGAAATCTCTACAAATTTTTATTAAGGGTCGCAAGCAAGCTATTACTAGCTGGACTGAAACAAAAGTTGTAGGTGAATCCATGGTACTGGACTCGTGAACTCGCTTCCTATTAGATGACAGCTGATTTCAGTGATAATTTCATAGGTGGCTGTTATATTTATCTGTTTGATATTTGCTAAGACTTTTCCTCGATAAGCCCACATGGATCGGGTAAAATTTTCCATCTTCTTTACCTTTGGCAAGGAGTTCATAGAACTTCTAGGCCTGACTGCACTGCGTAACCTTCCTGATAGCTATGTGCGTTGGTTCTTGGTTTGTGCTTGTACTCGTGGTAAGTTCTTTTGAGTCTGGGGCATCGTTGGTGTTTTGCCCTCTGCGTATCGGATCCCTTTGTTTTCGAACTCGAATACCTTATACTTCAAACTTGGTTACTAAAAGGTCCCATTTTGTGGCCTTGTTAGGGAAATCAATTTTTATTTTAATATTTAATTACATTGTCTGAATTATATAAAATTATTAACGACTTTTGGGTTTAGCCTTCCCTTTTAGTATGTAGAGAAGTTGACGATTAGGATAGGGTTTGTTGGTAGAATAATGGCCCTTTCTGTGTCTCTTTCGTACGCTTTTGGAAAAGTGGATTTGTTTTGGTTGACTAGTACTACGTTTTAAGAAATCCGATAAGGAGGTAGTGGTAAACTCCTTGGTTAAAACCAAAACTATAGTTGTGTTCTTTTAAGGGCATCGAACCCATATTACTTTGAAGCCCCCTGGAAGAATTGGATAACGTCATCTTTGCTTCGCGCCTACGATCATAATTAGTACGCTTTGTCTTCTCTTGGACCCCTTTAGTTGGTTGGAGTAAATTTTGGATCCCAATCACGTAACCCATAGGATTACATGAAGGAGATATCAACACTCTTGACTTTCTTGTTCCCAACCCATAAGGTCTTGCCTTGATTTATGTAATTTTGTTCTTACTAGTATTTGGACTTTCTCCTTGTTGGATGATTCAATTTTCTCTCTCATGAGATTAATATTGGAGTTGTGAGTTGTGTTTTTATCCATTTCTGAATTTAGAATATTCCTTTCTTGATATTGTTAATTGTTAGCTTACTATTGCATTGTGTAGCCTTAACATGCTCAGTTCTTGCGAACTGACTTTAGTTAATATTTGTGCAGATGGATTATGCGAGTAGACTAGAAGAAAAGAGTGTAAAAGTTTCATCTGTACTATTATGAAGTTCCTTGTAAAAATGTCCAATGTGTCGTAAATTGTGTAACATTGCTTGTAAAGAGAGTTGATATGACCTCTTGCCTTGTATTGTTTGGTAATGGTGAAATAAAGTGTCTTGATCTTGTGTAGTTAAGCTTGAAATTATCCTTGTGAGAAGTGGCTTTCAATCTTTACATTGATATGAGTAATGAAAAACTTTGATCTTGAGAATAAATTGTTAAGTTAAATCTTTCTAAGACTTAGCGACAATATTTTATAAGTAAAGTAAAATGAGTCGGTTAACCCTTAAAGAAGCTAAACAAATATAATAATTTAATATTCAACAAATAAATGTAAAGGTGATCTATTTGAAATAAAATACTTCCATGAGTGATCAAAATGAAAACATCCTTTGTGAAGTAAACATTTATTAATTGATACCCCTAGCTAAACTAGCGAACACTATCCCTTTGGGGTGAACTCTTAAACAAGCTTAAAGGAAAACAATGGTTAGTTTCTGGAAGATATTAAGATTTAGTAAGTAGGAGAAGACTTTAAGTGAACTACTCCACAGTGTTTAAGAAATTTACTTAGTTGATGAGATGAATTTGTGCGAACCATATATTGATTCCTTCTGAAAACTTAAGTCATGAGCTAAAGGGTGTCTTACCAGAATAAATAAACCCTAACCATTTCTTACTGTGGCTTGCCCTAGCTGTGAGTGTGTCATGTGGTTGGACTTCCATGTTGTCTTGTCAAAAGAAAAATAAATTGTCCTTGATAAGTGTGAATGTTTCCGTGCTGACCTTGTGGTCTTCCCCGTAACAAATGATTCCAAGTGTTGGTTGTAACCTTGTGACGACATGTTGTGTCGTGTTGAGTCAAAGCAAGTCAAAAAAAAGTTATCCTGTATTTCACTGTGTTGTTCTTGTGTTGGTTATTTTGGTGCATTACAAAAAGTATGCCGCTTGAGGCTCAAATAACTACCTCCATACGAGCTTTTGCGGAAAGCTTTTATACAACATTAGCCCTATCAATTCATGATATCAAATTGTATATTTAATGCACGGACGAGATGTTTGAATATGTATTGTATTGCTACATTATAATTTTTAATTTTTAATTTATTCGCAAAGGTGTCCACCTTTGGAAATGTCTTTGCTTGGAAAGTGTCAAATTCTAACAGCTCTTCTCAGAGCCCACTTTCTAGATTATTACAGGGAAAACTTCTCAGCCCCTTCCAGCGGTATGATTGCAAGAGCTAACCGCCACCTATTCACATCCCGATATCTCTAGTGGCTATCGTTTCCAGAAAGTTGTTAACATCGACAGCCGCAGTCAAATTGAAGACTGAAGTGGCTAACATCGGGAATCGAGATTGTGATCTATTCCGCATTGCTAGTGCATTCATTTCCTCTATGTAGATATTTATTTAATGGAAAGAGAGGAAGTAATAAATAAAATAAAATGTAAGCCTTGTACCTAAGGAGCTTAAAATCATGTTTATATTTTAAAATGTTTTAGAAATAGACTCTAGGAATAAATTTAAAAGAGGGGAAGTAGGAGGGACCAACACAACTAGATTTTGCAGGAACATGGAGACTCAAAAGCCCCTACACATGAGCAAAAATGTGTAGTCGTGGACGGGCACCCAATGCTGACGTGAGAGGGCTAAAAGTATGGTTTCACACACATAGCAATTGCACTACCCTGTATACAATCTCTCCATTTTGTTTAATATTATAATGAAAAAATAAAAATAAAGAATAAGTGACACTTTGTATGAGGTTGAAATGTTTACGCCGAAGGCTTATTCTCTATGGGGTGAAACCTCTTGTCTCTAACATCACTCTCGAGATGAGCGATGGAAAATAAATGGTCATGCATGCGTTGAAAGTACGGAGGAGATCCAACGGTGGATTGTCATTAGAAATTTGATTGGTATTCCAGGTTGTCTGTATGGAATGTGCCACAGTATTACATGGCCAATACATAGATGACACACAGGATGTGAGAATTTTCGATGACAACCAAGACGACCAACGGATTGAGAAAGCATGGCTGGGAAAACCAGACCTCGCCTCAAAGGCGTTTGGGGGTTGGTAAAAACGAGAGACGACAGGGCCAAAGAAAAAGAATACAACCACATGAAACATGTCTCTAATCACTTGAGAGGAAAATCTGGAATCTAGCCACTCGTAGTCTACATGGCCTGAATCTACATCGCCGCGCGTCAGGTGAACAACATGATAAATAATAATAATATTAATAATAGGTTTTTACAGTCCACGATGCCGTGGGGTAGCCTATTTTTGGGTCTACAAGCGGCTTATAGCATATGGGACTACCTCGTACTCACATGCAGGAGGCAACTAACTTTGCTACAAACGAGGCGTATATACCCTACCCCCTGCAGGATTTGAACTTGTGACCTCTATTTCAAGAGAACATATAAAAAAGATTTGATGACAACGATGGAATTGCAACTCGTTGACAAAGATTTGAGGCAACGCCATATAAAAAAGGTTTGTAAATTTATCTAAGAAAAGCCCCTAAAATCGCTGCCATACCGGCCTTCGAAATACCACAGCCGCAGACACCCAAAACAGTGTTGGATTTTGCAAGGTGTTTAGACGTTTTTAGTCATCTTAAACATCAAATAACATAAATGAAATTAGAATTTTTGGAATGTAAATAAAATAACATAATAGAATTATCTTAATAATGAAATATAACTATATGCAAAGCTCATTGATAAAATAGAAACATCCATTACTTTTGATTTTTAATTAGTGTTGTCTAATTTCTTTTTTAGATTTATTAGATTTCTTGTTTAGTTGTGTTTTATTGATTTTGATTTGTAAAGAGTTTTTTTATTTGTTTGATTTCCTACAAATAAAGCTTGGATAATGAGCTAGATGCATTTGATTTGGGATTTTGAATGGAAGGTGAAATATGAAGATTGGCCTTACATGCCTAGAAGTTGGAAGTTGGAAATGGAACCCATTTTCTGTAGAATTGCAAGTTTACACTGAATGAGTCATTTCTATCATTTTCTTCAAAATTATTTTTAAATTGTAATTTGAAATTTTGTTTTAATATTCTCATTAACTTTAATGATGTTTATGGATCATCAAAATTGATTACTGCGACATTAATTTTTTTGAGAAAAAATTAAAATGTGAAAAACAATGAATTTGATTAGTCCAATCTATTATCTGTAATTAAATAAATGTCATATAACTATGAGAGATTATTACAAAAAACACCAATATCCGTATAAAAATTTACTTAATTTATCTATTTTGTAATAGTTATTATAAAAACAAATTTGACATGCATATTAAATTTTAAAAGTCAAATGCCTGCATATAATTTCCTAAACTGCCAAACAATTTAAGTGTGACATGTAACATTGAACGTCAAAATCCAACACTGGCCCCGAGTCGAGACACCCTGGTTCAAGTCCCAGGAGGCTGCTCATATGCGGAAAATATCAGACTTTGGAACTCTGTTAGGGCCTGAGTTCATCTTCGTGGCTGAACCCACGCATAACAACATCATTTCTCCACGACTCGTCACCTCCTCTGCATGTCATGATCATAATTGAATTTTTCTAAGCTTTCCATAAATAAATATATTCTAAATCCATATTCCTTTAACGTGCAGACAAGCTAAGACTCACCTTGGTTTGAAGGAGCTAAGACCAGAGGCTTGTGGCTCTGTTGCATCTTGAGGTACACGTCTTTCAATGCTGAGATCCACATTTCGGATGATCCAATAGATGCGGTGAGAAGTAATATAACATTTCTGTAGATCAGTAACTTTTACCTGCCATTATCATTATTACTCGCTTAGCAATTCAAAATTCAGAATAAATTTATAAACCAAAATTATAAACAATACCTGTTGGTTTTTATTGAAGAGGATATAATCTGTTTTTCAGTCACCAGCAATGTTGTCAGCAATTCAATATTCCTCTCTCTTGGAGTTCTACTCAGGAATTCCATTTCATTGCATATATATGACATGTTTTCCCATGATGACAAATATCTCATACCATTTGCTTCCAAACCGACAGTGCCACGAAAGACAAATAATTTATATTTGCTTGAACCATAACACCCAAAATGAGAGAATAGTTTATGAAAGAAAGACGAAGGTATATGAGCCAGGATTCTCGGGGCCAACTTAGATGGTAATTCATAGAAGAACTCCCACCCAATCTATATGATTTGAAATGATTTTGAGTTGCATTTCAGTTGCTATAATCTCTTTTCTAATATTTCCCACAACTCAGACAACAACGCCAGTGACAAGACCTCCATCATCTTTCCTTGCAACGTCGTCAAAATTAATGCCGGCGGTTTGAAATCCTCATCTTCATCCTCGTGCTATGCATGACACTTAGATATCTAGGCCACATTATCTCTTTGAAAGTGCGACGCACATAAAATACCAATATGTATCTTTATAAATAAAGGCCAAGTCCAATTTTAGAAGATATTTTTTTCCTTTTTTCCTTTTTCTGGTTTTGTTGTTCATTGGATATGGTTGGTGTTGATCGATCAAATGTAATTACATGCTCAGGATAGCCACAACATTTTTCTTTCCATGTACATGAAATTTGCATACAATTGTTGATAATGAATATTACTAGCAATTGCATGTGTACAATGCAATGTGAACGCCGAACGGTATATGTTATTTGACTTAGAAGGTTAGTAATTACTTTTATAATTGATGTTGATAAGGGGTGTCGATTAGAGGACCATTTGTTAGTGCAAAACAAGGCCAACTAGAAGGTTTTTCTTACAATCCCAAGATCCCTGTAGGTTGCTACAACTTCTATCTTGTAATAAATTGGCCAAATGGGTATATGATTTTGATGAATAAAAGCATGAAAAATGGCTAAATATAGTTTGTACTTGAAGATAAAAACAATCAAAGGAGGTGGTGAGAGAGGAGAAAAATATGATAGGAAAGGTACCTGAATTTGAAAGTGAAACAAAATTGAAGGGATTTGGAGGCTGTGGATGGATTGTTGCTGCTTATGTCTTTGACCGGATAGTGGACACCTACCAAACAATGGCTCTTGTTAGACTTCGTATGGGAGTAAAGCAATGCATGAATTACATGTCAACCTCTTTGATAGAGTTGCAATCTGTGTTTATAATTAGTTTTCTAAAAGCAAGCACAAGCATAAATTGAAGTTCTACCCTCTATCTCTATCCACTTTTCATAACATTATCTTCTTAAAGCAGGCAGATCCTAAACTTAACAAATTATCTACTTCACCATGTTTTTTGTACCATTGGCATTAATAGAACTCAAACTAGACAAATCAAGGAGTGTGGTCAATTCCACTAGATTTCCTAGGGATATTGATGTTTTTCTTAATCACTTTGCGAAGACAATACAAACAATTGGGTGATTTTTAGATCATAACAAATAAATCAGGCATCCAAATCATTAGAACACATGCCAACTTCTAAATTTTTGAGCTAAGAACCTTTTGCTAGAGAATTACACACACACACACACACACACACACACACACACACACACACACACACACACACACACACACACACACACACACACACACTAAAAATGCAAGACCACCTCAAATAATAAAAAATATGAGAAACACTCGCAAAAAATAGAAGGTATTTAGCATATGATCCAAGGAATATCATCCTTAAATCAGTCAAATAAGCCTGAACCATTTAGACGAAAGACATTCGATACAACCAAGCAGGACATGAGCTTTTATATCTATTTTTAAAATTCAATTCCCATAAGGATTTCATGTATGCATGCAAATATTCATGTTAAATAAAGAATACTCATGAATTCTAGACATCTCATGACACAAAACAAGAAATACCTAACTAATCCAAGCATGGCATCAAGAAAATCAAACACTACCCAACAAGTAAAGGTGATGCGCTGGACAGAAGCAATCCTTTTTTCTTATTCCAACCCAAACTACCAAGCCACAACTTAAAACTACGATAAAAATAAAGTGAACATGCAAAAGATGCCTTTAAAACAATCTATACAACATATTTTATGATTGATAGAAACCCTTAACCCGTTTTAATCAATCTTCGTTCTAGAGCAAAAAAATTCTATTCCCACGACATACCCTAGACATGAAGAGTAAACCCAGATCAAGTACACATTAACATATCCTCCATACCCATAAAACAAATCTAAAAGAATTTGAAACATTCAATCAATGAAAAAAACTGAAAACATTTACTCCAAATACTTAAACTCACCTATGCAGCAGTAGGAATCTAATGGCATCGAAGACTAGAATTCAATGCTTTCTCCCCCTCATTCCAAAGCACATTCAACAGAATAATACTCTGCAGCTTAAACCTTGGAGACAACAACTAACCAAATAACTCTAAAACATTAACATTGAATCAAACTGATCTCTTGTCTGGTGTCTTTCTTTATCCTTTAGAAGTTTTTTTAATCTCCGGACCAATCTCAAGCTAGATTGCAGGTTTTTTGCAGCCGATTTCCAACCCAAAAGAAAATATCAAATCCTCGACCATCAAAAACACATGATAATGAATTCCAAGACCACTCCACAATCAATCAAAATTCATTAGGAAAATTCAAAAACTGCCAGATGCAATAAAATCCATAGAAACCTTCAAATCGGGCCGCAAAAACATGCAACTTCGCTAATTTTACCAAACACTAATTTTACCTAAAATGGTTGTCCAAAAAATGCAACTGTTGTTGAAAAACAACTAAAATGTCTCTATGACCTTCAATACGCCCGTCAAAAGTAACCTAATTTCGGCCCTTTCCCATAGGGGGAACACCTTCAGGGTGAAGGTCCTTTTTAATACTTTGCATGTTATCCACTTAATTTGCAATTATCACCAATAAAAAAGAAATAAACATATGATTCCTTCTAAATGTGCACATCATCTTTTAAAACTTAGATAATACAAAAACAAACATCAATTCTTTGATAATGTTATATTTTCATGGCCGTAAATGTTTAAAAACTATATAAGGACGAATTTTAAATAATTATGCTTGTCAAATCAAAATTTGTTGACAACCCATTCTCATCCTTACCTATAAAATAAAATTATATAAGAATAATAGTTATCCAAACTATATTTCAAACTTAAAATATTCCAATAATAGATTAAAATTTATCCAAACAATAGGTAACAATTTATCTTATAAATATATATTGAATAAAAGGTTATTTTAAAAATTTTACGACTTTTTAATTAACATTGACAAGTGTAAAACGAGAAAAATAGGGTACAGTCAATTTCCAAGCCAATAGCTTATTAGGATTTGTAGGTAACTACCTATTACTCTCTATCTAATTAGGGTAAATATTTTAAGAAGCTATGCATTCAAACTGACTTGTTACTCGGTCAAATTACAAATAAGATTTTCTGGCCAAGAGCTGATTACGATTTAAAACATAACCATTACACTCGATCTAATTGAGGTGAGATATTTTAAGAACAAACTATGCATTCAAAAGTAGCTTGTGGCTTGTGTGAGAAGCTACTCGATCAATTATAAATAATATTTTAAGATTTTAGGTATATAGCAATTCATTTTCAGATGAATACAACTTCATGTAATATTTTCACATCTTCATGGGGAAAAAGGTATTCTTTCCCTCATTTGACTTATCTCGTGCAATTATATAATTCCCTTGAGAACAGAAATGCTTCTACCACCTTTAAGATTTGTAGGTAGAATCTTGTGTTTCAAGTGTGCAAATGTTGCTATTGATTGTATTATTTTTATGTAGATGTCCCCTGTGTGTGCAAGTACGTTATAGTTAATTCTAGGACTGTGTTGAATAGGGTTTAGTAGGGAAATAATCAAAGCATTGTATCCATTACTATCAGAGAAATTAAAGACTTTAAGCTAGGCAACAATCTAAGTATCATATCATTTGGTATGAAGGAAAAGGAAAAGGCAATAATAGATTTTGGCCTAAGATGTGAGGCATAATAAATATGCACACAAAGAACATACAAAGTTAGGAAGTTTCAAAATCTGAGACAAGGTCTTACATGTACAAGAACATTACAAGGGAGTTCAAATCCGAAGTAATAAGCAAGAAGATGAAAATCAGACACTAACGAGATATTTTAATGGGCTGCACTTTCAACTTCAGAATGAATTTGGCTTTGAGAAGCTGCATCTAGTAAATATTTCGTACCAAGAAGCCAAGGAGAAAGGGGAAACTAATTAGTAAATGGTGTAAAATTCAATAAAGGAAGAAAAAATTGTTTAAAATGATGAATCTCTTGAATGTGAGGAAGAGGTAAATTTTGGAAAGAAAGACAACCAAAAAAAGATAGGAGTTACAGATACAAAGGAAGAGGCTACTTTGGTTTTAGAGGTAACATGTTGAAGAAAATAGACACCCTTTTAGTACTGCGTTTGTAACGGAGTACTTATAAATGGTCCAAAATTGCAATCAAAATACCAAATTTGTAAATAAAGAAACAATTATCTGGCTTAATAGGGATCCATATTTGAAATATTGTTTCATTAGTAAGGGAAATAATCACTTAATCATCTATTCTCTTTCAACCATACTAATGATGCCAAAAATGAAATGAAAAAAAAAGTTACAACAATCATTGACAGTTGTCGTATGAAGAAACAAGTTACAACAATTGATGAAGGAATTACAAAATCAATGATGTTGTGAGAGTAACAAATAAGACATAAAAGAAAGGATAAAAAGTTTTCGAAAATATTTTGGCCAAAAAGAATATAAGTATGCTGGTCTACCATGACGCTAACTTAAGAATCGGTTAAAATTTTCGGATATTTTAAATTTTAGTGGGACAAATTCAACCTCCCATAATGCACACAAAATATAGATAAGGGTGCTTGATTATTATATTTGATAAAATTAAATGACAATTTGATTATAAGTAATGGGAGGTTTTGAAAGGAGCATCACCCTTTTACAGAACAACTAAGAGAGATAAAAAACAACGAACACACAAAGAGAAGGAATAGGAAACAAGGGCAGTAACTCAAGCATAACAACAGAGCAGGCTAAGAATTCCCACGAACAAAAAAAATACAACAATCTATTAGCATCACCAAAATAGTACCCCCTTTACTGCACAATTAGATTTATATTTCCACTAATCACATAACTATAGATCACCTACATTTCAACTACACATCAAAAAGTGTACGAGTAAGAATCTACACTTGTTTTAACATCCTGGTTTGAAAAGAAAAACTATCTAATATGAACTAAGCTACGATGATTTAACCACCATGAAAGGATGGTAATTTTTTTACAAAATAACCTTGATACCAGTTGAATACAACATCCATTTCATCTCAATTGGAAGCTGAGATTTCAACCTTATTTTCCTTATTTTCTTCCATGCTTCTCTCCAGTACTTTTTTTATTTTCTCAATTGGCACCAAAGGTAAGGAAGCTGCTATTTGGTAATTTTAATCAACCAAATACAAAACAATGTGATTATATTTTTCAGACCAATACGTAGCTGTTGGAATGAAGATGTGAACAAATTGGGGAAATAATGGAAGTTGAAGGAGTTTGTGCCAAGCAAAAAGAGTCCATTCTTCAGCTATTGGTTCATATTTAGCATAAAGATCCTTTGCACTAGGTTCATACCTTATGAACAGATCCTTTTTTCTTTCACTTGCTGTTCCAATTATGCCATTTGTTCGCACTTCACCAGAAAGGGATCTTGCAACATCGGGTGCGTGTTTTTCCATGTCATACACCTGGTATGCTCTATGCTTTACTGTTGAAGGAAGATGTTCATCTACCTTGCAGATTGCATCGTACCTAAAGGTTATAAATGAATTTCAAAGATTAGAGTAGAATTGCAAAAATCTTAAACAAAAACATCGGCTATGAACCATAGCCCAACAATAGAGGTATAATTCATCATCCGGCATTTTTGGCTGTTAAGTAAAATGAAACTTAAAAGATTAAGAATTTTGACCAACACTTCTAGGCCATCCGAGCAGAGAAATGGCATGCCACAATCTTAAATGCAATTATAGCCCAGTGGAATACAAAACAAAATTTGAGATATAACTCAACATCAAGTATTTTGGCTATTAAGAAGAATCAAACACAAATATTTGAGATATAACTCAACATCAAGTATTTTGGCTATTAAGAAGATTCAAACAAAAAGATTTGAGATATAACTCAACATCAAGTATTTTGGCTATTAAGAAGATTCAAACATAAATATTGAGAATTTTGATTCACACTTCTGGACTATTCAAAAATGTAAATTAAAATGCAAAAATCTTAAACAAAAATCTCAAGTGATGATTTATGGCCCAAGGAAATACACAACAAAAGTTTAAGGCATAATTTACCATCAAGTATTTTGGCTTTAAAGTAGAATCGAACTTAAAAAAAGAGAATATTAATTGACACTTCTGGACTCTGGCCCATCCAATAAAGGACTGGGCTTAATAAGAACCAAGAAGTTTGAAGCCATCCACCAATATTCCATTCCAGGTGCCCTCTACCCCACCAAAATAGTACGAGAACATTATTGATGAAGTTGAGTGCGAATCCAAAAAAACTATGATAGATTATACAATGTAAAAAATAGTTGGATCCGATGAAAAATAAAACAGGAACATTCTTCCACCCAATCAAAAGTTTATATAAATTTCTTTAAAGAAAAATAAAAAATAGTCACAGTTAGTTGTGAAGCTCAACCTGGTTAAGGATATAAGAAGAAAAGGCAATAGAAACACAATAACTAAATCTGATTAAGCACAACATTGCCTATGCAACTGTACATAGGAAAAATTTCCACTAATCTACAAAAAAATAAAAATAAAACATAAGCAAGAAGACCTTCGCGATCATGACATAATTAAAAAAAAAAAAAAAACCATAAATAATGAAGAAAAATAGAGTGGCCACAACTGTGCCTTCTATGGACAAATGGGTTACAATACAAAGATAATTTTTTGATAATATATCATATCCATTAAACTACAAAGAAATTTAAAGGCTGTCGGCTCTGACTGTAAGATCTTTAGCATGCAGAAAAATGCATAGTAGTTACATTGAAAAAAAACCAAAGAGAGTATAAGCTCACAACTCAGTGACAAGCATGTTGAAAAGCATTCTTACCCACCCGTAACTCAGTCAAATGACATGTTGAAAATCATTGATCAACTAAGATTGTTACGAATCTTTCCTGACCATTAATCTCGATTAAAGGCATAAAAGATCAGTTCAAAAATTGAAAGAAATAGTAACTAACCTTGCTGTCCACAAAGTGCAGTAGCTGAAATGGCTTACCCTCAAATTTGTAATAGACAGGAACGACAACAGTCTTGACATTCTAATCCACCATCTCCATGCCGGCCTTCATCGGCCTAGAATTCTCCTTTTGCATAGTCATACAACCTCAACAAGCATGTCATTGCCCTCAACACATCCACTTGAAAAAACCCCAAATATTTGACATATGTTGCTGTAGGAAGTGCATTAGTTGATGTGAATTCCAAGCATGAAGATGTAGATGATGCTAGGAAAGTGTTTGACATAATGCCTCAATTAAATATGGTTTCCTGGAATTCAATGATTGAGGTTTATTATTGGAGTAAGTAACATTAAATGGATGAAAGGAATTGTGCAGCCTATTCTACGCTTCCCTCTCGAGAAATCCTTAGCATTATTCCAGCCTGTTCTTCCTATTTGCTTAGATTCCCGTCCAGAGGTCTCATTTACACAGCCCTACCCCATTGAGTATTTTTCCTCCTCACGAGATGTCCATCCTGAGCCAAAAAATTCCATTTGATCCATTTTGAGTTTGATCTCCCTGGCTTATGTTTACAACTTGCTTGACTTAGCATCTCCAGTAATCTCCACATGAACATTGTCCTTTCCTGAAATGATGGAACCAGTTCACACCGTTTTGTGCATATCCTGCAATCATAGCATTCCATGAGAAAGCATCTCGTTGAGACATTTTATCAAACAGTTTATGTGCCTTATGTAAGCTTCCACATTTTGCATACTGGAAACCACAGAATCTAAGAAAAACCCGCTTTCCATTATTATTTTATGAATATCCATACCCTATTCCAAAACTCCCATTTTTGCACAGGTTGAAAGTACACTCACAAAGGTTGTAGAGTTTGGGATTGCACCTGCCAATTGCATTTGTTTAAAAGTCTCTAAGGCCTTTACAACAAGTCCATTTTGTGCATATCCTGCAATCATGGTATTCCATGAGACCACATCTTGTTGTGGCATTTCTTTGAAAAGCCTCAAAGCCTCGTGAAGAACACCATTTTGTGCATATCCTAAAATCATCACATTCCATGAGACCACATTTCTCAGAGGCATGTTGTCAAACAGTTCCCGTGCCTTCTGTGTGCTTCCACATTTTGCATACATGTATATCAGGGCACTCACAACTACAACATCTGACAAAAGACCGCTTTCTATTATATTTTGATGGATGTCCATACCCTATTCCATAGCTGTTATTTTGGCACAGGCTGGGAGAATGGTGGCAAATGTGAACTGATCTGGTTGAACATATGTTTGTTGCATTTGGTGAGACAGTGTCAAAGCTTTGTCAAGAACACCATTTTCTACATATCCTAAAATCATTGCATTCCATTACACCATATTTCTTTGAGACATATTATCAAACAGTTCACGTGCCTTGTGTATGCTTCTGCATTTTTCATACATGTTTATTAGGCCACTCGCAACTACAACATCTGACAAAAATACGCTTTCTATTGTTCTTTGATGAATGTTCATACCCTGATACAAAGCTTGTATTTTTGCACAGGCTGTGAGAATGCTGGAAAAGGTGAACTCATCTGGTTGGACATCGTGAGGCCATCCTTGTCTTCGGTAAGCTGCAATCAACATATTCCATTATAAACTGTTTCGTTCTGTCATTTTTTCAAACACTTTATGAGCATCCATTAAAATACCACATTTGACATACACGTCAATAAGCTTATTTTTTAAAAATGTGGGAAGATAAAATTCGAATCTATGTGTGTGACGAGAGACTGGACTTGCCAATGAAAAGCCAAAGGCTTAAACAAGCCCATCCCTACCACTGATCTTTGCTTTAGTGGTACGATAATGGAGTGGGAGGAAACGTTCCCTAGGAGGAGAGGCCCAACCATTGGGAGTAATTGTGAAGATCTAGAAGGGGTACAGTTCCTTGATTCTTGAGCCTTTTGACCTATTCCAGATCATTCTCGCCCTCAATGCCAGCCATGTATGAACCTTTGTATGATAGATCTTTCAAAAAAAAACCTTGTAGGTAGATGTCTCAAAAATTGCTCCAGTATGGAATATTATCCAAGCTAAATAGGACACTTTAATGAATATTCTCCTAGTAAAAAATTCAAACAAACCAATGACCTAATATCAGTTTCTGGCCTCTCTTTCTAAAAGTTGTCAATGTGAACTTTCCTCAACACAACTCAAGCTGCCCAATGCGTCAAATTGGTTGTTAAAAAGTCTCCACTGTAAAAAATTGGTATCTCAAAGATTTGGTATCCCTCCAACCCCAGATCGTCATAAACTCCAGCAGCACAAAGTAAATATTTGGTATGCCAGTGACTGCGGTGTATCGGCGTTGAAAATAAAGCAGTTATTGCAGTTACTATATCGAAGTATCCCCTAATGTAATTAAATTGTAAAGCAGAAACTACAAAAATATTACTTGTCAAATGCTTAAGTCACCAGAATTCCGGCTGAGATAAATTTTATGCAAGGCGATCAGAATAATACCTGCAAAAACGAAATAGCGAACGGTAAAACTTAGACATAATTCATAGAGAAACTGTGAAATTCATTAAATTAAATGAAGTGATCTTATTATCTACAGGTCTTAAGTTGAAAAGTAATTAACAAGGTATTTAAAACTTTGTAGATTTTGAGAAAATTCAAAACAATTAAAGATTCCAACAACAATTATTAGTTGTTAACTCCTGTAAATTGCCAAAACTTACAGAAACCGTTTAAGCACATGAAATTTTGAAAATTTGTGAGAGAGATAAATATGCTAGCTCCAGAATAGAGGGAATAATTCTACTTAACCCTGAGGCCACATAATTTACAGAAAATAAAAACATAACATGCATGGAACCCACAAGAAAGAACACACTCGATAACTGTGGAGGCCTTGTGGCAGAAAATCAGAGCATGCCATCTCTGCTCGAATCATGCGCACAAAGTAGTGCACACGGATTTGAGCATGCAAGGATCCAAAAACTGTTAAAAATAGCCTAAAAAACGTGAAAATGTCCAGACGGCCGTCAAACCGTCAAATTTAACACAGTCGCAGAAACATCCGCAAGGGAATTTCCTATAGGGGGAACGTCTTCGGCATAATTAAATGGGTGATTATGTTTTCTCTAAAAATTACTATTTATTTCGTGATAAGTATTATGTTTTGAATTCATTTTTTGTAATTTAATGAGTGCCAAATGGGTTACTTTAACAACCCACACATATTGCTACTTTACATGTGCAAGGAGGATATTTTCCACACGTGTCAATAATGAAATAAGATACCAACTTCCGCTCCCCCACACTCTTCAAAATATTCCTCCTCCATAGGCAAGAATGAATAAGTATGGATCAAATCATATTTCGTGCTCAATAGCGGTTGTGTTGGACATATTATCGCATCCTATAGTCGCAAGCCCCTAAATCCCCAGTCACAACTCCCTACCTCAAAATATAGGCTCCATAAGGCCCTGGTATTAACCTTCCAAAACTGTCAACTGCTACAGTAGCATACGGTTGCATGCTCGCCCTTCTGCTCCACTAGCCCTAATTCTTTCCCCACTTCGCTTGACTTCTTCGCATTTTTTTCTCTGCCCCAGGCCACGATCTTTTCCATATAACACTACACTATAAATGCATGATCCATAAAAAATACCATCCCAAATGATGAAGCCACAACAATTTCCTCCGTGACCTCCTATATTTCCATCATAAAACTTCCTACTATATAGATTGTCTGCTACTTAAAATCCTTTTGTTCGGTTTATTTTCACATTAATTCTTTTTTTCTTCTTTAATCACCCTCACACTTCTCTACCCTCTAACCTATTATTCTTCACCCATCCTCCTTTCCCATTGTTTCTCTCCCTCCAATATGAATCCTCTAAAAGATCCCCTTCAGTTTTTTCATCGTACATTTCACGCAAGATTACTAGTTTATCAAATGTTAAATACTTTACTTTCTGACAGAATTTTAAGTGCCCCTCCTAGATTTTTCTAACAACCTCTGCAACAATAAGTACTGTTATAATAACACACATTTACTGTCGGAGGGTGCACCGGAGCACACATTACTTCATGTTTTTAAACTCATGTGCGGGGGTCTTTGGATTTTATATGGAGGGACAATAGGTTTAATAGATATACAAACATAAAGGGGGATTTATAAAAAAAATACTGGAGAACAAAAAAATTACACTCGCATTTAGATGTTACAAAGAAAGAGAATGTGTAAAAAGGTTTTACATTCCATGTGTTTTAGGGAAGGAAATATACCATTCACGAGGAAGAATAGATAAAACAAGAAGTTTGAAACAAGTACCAGATTCTACTTTATCCTTTTGTATTTCATGTTTCTAAATTATATGGCAAAATGGTTAGGTTTTACATTTTAAATAAGACTGGTTTAGGGTTCTATTAGCAAATGGATTTTCACACATGTAAATGACATATAACAGTTAGGGGATAAAGTCCCTCCTCAATGAAGGCGAGGTTGCCTTTATTGAAAAACAAAATTGTATTTACATCTATACATTCAAAATTGTATGTGGGGGGTGTTTTGGGACATCAAATGGAAAGAAGTTTGAATGAGGGAGATGAAATGGAATGTGTTAGTGTAGGTTATTATTTATCCTTTTATTTATTTATCAGGATAATTCTTACACTTGTGTTAGCCCTACACTTGTTGGGTTAGCTTGCTTAGGTGTACTACTTGTGTGGAGTTAGCTTCTTAGTTATGTCGAGTTAGCTTACTAGTCTTTCGAAGTTAACTTAAATACCAGTATCAGTTAGTGGGAGTTCTTCACCACTGATTTAGGTAGTAGTTGCACTTCTCTCCTCCTATATGTACATCTTTCTTATTGAATAATTTAAGTCATTCTATTGTAATGTATTGAGCATTATGGATTATGATGGATTTCCATATATGGTATTTTAGCTCTTTTATTTTGTAAATCTAATGTGGTGTGCTATTATCATCTAAGATCATGGCTTGGAACAATATTCTTATCGTTCCTTTCATGGTATCAGAGCTATAGATGATGTAGACATCCAGTAAGTTTTTCTTTGCAAGCAAGGGTTTATTTTTTTTCATGTATATGGAATTTGTTAGCAATTTTTTGTAGCATGCATTTTTATGCAAAACGGAATGCGGAATTGGATTTGGAAGGTGCCAAAACCCTAGAATCAACTGTAAACTCGACCATGTTTTGAGACAGCGAAATCTGGGTGCATTATTTTATCCATTGGATATAAGCGTGTACCTTCTAGACACATTCTTTTACCCTCTGGGTATTTCGGTTTTGGATGCAGTCTTTTATTCACTGGACGCAGATCTGTACCCTCTAGATGTATTCTTTTATCCATTAGATATAAGCGTGTACCTTCTGGATGCCTTCTTTTACTGTCTGGGTATTTCGGTTTTGGATGCAATCTTTTATCCATAGGACTGGGTGCATTCTTTTATTCATTGGATATAAGCATGTACCTTCTGGATGCATTCTTTTATCCTCTGTGTATTTCGGTTTTGGATGCAGTCTTTTATCCACTGGACGCAGATCTGTACCCTATGGGTGCATTCTTTTATCCATTGGATATAAGCATGTACCCTCTGGATGCATTCTTTTATCCTCTGGGTATTTTGGTTTTGGATGCAGTCTTTTATCCACTAGACGTAGATCTGTAACCTCTGGGTGCATTCTTTTATCCATTGGATATAAGCGTGTACCCTCTGGACGCAATGATTTACCCTCTGGACATTTTAGGTTTTGGGTGCAGGCTTTTATCCTTTGGTCGCAAGCATGTATCGTGTGGATGCACTCTTTTACCTTTTGGACATTTGGGTGTCACATGTACCTTTTAAAAAGATCAGCATTAAAATATTATTTTAATAACAAAACCTTGTAGAGCTCATAACTTTTGATCCGTAGCTCGGATTAAGGTGATCTTTTTTTTGAAATTATGTATTTTTTCAAGATCTACGCATTGGTGAAATTTTTATACACATATTTCAAATGTAAAAAGTAATGTTACTCATTGTAATATTTACATGCACTTAATTATAAATGCCAAATTCGGGAGGGTGTTGTGATCACCTGTGGATGCATTTTCGGTTGAGTCCGACGTCCTAAAATTTTGGGTATTTCATTCTTGTATCTATGGGTGTATACATTTATATCTCTCTTGTTTGTTGAGATATTTTGGATTTGTATTTTCGACATGTTTTTTGGCATGTTGACAGTCTCTCTTGTGGGGGAGATATTCTGGTGGAGCCCAGTGTTAGTTTGTTAGTGTTTGAGTAGTTGATTTTGACAACTCATAAAGATATGTGGTGTCACTCTACCCATTTTACAGTATGGGAGGGTGTGGTGTTGATACTATTTCTTTGGGTTTCATGCCCTTGCCTTGTTACCTTGGCTTTTTTTTGGATCGTGGCACTCCTATTTATTTAGATCTCATGTGCTTGCCTTGTTGCCTTGGTTTTTCTTGGATCATGGCACACCTATTTGTAGTAGTTGATCAAATTATGTTTGGTGTTTGTTTTTCACTTTTCAACATCACTCCATTGACAGTCTCCTTGCATGGAGCTATTCTGGTGAAGCCCAATGTCAGTTGTTTTTGAGTTATATGATCGAGCAGTGGATTCAGACCATAGTGTGCACCACACTTCTTCGGCATTGTACAAGTTTTTGGAGTCGAGCTTCTGAGGATATCTTACAGTAGGATTTTTCTCTCTACTTTGTTATTACTGGTTTTGGGTACCTTGTGGTGTCCATTTTTCTCAGTTGTTGTACGTGGGTACCTCATCAGGGCTTGTTGTCGGGACCCACCTTCTTTTCCACCCACCTAAGCTATGCTTACGGGAGGGTGTTAGTGTAGGTTATTATTTATCCTTTTATTTATTTATTAGGATAATTATTACACTTGTGTTAGCCCTACACTTGTTGGATTAGCTTGTTTAGGTGTACTACTTATGTGGAGTTAGCTTCTCAATTATGTCGAGTTAGCTTACTAGTCTTTTGAAGTTAACTACTAATATCAGTTAGTGGGAGTTCTTCACCATTGATTTAGGTAGTAGTTGCACTTCTCTCCTCCTATATGTACATCTTTCTTATTGAATAATTTAAGTCATTCTATTGTAATGTATTGAGCATTATGGATTATGATGGATTTCCATATATGATATTTTAGTTCTTTTGTTTTGTAAATCTAATGTGGTGTGCTATTATGATCTAAGATCGCGGCTTGGAACAATATTCTTATCGTTCCTTTCAGAATGAATGAAAGAAATGGAAAGGAATGGATGGAAGAAGCATACAATAGTTATGTAAAAAAGAGCCTAATATTACATAGAGAAGAATAGGAACAATGGATAACTAACTCAAATAAAATGGAGTTTGAATCAACTAAACAAGAATAAATGAAAGGGAACACACATGAGTAAGTAGATATCAGAGCTTAATCGGTGTGAACAAGAAAAACAGATTAATAATGTTGACAATAAGATCAAAGATAATATTCACATGCAAGATTTAAACACTAACATCTAATGAACATAAGAACATCAAATGCTACAAGAGATAATGAATGGGACGCAAAGTTCATATTGCATTAACTCTTCAAAATGTCTTCACAAAAGAACACAAAGTTTCTTTCTTGAAACAAAGCTTGCAAAAAAGTATTTCTTCTCCTCTCTCAAAGTCACCCTTACAAATGAGCCCCGAACTTCCTTTTATAACCCAAAATTTGGTTACAAGGTAGTTATCGTTTACATGAACATTAAATTAGGGCACCTTAAGTGACTTTAACTTTTTCAACTAACTTTAAAAAGTAACTTGAATTTAGAAATCACTTAAGTGATCAAAAGTCTGCTAAAAATGAGTTTAACAATAACATCACTTTAAAATATCATTTTAAATCATAAAACAAGACCTGCTGCCTTATCCATTAAAGTGGGGCCAGCCTATTTCAATCGTATGAGAAATGGACTCTCCCACTTCGTTAGATACCATAATGTTATCTCCTCATCCAATTGGTGAAATTAGGATATTCTGCCTTTGCCAATTGAAAAGATATAAACCTTTCCAATGTCTCTAACATATTCTCTTCTTCAGGAGGTTCACTCGGTTGAAGCATAACCTCATAGAACACCTGCAATTCCAAAATCCTACTAGACATATTATTTAGGTTGATCATTTTCGATTGAGAATCAACTCAAACAGATTCCTTAATTTAATACAAAATTCCATTGAAGTAGAGGAGAAGTTGATGGAAGAAATGTACATTTCCTTAAAATATTGTGAGAATTGTTCCTCACCATGTTTTGATGAATGCCTCTGATTATGATCGTCCAAAAGATCATAAGGAATTTCAGCTATGAACTCATGAATTAAGGCAAGTGAAGTGAAGACTTCGTGGAATATGCTCTCATAATGATTCATGGAATATTTGAGAAGCATCTTCCATGACTTGAGATGTAAACACTGTAGAAAACGTGTCCCTTGGCATTCGAATTCAAGGATCCCTTCAATGGCTAGAATTGTAGATTCCATGAATTCTTCATCTCTTGCAGACTAGGAAATATCTCATCCATATTTGATATGCTAGAAGCAAAATATTCCTTAAAAGAAAGGATTGGATCTAGGTATGCACTAATGTCTTCATGGAGCTTTACTGCCACTTTGATTGTCTTTCTCCCAAAAATGAGACTTTCTGAAAGCTAGGATTTAGTGACATGTCCTAAAGCATTTACCTCCTTTGATGAGATTGAGTGTTCCTTCGTTGCGGGAAGCTGCTGCATCAGGTACTAGAAAAGTGGAGGATATTGGATTTATCAGATGTTGAACATAATTCACCAACTGATTCTTTTCGGCCTTGAAATGAGAGTTCTGAGATTTATATTTCTCAAGCCTTCTTAACACAATATCCATGGAATCTTGGGCCATTACCTTGTCACTTTCCAATGTAGACTTCTCAAGTCCAAGACTAGATAATTCAAAGTTAGCAGGTGTCATGGCATTACGCTCCTTCTTGACTTATGCAATGGCAAGATCTGCAAATTTGTTTCCATCTCCATCCACCATTATTCTCGAGAACACTTTAGGATTCTTGGGGATGACATCATTTGAAATCTTGGAAAGGGCATCAAAGTCAATATTGACCACCTTGACAACCCTCTTTCTTTTCTTGACTTCAGAGTCAACCCAAGAAAGGGTCTCCTTGACCAATTTTGCACACAGAAGCCTAGAGTCTAAAGCAACATTCATGCCATTCTCGACATCATTAGATTCTACAAGAGTTATTTCCATGACTTCAATCCGTGGGGAAATAACTTCGACATCGGCCTTTTGAACCTCAAGAAAACCTTGAGAAACCTTTTCGTGAACTAGGGGTTCAGAAGCGTTTGATATTTGGAGCACTTCCACTTGAGTAGACTCTTGTACATAACATGTCTGAGTAGTGTTTATATATGATCTTCCTTGAACTATATGTAACGTGAGTAGATGAGTCTCTACTCAAAGTGAAAAACCTTGAGACATGTTCTCTTCCTTCAATAGGGCCATGACCCTAACAAGATGTTTCTTCTCATGACATCTTCTTTATAGAAGTGGATTTGGGAAACCATTCTATCATTGCTTGATGTGTATGGATTGATGGCATGGAGGTTGACTAAGAAGAGGTTTTAGTCAACTGGAGACCTCCTCGTGTAAACTGGTGATTTATGTGATCCTGGGGTATGAACTTGGATGGATGGTGTTGATTTACAAGTTCTCATTTATATCTGGCTATGCTCCTTTCTAGAATTGGCTTATTCTTTCCATCAAGAGATAATTCATCTCTTTAGGTCCAATCAACTTGGGGAAATGGGGTGAAGGAAATAACATCATATGAGGGATCAATCAAATTGTCACCATCATCTACTAACGAATCTGAAGGATCTTTGGTATGGAAGGCCTTGATTTGAGCAAGGATCGGGATGGAGAATTCTTGCCTTCTTACTTCATGTTCATCTGAGTAAGAAGCCCAATAGTTTTCCATGGTGGAATTGTGTTGGTACTTCACTCCGAGAGCCTTTTGCATGAATACATTGATGTAAAATTGGGATCTCTTTACAAATGGATCTATGGTAA
This sequence comes from Taxus chinensis, assembly GCA_019776745.2. Taxonomy (NCBI): domain Eukaryota; kingdom Viridiplantae; phylum Streptophyta; class Pinopsida; order Cupressales; family Taxaceae; genus Taxus; species Taxus chinensis. The sequence goes on from CM034152.1 coordinate 695,334,543, forward strand.
TGAGAGAAAAATCCTTCTCTATGAGTTGTGCACTAAAGAGATTCAGGCATTGGTATTCCCCAATTTGGACTGGGAAGGGAATGCCTAAATGATGTTTGTCATCGAGAAGCCAATGAACTTGGAAAATTTCTCACACAAGATCTATTAACACCCATTTATCACTGACATACTTGGGAAGCTTCCATGGAGTGCCTACAAATCTGCTCACGCGAATGTAGGAAAAGGATGGGAACTGAATGAACCATGTTCCCCACTTAGAAATGACCACCATGGAATCTTTGGAGAATCTTTCTTCTGGATTCCTATTCAAGTTTTTGATCACAAGAAGATGAAAACATCATTAACTCTCGTGGAATGTGATGAGAGCTATTCTTGAAACTCAATTGCGAATAATAGTGGAAAGCACTATTTGAAGGAACCATGATGCCTTTTGTCTTTAACCCCGGAAACAACTTCCTTCTAGCCACCGCATAGGTTAGGCATGATCTCATGTAGAAATGTCCAGTCATCTTCACATCGATCAATTGCTTGTGGAGAGTGCCACTAATGATGGTGGTCTAGTCTACAAATTATCTCTTTATAAGGATGATGCAGATGAAATGATACATCCATGGCTGAAAAATCTTAATAGAGGGGAGACCGAAAACTTGACTTAGAAGAGTGATCATATCACTGATTTCCTCCACAAATTCAATGCAGTATAATTCCTTGGGAAACTAGTCAACATGAGTCCTCTTGGTCATTAGCCAATTGTTGTTGACCATCTTGATCCACCTGAGGGGTTCTTCATCCCAAAACTCTTGTGCTAACTGTTGAGTGATGTCAGCATTCTCAGGGAAATCGGGGATATTGAGAAATTATTTGATGTTCTCTGGTGTGATCAAAAGGAAAGGATCCTGCTTATCCTTGAAGATTTCTTGCCTTTCGGGATCATAATGTTCCACGCAAGAAATGACTAGCTCAGGGAATTGCAATGAAATAGGAAAATTTGTTGCTTGAGGTAGACCACTATGATAGAGTCTATTTGAGAAGATGGTTTTCCCTCGACTGTCACCCAATCAAATTTTTTTGTCAAATTGATGTGGCCAAGATCAGTGTCGGTGATATTATCATACACATATTTGATAGAAGTGGGAGGAATTATCCCTTGGAATTAATATTTAAGTGCAGACTTGTTTCCCAAAACTTTCAGTAGATTTCTTTAACTTTCGCGTAGATTTGTTAGGTTTTTCAGCCATTACAAATTTTGAAAGAAGAACAAGGAAGCTATAGACACCTATAATTTAGCTTGAGAAATTTAAATACTTAAATTACACTAATTGTACCCTTTCCTACAAATTGACGGCATATCGTCAATATAGCACACTTCCTCTTCTATCACCTTTAATTAACTACATTACGCTAGTTAATTAACTCTTCTATCCAACAATGACACTAATTAATGACATTCTGTTAATCAACTCCCCTTTTTATCTAGATTAATTAATTATTTCTAATTAATTAAGCTCCCCTTTCTATCTACATTAATTAATTAATCCTCCTTTCTACCTAGACTAATTAATTATTATTAATTAATTAGCTTCCTCTCCCATTAAATCAATAAATCACCATTTATTTGATTAAAATCCCCTCATAACATAAAGCATACTAATTATTCCTCTAAAAATCTTCTATAAGCTTGCACACCTATTAATTAATCACTTTGGTTAATTAATAAAGCCCCTCAAACCCCATGGGTCACTAAAGGACAAACTAAACTCTCCTAAGGTTGACTCAACCCTTTTTAAACCTTCCTTATCCACAACTAACATAACCTCTCCATTTATCCCACATGAAGAGGGATGTAGAGATTCTTCTATCCATTGGGCTATATAAAGAGCCCTCCTCCTACCTTTACACCTACACACCTACATTCATAAATGAGCATAGAGCATACACTATAGCCATTTCATCATCTTTGAAGCATTCTTCCATTAGAAGAGCTTGCCTTCTCCATTTCTTGTATTCATCCACGCAAGTTTTTGAAGTCATATGGAAACATGTCAAATGGTCTTGTAGCCATGATTTGACAAGACTCCATTCTTAGAAACCTTGGGATTTCAAGCACATAATCAACTCTTTGATTACTAGAGGTCTACCTAGGTTCAACCTCATCTTTTTTTTAGCATTCAATAAGAGATAGACGTTAATTTGTTTAGCATGTTAGCTTGAAATTTTCATTTCATGTTTAATGTAGAAATGTTGAAAGGTTAGCTTTGTTTACACTCTTAGCATGATGATGCATAGGTTTAGCTTAGCATTGTATTGAAACTACTAGGTGTTAGTTTCAACTTTACTTACATTGCTAACTATTTCATACATACATATGGCATGCCCGGTGGACCGGTCCTTAGTCCCTTAGCATTGTAGTTCAATCTTTGTTGTTATTTCAATATTTGGCTAACCCTTGATATGCACATGTGTGAAATAATGTCAAATTTCTTATGATTTTGCTAACTTTCCATGTGTTAAGTCTTGTTTAGGGGTTTAATTTTGATGGGTTGTTGTCAATTTTAAGCTAACATATCAAAAATTTGGCCTTTTTGAAGTTGTTTATGTTAAAATGACGTATTTTTTACGTCACTCAGGAAAGGGAGTGCACACATCATTCTGTGCGCACAAGCATAAATATCACTATTGTTTTTACACAGGGGAGTGCACACACCAAAAGTTGAGTGCAGACACCCTAATCTTAGCGCAGGAACATAAATCCTAGTGCAGGAACATAAATCCTAGTGTAGGCACACAAATCCTAGCGTAGGAACAAAAATCATAGCACAGGCACACAAATCCTAGCGCATGCACATAAGTCTTAGCGCAAGCACCATTATGTTAGTGCACACACCATTACAGTATTGTACCTTTTTCTCAGACCTACGTAGGCACCCATATGCTAGCACATGCATCTCTCGGGTAGCACACATGCACTATCATAGCTTTTGTACCTTCAGGGTGTACACACGCTGAACTATGTTCATTAGCAATCTTTTAGAGGCCATAACGTTTTCTCCTGAACTTGAAATGACTCCATTTTTGTTGCGTTGGAAAGGTATTGAAGAAAAATACATAATATAAACATAAATTTGGGGTTTTGAGTTGCTAAAAATTTAAGGTTTTCATTTTTAGTAAACTACTCATTTCTAACATGTCTAAATGCTTTAGAAAATTTGGTCTTTGATGTTATAACACCTTGCAAGTTTTATTTTGAATCTAACTTCTATTTTGTAGGGTGTTTTTACATGTTTAATGGTGATTTGACTTGTTTAAAAGGGTAATGAACATTGCATGTTTAATCATGAGATTAGATTCATGTATGCTCTTCCATTCGTACCTTTTAGGTGATCTTAGGAATCAAAAATGATTTCTATGTCTCTTTTTGTTTTGAAAAATGATTGCTCTTAAAAGAATGAATGTCAAAGTTGGTTAAAATAAAAAAATATTTCATTTGAACTAAGTTTTTTCCATTTTTGATTTCAAAACAAAACAAAACTACTAATACAGTTTCCATGTAGGTTGCCAAAAGGTGTTCAAGCAAACCACATCCAATTTAAAAAATATAAAAAACACACCATAATTAACACACTGTATTTACAGGTTCGGATAAGGGCACACCCCACCCGCTTAAAACTAGGACATAACCCCTTTGGCATAAACCTTAAGCTACAACAATGGGGGTGGTCCTAGGAACCCCAAAGTAGTCCACGTAAGAGGGAAACTTGTGGACAAAACAGGAAGTGCTCTACAAAACCCACTTAACTAGTACACATGTGAGATTTAGTGTCACAAGATTGTCTATATCGCGACCCTATTAAGAGTACACGATGGACACATTTATTGCTCACTGTGCTTGAAGTAGGGCAAAGCCGAGATACTCCAAGAATTAGTCAGTGTGACTTTTCTTGGTAAATCATGCCCACACTTAGATGACTTATGACACCTAGTTGAGTAAGCCACCCAGGAAGCTATCTTTGACTAGAAGCCCACTTGGACCACATCAAAGCCAATTTGAGTTGAAAGCTATTGTTCATCACAAAACACGTGAAGTGTTACTTTTACTTAGTTTTTTACTTTCCCTAAGGTGAGGTGAAACTCTGCCGAAGTGAGGCCAACATTTTCAATCCTAATTGATATACTTCCTTCACTTTCTTTTGACACTTTGTTGATCAAAGGAAGAGTGAATACCTTTGTGTTATCAATTGATTGTTTTTACCATGTTTTTGTTTTTTTACGCCCATCCATGTTTGTGGCTGGGTTGTTAAATGTCTAAAATGTGTGTATAATTGGTATCCTTTTTTATCTTGATACCCAGGTCAAGATCATCATTTATGTGAAAAGTAAGCAGGTGGCAATGTATTTCAACTAAGGGAAGGAGCTTGAAATATGTCAAGAGAAATTGTTACAATGAATACATATCTTAAAATTGATTTTCCTATGTAAACACCCATTAATTTTTCACATGAAAGAGAGAGTACAAGCTAATTTCATCCCTTTGTACAATGCCACCAATTTTGCAAGAAAGAGACATTTTACAAGACTAAAGTTATTTACAATAAACCAACCTTCTTTTCAAATGGACTTCCATCAATTTCATATTAAATGGATAATTCCTTTTACAACATTTCTTTCCAAAAAAATTGAGATCAAAATCACACCATGATTCCAAAATATTTACAATACATAAGAGATCAACATACAAGTCTTCTTTCCAAGATTGTAAAGAGGTTACAACTACAAAAGCGACTCTTAGTTTTCAAGTAACACCAAATAAAAAATGGGGATTTTACAAGATAATAATAGCTCTCACATAGTCATATCTATAAGGTTACAATGAGATTTATTTTCACCAAAATGAGAGGGAACCATGAAGAACCGTGATGACAAGAAACTCCAACATTTTCCAAATTTGAGCTCCAACCTTGAATGTTTTTCCAAGAGACCAAAACCAAGAGAAGGGATTATTTTACCACCCAACAAATAGGCATCATTACATGCCTTCCCAAGGGTTGGAAGATATGCTATCCTCCCCCAAGCCCATGGGAGAGAGAGCTAACTTCCCCAATTGTGCACAAGGTTTAGGGAGACATAACAACATTTTATTTTTACAATCCAAACACTAAGATGAACACCAAATTTTTGCAAATAAGGAAAGGAGGAGAAACCATATTCTAACTCCAAAATGGGGAAGAGAAGAAGAGATATCCAAGGTGCCAAAAGTGTGGTCCAAACATTGACTGCACACAAACAAGAATCTTCACAACCTCCTTATTCCTCCAAATCATCAAACCCTCCTTTCCAAATTTTTGCAAATAAGGAAAGGAGGAGAAACCATATTCTAACTCCAAAATGGGGAAGAGAAGAAGAGATATCCAAGGTGCCAAAAGTGTGGTCCAAACATTGACTGCACACAAACAAGAATCTTCACAACCTCCTTATTCCTCCAAATCATCAAACCCTCCTTATTTCTCCACCCATTCACCAAACTCCTTCTTGGGAGGATTTTCAAACCCATTGGGTTTCCTCTCCAAGAATGGGGAAGGGGGTTCAAACCATATGAACCACCTCCCCCACCTCAAACCATATGAGGGGAGTAAAAAAAGGAACCTACATGGCTTGCCCATCAAGCCATGAGGTTTGAGAGGGAAAATCCCTCTCTCTTCCCCCATAAACTCCAAAATCCATTATGTCATATGATGGATGGAGATAAATAAAACAACACAAAGAATATTGAACAAATAGCAAACACGTAAGAAATAACACACACATTTAAAAAAAACAAGACTAAGATCAAACATAATATAAAACATAAAATGAGCTAAAGGAGCCTACCTCAAAAATATCTCCAACACTCTATCTTTTCCACTTCCTTATCCAAGCAAGCTCTAGCTCCAAAATTACCAAGCCCCCAAGCAAAAGGTCCCAAAAAAAAGTTCTCTTCTTCCCCCATGAGGGAGAATTTGAAGGGAAGCCAACAAATTTCCTCACCAATGAGGGGGTGACATGTGTCACCCCTCTCTTTCCTCCAAGTCAAATATTCTCAAAATAAAAGGGAGAAAAGATAAACTAAATTTTAACACTCTTCTCCCAAATTGCCCAAAATAAAAAACAAAACAAACTTGTGTAACTTTTAACAAACACACAAACCAATCCATCTTACATGGATGGTGACCAAAGAGAGGCAAAATGGGAGGGAATCTCCCTTTATGCCTTGAAATTATGCCTCCCTACATATTAGGTAGGGTCCAAGGGCTTATTTTCATGCTAAGTGAACTCCTAAACTTAAAAGGTGTCACTTAAAATGCTATAAATAGCCTAATTTCGGGTTTAGCACATTTGGGCACAAGTGTAGAGGATGTGGGGCCCACCCAAGGGTTCACATGTTACCCTAATCCCCTATAATTAATACAAAATTACCCAAACACAAAACTAAATGCATGTGGGGACCATTAAGTCCCAAAAACAAGTTTACTTAACAAAATAAAACATACTAAACATGATAAATTTTACATGACATGCTACATTAAAAAAGAGGCTCACTCATGGTGCCCAAAATAATGAGATCTAATACTAAGGCTCCATACAAATAAAATGGTTAGGGCTTAGCCCCGCGGGCCACTTATGCACAATTTGTGTAGCCGCCCTGAAACCCATGTTCTCCTGTGACAGGTCACCTACACACTCATTGCACACATTAAATGCACCTATCCAATACAATGTAAATCAACTGCTAAATAAGCGATCAATGAAATCTATGATATCCTAACATCATCATGGAATTGTAAATGCGAAAATATGCTCAATTACACCCAATTTACCATGAGTTAGCCATAGAGATAAATATAAATGACACACATCTATAAAATCTAGACATGCGACTAAGCAAAGTATCCAACATATATCAATTAGGTCCAAACAACATTGAAATAAGTTAGTATCCACAACATCAAATGGAAAGGTGTCAACATAGTAATCAAGTCAAATTGGCATTACACGCCCAAATCTCCATACATGTTCAAGAAGGTCAAATCTCATAACATAATGTCCAAACTATATCAAAATCCTTGTCAAATTATGTTTATGAATAAAGAAATCAATAGGTAACTGAGGCTATAAAAATGTGGGCACTACAAGTTGCTCGGCTAGCAGAGCTAGAGCTGTTGGATGAAAAGCATATGAGAGTGCTTAATCACCTAAAAGTTTACTAGAATAGAGTATCAAGAGGATATAATAAACATATCATTCATTGTGAATTCGATGTAGGAGATATTGTTCTAAAATATAATAAAAACACTATCAAGGATAGAGAAAAGAAAGGTAAATTTGAGGTTAACTAGTTAGGGTCGTATGTTGTGGTTGCTAAATATAGATCAGGAGCTTATAAAATGGCATACTCAAATGGTGAAGAGTTTCCAGAACCTATGAACGCCATGCATCTCAAGCGGGTTCTATGCTTAATCATGGTGCAAATATTGGAAAAAACGTAAAAAAGTAGAAAAACAAAGAAAAAACAAGCAAAACATCAGAAAATCAAGAAAATAGTAAAGAAAAAATAGGTCATCCACATGTGAAAACCACACAATTGTGGCGCAGTGGGTAGGTCTTTGGGTGAAAACCGGTTTCTGGTGCTCAAAGAGGATTTTTTGGTCATAAGATACTCTTACATCTAAACGAGTAAATCTCACTGCTATTTAGGATTAGTTTCCTTTGTTCGGTCTGGGAACCCTATCGAGTCCATCTCCGTCAAGCCGCGATCTAGCTTATTTGTTATTATATATACGTGAAGAATATTCCTTTGTATATTCCCATATAATGCTGGGGGAACCTTCATATTCCAAATTCTCGTACATATACGTGTGGCATTATGCCATTTGTATATTACCACATAACGTTGGGGGCAGCCGCACTTCTTTGTCCTTGTACATTGCTTTCAGAACATGACCTTAGAAAGTACAAAAACATTCACAAAAAGATACACAAAAATCTAAACATTCAGAAACCCCTTTAGGAATGAAAGCTACACCAACTTCACAACATTATCTTAGGGAAACCTCAAAAACAATGAGAATAGTAGCCTTGATAACTTATCTGTCAAGATAACCCAAAAATATTAGAAAATATATTAATGTTGTCCCGCAAAAAAAAAAAGGTAGTAATTAAATTGCTTTTATTTGTCGGTTGTATAGTTTTTGGTTATAAATATCGTTTCACGTTGTATGAATTGAAGTATGGTTCATTTTCTTACCTTACATTGAATCTTGTTTGATTTAATTATGTTTCGCATTGAGTTCATTTTTAAACTTTCATACTTGTAAAATATTGTTATGTAATCATCATCTATTGTATGCATCTATTAGGATTCATTTTACTTACTTAGATTGGATACCAATTTAATCTGTTGTTAAGGTTTGCATGAATTCATTTTTAGTTTCATTTTGTTGTGTGTTTTTTGTAGGTGTATATTTGTTTAGTTTTGTTAACTTTTGCTTGTGTGTTTGTTTTACTACACATTTTTTTGTTATCACATCTATCATCTATCATGCATCACATATAACATCATCTAATACATCATATATACAAAAATTCTAAGTTTTACATAATGTATGGATACTAATCTAATCATCACATATTGTATCATCAATGGGGGCAAGAGGGGTTTTGCATGATCACAAATCTATCCCCCCTGCACCAATATCATCTTGTATCATCCCAATTACTAGCATTTGCCAGAATATCTCGTGTCCAAAACATATGATATTATCTGAAGATATATCATCAATATAAAAACATGTGGTACAAACATCTCTATCTAGCATGAAATATACATAGGAAATGAGAATTATACATCACCATGATACACTCATACATATATAAACGTAATTTCTCATCATAGAGCATATAAAACATGACAATATAAACCATCAAATGTCCATATATACATGTATAAATATCTGTCTCAAAATAAGATATCCATCATAGATACAAATATGCCATCTAAAGGGCATGAATAAAAAACTAAGCCTTCATCAAGAGGCATAATTAAAAAAATGATACATCAGTAAATACATTGATCAAAATCAACCTTCATAAGAGGCATGTATACATACATGTGTCTGTACAAAAGAGAGAGTCAACCATGACTCTCGCCCTCTATAGGGCTGCCTTGTCTATGACTTGGAGGATAAAATAGCGTCAGCTGTGATGGGCTGGCTCCAGATGTACCACCATGTTGTCCAGCTAGCTACTGTACTGATCTAACCGACCGCATTGACCTCTATGATCTAGAGCACTTTCCTTCTCACATCTAGCTGATCAAAAGGTACAACTCGCTTCCCTACTGGAATTGCTTGGTAAGGGGTGGTCTTGTAATACGAGGCCTCACCGCTGGCTCTCATAATATCTTGAATCATCTCTATATCCCCAAAAGTAGTGGCTTCCTATACAACAAAATATCCCATATTAATCTACCCATATCAGCATGGGCATGTCTCAAAGTGGTGGCCTGCCAATCTCTGTCTATTGTAATGGTCTAGACCTAGGCCCATGCTTGATCTCTCTAAATGATAAAACCCTACACCTATGCCTGAGCCTGGTCTCCTTGTACCATAACACCCTGTGCATGTGTCTATGCACCTGATGTAAGAGGATCAATATTTGAGCACTCTGTGCTGTTAGCTACCTAATCTATGGTGTTGTCCATGCTCTTCCATCCCCACCTCGAGTGGCCTGGGATCTCACCTGATCTCTCTCTATTGTCAACAGATTGTAACTGTGCCATGGCTTGATCTCTCTCAGTCATTACCTGTAATTGAACGACTATCACCTCCTATAGCTGCTAATGAAGCGCAGCTAGTTGTCCATCATCCCTACCACCACCTAGAGCATGAGGTGGTGGACCTTGCTGCAGAAACACCTGTTATAATGGGGCATATATCCCCACTAGAATGCCTATTAGAGGTAAACTCTATATCTATGGAGCCTAGGGTGTCTGTCTCTGATCTAGGCCTAGGCCCCTGTCTATGTGGCTACTGTAGTGGAGGACCCTATCCCCCACCCCCATCATGACGCTAGCCATCGAAAGGATCATCATCATCATCATCCATGTCACCTTTCCACCTCCCCATCACCTCCACCCTCATCACCACATGCTAGGAGGCCCCACTCATGGGTGCTCTCACTCCTGCATCATAAGTAGCTCTCGGAATTATCAATCGACAAGGTAATACTACATGGTACCATAGAGCATACTCTAGTGTACAACCAAAATCTCTAACCTATCTCAAAGGTACCCACATGGCTGGCACCACCTGTAAATAGTTGGTCAAAGCTTCTATCTCTGGTAATCTATTGCCCCATGTCAAAGTACTCTCTGGCCCTGCGAGCATACCACATATCTGGTCCAGGGTACATCTTGTGTAATGCCAAACTATCTCTGGCACCTGATCAACCTTATAAAACTCTCGCATATAGTTATGGCTGCCCAACATAAAATGCTCAATTGTCGACTGTACTGAGCTCTAATAAATCTTGAGGCCACTGATAAGTGTCTAGATGGCCATCCATACTACCACAAAATGACTGCAAGTCATATGGATCTCTCAGCGGTAATGATAGGTGTCTCCCATATGCGGCTGCACATGTATCACCATTCGAAACCCAGGCCATGTAGAAGGCTCCTCTAGAGCTCGGACTCTCGGTACACCTATGGGACGACTAATAGTAATGTGGTCCCATGCCCAAATCTGAAGCAGCTTGGAAGGTCCTACCGTCTTTTGATGGTAGTAGGTGATCAAGTGTAGGTCCCAGTATAAGTGTGCTAGTATGCACTGGCCCCAACAGTATGTCTCACTGTCAATCAATCCATGCGTATCACTCTAATGAGGCCTGAGTGGAAATGAAGCTCTATTTTTTTCAGAGGGAGTAAAACTCCACTAGACAAAAGCCATCAGATAGATGACCTTGACCCGATCAAGCTCAGGATCCTCTATGCACCATGATAATCTAACTGTCATCGTCGCGACACTGGTATAGTATGGAATGCCAAATAGCTCTAGAATGCACTAATCAATATCAGGCTGGTGACTCAAGTACTGAATCAGCTCACCGTGGATGAGGACCCACATAATGCACCATATGTTCCTCCAAGGTAATAGTGATCTTACCAGTGGGGAGTCAGAAGCACTGACTCTCGCTATGCCACCGCTCAGCTATGAATTGTCAGGAGGCCATGATCTAGAGTGATCTGTGGCATATTGGCCACGTAGCCTAGCCCCGTAACATATAGAAGGATATCCAATATCCTCCAATCATCCTTATCAAACTGTGCCTCTATCACAGCCAGGAAGCCATATCTCTCTCTAGTGTGGAGGACGGGTAGTATCCGTTGTGCAAAAACAAATGATACACGCGTTAGGGTTACATTTCTATCTACTTCTATCTAGTTTTCATAGTAAATTCTTCTTTCATTCATCTAACATACTAATTTTCACTTTCTTCTATAACAACCTATTCTATTTTCATCTATACTTGGCTAATTGTTTGTAAGGGTAAGTTATGTACTTTTCCCTAGCGCATGTGCACCTGCTTCGACACATGCACTGCCTATGTTTCAACAGCCTATGCAAGCCCAGCGTGTGTGTCCACCTCCATTTTGACGTGCCTACACCTCCATATCGACTGCATACACCCCCCTCCTTTTCCTAACCTAACCCCTACCTACCTAGGACGCATACACCTCCAGTTTGACACCTACGCCTGTCGAGTCGATGCACGCATGCGTGTGCGTCCCCGTTTTCCCCCTCCTGACACATGCATGTGCATCCCCTTCGATAGATACACGTGTGCACATACCTATATTTAGATAGGTATGCCTACACATACCTATGGTTTTGATGCACATGCACATGTGTACATGCAAAAATTGCCCTAAACTAGCCTAAAAAACTAAAAAAAATAGACATTAAATGCTAAAATGACAAAACAAGGATAGGGCACTCACGTAGGGTCCATCCGCTGCATCCCGAAGATACTCCTCAGATGTAATCTACTCATCTCCTCCTCCACAGAAGCCTCTACCATCTCACTCCAATGCTCTCACACTCGCTCGTGGTAAAAATTTGCAAGAGCTCTACTACAAATGAACTGGTCGTGATTGATTTACCCCCCCCGGGTGGGTATATTAGGACTACCGTGATGCCCTTGGGGCATGTTTTCTCCATCGTGATCACTCTAACACTTCTTCTCTTCACTAAATGATTATTTTTATTAAATAATTATTTTTATTTATTAATTTTTCGCTACGCTCGAAGCACTAAGTGCTACCTAGCCTTCATTTCTTCGCCCTGGGTCAATTTACAAATATTCCAAGCACTATTTTTCTATTATTTTCTTCTATTTTACCCATCTGTCGATAGATTATTTTTATTAAATAATTATTTTTGGCTCATTCTTCTTCTTCACTGAGGCATTTTACTACTATCTGACGCCATTTTCTTCGCCCTAGGGAATTTTTTGCATGCTTCTAGGAGATCTTCCATTTCTTAAATTCTTTTGACCGATCAAAAATTTAAAAATTTATAAAATCATCCAAAAATTGAAAAAAACTTGTGAAAATTTTGAAAATGGACTAAAATTGGTAATCAACTCATTTGCATCTAAAATCTATGTCTTTCGCACATGGACGTTCATCTCATATCTTTTTGGTGTTTCCATGAGCATTGAGTGAAGGACTCAGCAGATCCTATGAATCTCCAAACCATTTGTACAATAGATATTCGTTGCGTACTTCATCGATGCTCTGGGGCATGCATTTCCTAGTATTGTTTCGTCGTGCACACTATTTTTTCATCAGACTTAAGTATCCTCCATCCTTTCCCTTTACATATAAAAATTTATTAGGGCATAATTTTAAACCCCTTCTTGTTTATCAAAACATTTGGGATTGCAACTTGATAACAAAATATTTGTGTGACCATAGCCTTAAACATTGTTGATTTGAGTGTGTGTGGTTGTAAGTATTCCCCTGTTAAGTCGAGTTTGTTTCACTTCTCGTATTGCATTGCATTCATGTATGTTGCATGGAGTTGGACAATTTTAGCAATGGATTGTTGTTTATATCCATGATTTTCGTGTCATTTTATGCTTCCATCGTACGCTTATATTTTAATAAGGACCGATGATGAAGATTACTAGAAATATGATGAATAGGAATTGTTTATATAGAAATACCTCGTCGATCAGCTCAAAATCCCTTTTTATTGTTATTTTTCTCTTTTATCTTCCCTTTCTTCACACTATTCTTTCTTCTAGTCCTCTTTTTCGATCATCTATCACGTTCTTCCATCACCCCATCGACACTTGAGGGGGCATCCTTCATCCTACTAATTTTTCTTCTACCCCTTCAAAATTTTCTACTGCGTTTATATTTGTCTACTTTCTTTGATGTGATTTTACACATGTCACCTCTAAGAGGGGAAAATTTAAAGACCTATCATTTGGTCTACGTCATATTATTACTAAGATCATACTAGCTATCCTAGTCTCGTGTTAATTTACTACAACTACACTAGTAAAACTTCCTTTCTAACCTCTTTTAAACCCCCTAAACCTGCTAATTCCTCTCTAGTCAGCTTCTATAAGCATGTTTTCCTTTTAATTAACCTTGTTTAGGTTAATTAAACCTATTATTGACTTTCTAAAAAATAATTTGACTTTCTACAAAAATATCTCACCTTTCTAAATAACCACTTAGCCTTCAAAATCCAGTTCACACCTCCCAATGTGCTTATCTAAAAAACAACTTTTTGACTCCTTTTTAGTCCCACATGCATCCAAAACTTCCTTTTATCAAATCCAAAAGCTATAAATAGAGGGATACCCTTCCCACATTTTTGTAATAACTCTCTCTCTTTATCATTTCTGATTTAGGTCATGCTTAGGTCTTTAAGAGTCATCTCATAGTTTTTAAGTTATTTACTTGTTATTTGTTAATCCTTTCAAAGCTTTAGGTAAATGGGGAGAAACCATTAATCGTGAGATTCGATTCTTAATATTTTGAAACATCAATAAACACATAACTGATTGCTATAACTTTAATAGGTTCACTTATAGATAGTTTTCATGAAGTAGATAACTAATATAGTCATGTTTAGAGGTTGATTGTTTGTTTCAAGCTTTATATATGCATGCAAATAGGTATCTCTTGCTTATCTATAATCTGATGGTCATTTGAGTTATTTGTTACAAATATTTTGGGGTTTCTTTAGAGATTCTTACCCCATTTTCATAGCTTTAACAAATTTTTCATTACACATAGCTGGATTCCATGTATAGGCTAAAAACAGGAAAATCAGAGTTGATGTAGCATGTAAGGAACGTCCAGAAATAGGCATGTCACAAACCACAAGTAAAGCACATGTGAGATAGATGAAGAACATGCATGGACAAGGCTATTTATAGGAAGAAAACATGAACTATTTATAACACAAGATGAAGATTAAAGCAAGGGTTAAAGGCATGCAACATATATTAAGGACATCTATTATTATAATTAAAGCATGTAAGTGGTGAAGGGAAAGTCCCCACTGTATATAAATAGGTGTCACATGTCTATGAAGTGCATTTATGTATGTAGTTAGAATGTAAGATTTTTAGTAGAGATATGTGTGATGTATGTTATATATGGGAGGTATGCGGCCATGAAGATGTACAATATGTGTGTGCATAGATGTAATCAGTGAGTTTATGTAATATAATGAATTGTGTTAATGATGGATAATTGTGTGTGGATTGTCAAGATTAGTAATTATGCATATGATGCAGTGGAGATCCAAATACTGTTATTATTTGTCTATGTTAATGAATGATATGCTTTTTTTTAGTTGTTGATGATGTTATGTTGTAGTGTTATCTTCCATCCATGATATAATGGTTAATAATAAAAACCACATCCTAAAAAGTGAACAAAGGAGGAACTCAATAGGTTGTGCTTGCTTCGGGGGAACACCTAGACATATGTCTAAGTGAAGTCCAAGTGAGCCCGACCTTATGGAGTGTTGGCTACTAGGCTCTAACATTCAACCCCATATCTATCTACAGGTGTTCAAACCTAACCCCATCCATGATATAATGGTTAAGAATACAAACCACTTCTTGACAAGTGAACAAAAGAGGAACTCGGTAGGTTACACGCACTTCGGGTGAACACCTAGACATATGTCTAGGTGAAGTGCCAGAGCGTCCAATCTTGTGGAGTGTTGGTAACTAGATTCCAACATTCAGCCCCATCTCTATCTACAAGTGTTCAAACCTAACCCCATTAATTGAGGAAACACCCTATAAATCTATGAGAATAAACCTACCCCCAATTTATACATCCACCGATAATCCACCTTATCTTGTACCCCCTTTTTTGACACCCTCCATCGTCTATTAACATCACTAGCCCAATGGATGTATTGGAACTTACCCTATCCCCAATCCCATCTATATATACAAGCATCCAAACCTAAATCACAACCTTATAAAAAATTCCCTTATGTTCAATCCCACCTCTATCTACATGTGGCCAAACCTAACATCCAACTCTTTCGTAACTACCCATCCCCAACCCCATCTCTATATGTAAGGTATCAAATTAATATCACTCGATATATAACATATATAACCAAATGAAAGTCTTATATCAACTATATAGCCCATATTATATCATGTATAGAATCTATGGAGCACCTCCCTCATGTGATGGTATCACGGTCTATATATATCCCTCTCCTAACATTTGTGAGATCCACTTAAACAGTTTCTTCAGTACTTCCCATTGGCCCATATATTAGGGCCCTGTTCCACTAGGAACCCTTAACAAAGAACTCAAAACAAGCCACCAAGGGATTCGTCATAAAAGTCCAAGCAACCATTTCAAAAAACCCATACCCAAAAGATCATCCATGTAATCCAAAGTTCCACCAACAATCCCACAAAAATAGATTCCCCACTTATATCTCATCTACACTACTACCTCTTTTTGAACTTGATAAATAGACTCCAACATGTCATGAGCACTTACAAGATATCGTTTGCCCATGGAATTCTGACTATCACTAGAAAATATTGAGTGTTGGGTGGATGATGGTCAGGAAGAATTTTCTCAAAGATACAACACCGAACAAGATTTTACTGCGCACAAATGGGTGGAAGAAAATATATATGATTCACTGTATTAGATGTTCTTCAGTTTCTTCCCAGTAGAGTTGTATGAGTGGTTACCAACTTATACATATAATAGGGGTGTTCAGTTGGGAAATAAGAAAATATCGAGCTAGAATAAGTATCAAACACTCTCTGATTTGAATGAACCGTGGATGCAAGGTGTAAATTTCTAGTGGGAAGTTTTTATACATAATTATACCTTGGAGTAAGCAATTTTGACATATTTGTGGCCAGAGGAAACAAATTTCTAATTTTTGCGTGAGCTAAGAGGATCATATTTACACTCATTACCGTTATCTATAAATATCTCAATGATAGAGCTATGGTTGGAGAACTTACCTATGACAGGCTAAAACTCCATCACATGTAAGGGCATGAATCAGGTTTGGGAAGGATGACATTGGTCCAAGCATAATAAAGAGATAGAGAAAAAATATTGCACTGGTATAATGATGCCTGAGAGAGTGTAGTTAAAGAGGCACTAAGACTGAGAGGAATGATGTCAAGTGGAAGTGATGAGAACCCTGCAGAAGGTGAGGGACTGCAGGATCATGTCCTTCTAGTATTGGGGAAGCGCAACAAAAGAAACCCTTCGACATCTAATGAGAGGGAGTTTGAGGAAAGAATGAGAACCATTGGCATGCATCTGACACAACCTAGACACCTAGCCCTTGCATTTGGTGCTTGGAATTTAGAGGTTGTTATAAAGGATCATCATAGTGACGAAGTGTAAGAAGATAATAAAAAATCACCACGTTGGGTGGGAGACACATGTAGGAAAGTTTTTCTATAAACACATGAGGTGAAAAATATTAAGGAAACACATGTGGTAGTGCAACAAACTCCCATGTTTTGGTAGAATTTGTTTGGAAGCAATTTGGTAGGCGCGACAACAACACAAAGCAGTGGTACACTACCTATTTGAGGTAATCCTATAGGTGTAGTAGTGGGACAAATGGTTGGTGTGCAATTCAGAATGACTACGGGGACGAAAGGTAGTACTTCTATAGGTTGTGGAAGGAATTTTAAGATCCTCACATCCTCCACCACACGGAGAAAATCCTAGTGGAGGCTCAGGATCAGGATCTAGCCCCACTTTAGGAAAAAGACCACAAAAACCAATACAACAACCTCACCACCCACAACAACAACCCTCTCAGATATTTTTCAAGATGTCATTTCATTTTCCATAGTATCAGGGTCTAGAAGATGTAACAGAGCATGTGCATAAGTGTGAAATTTTATGGAGGGCCAAGGGAATAACAATCCTATATCAGAAGGCTAGTCAGTTTTCTACCACACTCCAGGGAAATGCACATAGTTGGTATCAGAAGTATGATACACACCAGAAAACAATGGACTATGATGCATTGTACATCACCTTCTTAGTTGAATTCCACATACCTAAATTCGAGCAATAGAGCATTAGCGTGCTGAAAGACATTGAGCAGGGCTTATTTGAGAGTGTTAGAGAGTATGACATGTGTTTCAAGACCTTGTTATCTAAGATTTCCTATGACATTCATTAGATCCAGCATGCATAATGGTTTATAGAAGGTTTTTTGACACCTTTATGGAGGGTTCTAATCACATAAAACATTCACTGATATGCACGAGGCTTTGGAAGAAGCACTACGTGTAGAAAGGGTTAGAAGTGTAGATACAGGGGTAAGTCCATTCCTTAAGGCCCAGATCACAGTAATGGCCACTCAGCTGTAAAACATATCTTCCAATTCAGCTCACGAGACTCATAGTGGACTCTAATGTACCGATTGTGAAGTAGAGGGACATTCAAAGGATATTTGTATGCATAGGAATGTGCACATGCTATTGACAACTTGTGATATTTTTCACAAGAACCATGATGTCTGCAACTGTTCGCTTTTGCAATGTGCTACATAGAAGAAAAATTATTTGTATTGAAATTTTTCTTGATACGCATACTCATGACACAACCAATTGTTTCTGATTGATCAAATTCATGAGGCTGGTGAAATAGGGTTGTGCGAGACCAGTGTGGAGAGCAGCTTGCAAGCACAAGGACAAAATAATGAGGGGCACAATAATGGTAATGGGGGATTTAGAGGTGGATATTGAGGTAGAGGCCATGGTGACCAAGGAAGGTTTGCACAAGGGACATGTTACACTCGTGGGTTGCCTGTTCACCATCAACACGAGTGCCTGAAGAATCAAGCTTGTTCATATTGTGGCAAGGTGCATAAGGTCGAAGATTATCTAGATTTATATACCCACATGTTGAAGAATACCAAGAAGGATAAGGTTGAAGCTAATGAATGCCTAAGAAATTGTCCGCAACAAAACCTCAACCATTATTGGTCACCATGCGCATAGAGGTAGCACACACATGCAAGCAAGGGAAATTAAGACCACTCATTCGAAGAGAGGAGGTTACTATATACCTCTCTAGGATCACTGACATAATTTTGAGGTATTTCAACATTTTTCACGTATTCCATTTCATGCGCTTTCTCCTTCAGACACTATATCTCTCCTTGGAGCAAAACCTCATCCATTATTGGTCACTATGCGCATAGAGGCAGCGCATGTGTGCAAGCAAGGGAAATAAAGACTGCTCATTAGAAGAGAGGAGGTTATTCATACAAATTATCCATATGCAGAACAACAAAAGGAAGTATATCAAGAGACCATGGGCGTCATCAGGGAGCTCCAAGGAGACATACAATGTCTAAAGGAGTAAGCGCATGAAAGGGAATGTGCAAAGAATGCTAAAATACCTCAAAAGGATGATATCAGAGAGGTTTATAGGATGCTCAGGTAGGAGAATATCATACCTCTATTGGGAAAATGGTTGTGGGACAAAATACTGCAAGTAGGTGGAGAAAGGTAGTGCTAGATTCTCCATGCTAACTTACCACCACAAGATCATGAGTATGACAAAAAAATCACATTAAATGCAGTGATAAATGGGTGGCTGGTAAGCAATATCCTCATTGATACAGGAATGGAAGTAAATGTCCTCACCCTCGATGCTTGGAACTAAATGGGAAGGTTGTCATTATAGCCATCATCGAATGTGTTATACATAGCTAATAAGACAAGGGTTGTGCTCATTGGGGTCCTCAAGGATGCTTTTATCACCATCCAGGGAGCCAAGTTCAAGGGTGACTTTGAGGTCTTGGAGCTGGCTAAAGTAGACAACTTTCATGCACTACTAGGCTGACCTTGGTGTTATGCCAACAACACAAACTTGTGTTTCAACAAGTGGTATGTAAGTTTTGAGAATAAACATGAGAAGATTTTGATACCAATGAATGAAACAAATATTGCACCTTATATAGAGCCCATCAGTGAAGAATATCTTAATAGAATATATGCGCATACGGTGCGCGACCTTAAGAACATGGAGCCATCAAAGGAGGGCGTGCTTCAGTGGAAAAACACATAGTCCATAAGTGAAACTACTAGTGTGGCTTGTGATAATTGCGCTTATGGTACTTACGATATGGTTGGTGATGAGGTTCGACAAAGGGCGACAAGGATGACTAGACTGCGGCCAATTAGGCATTTGGGAAAGGTCAGTTTTCTGAAGTAAACTAGAGAGGAAATTCCCAAATCATTATTACACACGATGGAAGAACAGTGGCGCAATGAGGAGGGAAGAAGAAATGTGTTGGTGTACACATTAAGAGGGAAAATAATGCATTGGTGGGCTATGCATAGAGACAACCTACTTGGTTGGCATGAGATCAGGTGGCTTTCTAGATAAGGTTTGCCAAAAATAATCTCCCTTCACTAATATAGGCTTATGATAGGAAGACTTATCCCATGGTACATGTTGACAATTTGGAGAGGAATTAGGTAATAGGGTAAGGTGCTCTGCTATCATCCCTATGGGTACATAACTTCTATTCCACTTTGCATAGTTTTGGGCGTGCCTGGTATATACATACTACACTGAAGCATGAAACAATGAATTGGCATGAGCTTACTTCAAGTAAGACCTATAATTTTGATTACTTTTCTACTAAACCATTGGATCATGAAGCTCAGTAGATTATTAAGTGCATCACATTGGGGAAAATGTGAAATCCGAGGAACTAGTGACTCGGTTATTTATTGAGGTTGATACTGAAGTGCACAATGAGATGGTGGAATCGGAGGAGACTTTATTAGGGTGCACTTGGAAAGAAAAGGAGAAAGGAAAGCTTGTCTATTTGATAGATGATGAAGAAGTTGAGGATCTGTATACTAAGGACATAGAAGGTGTGCATGAGGTATTGAACTCAGTAGATGAGCAAGTGCGAGCACACCATACCATTGAAGACTAAAAAAGTAAACATTGGAACTGAAAATGCGTCAAAGGAGGAAATTGTTTGTGATTATTGGTCTCAACCAGAGGTAGAAAAAATCATAAATTACTGCACTTTTAGGATCTTTTTCCCAGAGGATACCATGAGGTAAAGGGTGTGCATCCATCATTAGGATAAATGAAAATCAATGACTGGTTCAGAAGGAGGCCTTACCGGATGAATCCTAATCCATGTGTCAAAGTAAAGGATAAGATAGATAAGATATAATATTAATGTCCAAAAAATGAAAACAAAAGTAGGTCAAGGGGACTGTACAGTACAATGCCAAAAGAGCTAGTAGGAAAACCTGAAAGGGTCCCCTGAACAAGAAAAAAGAGAGAAGAGAAAGGAAAGAATAATGAGAAGAAAGGGCTACAAAAGTAACAAGAGTGCAGAAGGGTGGAGCTGAAGAAAATCCTCAACTCTGACACTACCACCTAACAACCAAGGCTGAGTGTAAGTTGCTGGTGATATGCATATGTTCTATAGCTTAAACCATGGAGAGGCTGGAATGTCGATGTCTGGGAGAAGGTTGGGCCAAACGAGTCCTTTGTACTCTCCTGACTGACCGTGGTACATGGGGGGTGCATTACCCGAGTGCGAACATGAAAGACCCTGGAATGGGAGGTAACATCTTGGGTCTTGATAGATTTGGTCTGAGAGTCCATACTTATGTCGAGGTGCCTCTTGGTGCCCCTCTCAGGTGAGAGCACCACAAAGAGATATGTGATCTGTCGAGTAATAAATTGACTGGGAGGGGGCTCTAGGGACTCATTCTGAAGTTTGAGATCCTCTAGTAGATAGAGGGAAAGAAACTGTTGATCATGATACCTAAAGAATGTTGTAAAGTATGGACTCTCTTGGAAAAGGCAATGAAATATCCCTCTGATATCGTAGTAGATGGGGCACCTGAAAATGAAGTTTTCCTATGTCTCGACCTCACAGAGAGAACAAAGCTGGAACCTCTCCGAGTGGTCCACCTGATGGTCCTCAACCCTAAGTCTATGAGAACCCACTCTAAATTGGCCTAGGGGTATGTAGAGTGCCTGCAACCAATTTTGGGATATATACGTGGGCCGAATAATAAGTCCATCATTGACCTCAAGGAAATGTGCAACATAGAATACCATCTTGGGGAATAACCCCCCTAGAGGGCTGAGCCAAGTGTGCTAGATGAGTTTCCTGTAGATGTCGTCTTTGATAATTATGTGTAGATCCTACTTACTCAGTAGGAGATGGGAAGGAGAATCCATGGAATATATGTATGGTGGGAGGTGGTCCATCTGAATCCTGAACGAACCAAGAATACGAGATAATTTGGCCTAACAATAGTGAGAGCGGCCACTGTGGTTAGAAAGATCACTTTGAAGGAATATTAGGCAAACTAGAGATACCTATCCTTTCCTGCAGAGGAAGATGAAAGTCCCTGAATGCAATGCAAAATCGAAATAAGGCTAAAGATAGTCTCCAGTCTAAAGGGGCAAGCCTTGAACTCATCCAGAAAGATATTGTATGGAACTATCTCTTTGCACCTAATGATGCATCTGAGCATGAGAATATAGACATGCTCAATAGTGGAAAAATTAGAGTCAAGTAGGGATGCCCCCCAAACTTCATAGCCATATAGAACTGTGGGTCTCGCAGGAAAGTCCAAGAGAGACTTCTTTGACAATATGTCTTAGAAATGGTGGAGGAAACATAATCTCTCCAAGATTATCAAAGAGCCATACCCTTTGTCAACACAGGGCTGAAGGGCAGGACGAAGACTGAAATGAGGCTTGGTGAATAAAACTCCTAGGTAAGTATAGGAATTGGTGACTTCAATCTCTTCCCCTTTATAGAAGAAGTGGAAGTTAGAATTCTTCAACCCATTGAAGATAACGACCTTGGTTTTACCAAGGTTAATTATCAACTATCTATGGTGGCAAAAGAGGGATAAGGTGTCCAACTGTCTCTAGAGTCCCTCCATGGAAGAGGCAAGGAGGAAAACATAATCCATGAAAATGAGAATGTAGATCACCACCTAGTGAAGAAGGAATTTATCCCCCTCCTGAATATGATCATTGAGAAATTTCTATAATTCATCAATGTAAATACCAAAAAAAGTAGGTGACAGGGGGCATCCCTATTTAACCCCAATGGTGTTCTTGATAAAATTTGAGAAACTGGAAGCAATGTGAAGGTGGCCCAAAATATCCTCATACAAATGCATAATGGTGGCAAGAATAGTTTCGGAAACACCGATGTCTCTAAGCCTACAAAAAAGTTCTTCCCATGGCACCGAGTCAAATGATTTCCAAAAATCCATGAAGCAACCAAAAACCTTCGAGGAGCGGTGGCATTCCTCCTTAATAATGGTATAAAGGTTGAGGATATGATCGATGGTTTGGTAAGAAGGTCAAAACCCTACTTGCCCCCTGGCTTTGTAATGATAATGGTCCAGAAACTAAGAAAGTTACATGTGGAGTTAGGAATTATCGAAGTCAAGCATTATTGAGCCCATTAAAGAGTTAGAATGGATAAGCCTGATGGTTATCAGCATTAAAAATGATGGCATGATAAGGATTTGTGTTGATTATAAAGTTTTGGATGCTTCATGCATCATTTATCCTTTTCCCACACCATTTACTGAGGAGATCCTAGAAGGTTCCATAGGGCATGAGATATATTCTTTTACAGATGGATTTTAAGGTTATCACCAGGTAAGGATCACGATAAAACTAAGAAAAGAAAACTTTTGCAACTAAATGGGGATGCTTTTCTTACATGGTTATGCCCTTTGGCCAGAAGAATGTGCCAAAGGTGTTCTCATGTATTGTTGTTCAAGAATTTCAAGACTTTATTCATAAATTTCTTCAAGTATATTTAGATGATTGGACTATTTATGACCTAATGAAGGATCATTGTAATTGCTTGAGGTTGATATTTGAAATATGAAGGCAACTTAGCATCTCCTTGAACATTAATAAGTGTATTTTTGCAACACCATTTTGTACTTTTCTTGGACATATCATATTTAAGGAAGGATTACAGGTAGACCCAGCCAAGATTGTAGTTATTTTGGGGTTAAACGAGCCAACCAATCAAAGTGAAGTGCACGAATTCCTTAGACATTGGTTATTTCCATAAATTTATCAAGGGGTATGCAAAGATTGCCACGCCACTTGAAGAATTGTTAAAGGCAAAGGGAAAAATTCTAGTGGGGTAATGCGCAACAGCTAGCATTTGAGACTTTTAAGGTAAAGCTAGCCACTGTGCCCATCTTACGCTTCCTATCTTGGAATAAATCATTCCACATTCATGTGGATGCCTCTGGTACAACCATTTTAGTATTGTTAGCACAACCAAGGGAAGGAAATTTTAATCATCCCATATTTTTTGCAAGCAGGAAGCTAATGGCAGTCAATAAGAATTATACAACCACATAGCGTGAAGTATTGTTAATGGTGTACGTGCTTCACAAGTTTAGACAATATTTTCTAGCAAAACCATTTATTTTCTACACTAATCACATGACACTTAAATATCTAGTTAATAAGCCAGTTTTGCAAGGGTGCATTTATCATTGGATCCTTTTGTTTCAAGAGTTTGATTTCTCAGTTATAGTGAAGCTTGACAACAACAATTTAGGACTAGACCACTTATCACAGATTAACTCTGGTGAGGATGCGTAAAGCATAAAGGAAACTAAGTTGTTAAAACTACACAATGCACCAGATGACTTAGAATACATTACAATATTCTTGCGCAAAGAAGTTACATTGAAAGTTCTAAAGACCCAGGAGAATAAGCAACTAGAAATTTGTGTGGCACCCTACCAGCTAATTAGAGGACATTAATACACAATGGCTAAAGATGAAGTCTTGGTAGGTGTGTGTTGGAACATGTGCACGAAGCCATAATGGAAGAAATTCATGGTGGGATTGTAGGAGGACACTATATAAGAAAAGCAATGGTGCACAAGATATTACTTACTGGATTATGGTGGGAAACACTCTATATGGATACCAAGGCCTTTGTCAAAGCATGTGATCATTTTCAAAGGATAGGAAAACTAGGAAATCAGGATGAGATATCGCTGCAACCTATAGCAAGTGCAAATCCTTTTGAGAAGAGGGTAATTGAATTTGCTGGCCCAATTACACCAGTTGTGCATTAGAAAGGGGCACATTACATAATTACATGCATAGATTACTTAAAAAGGTGGGAAGAAGAAATTCCTAAAAAGGATTGCACTATAGCTACAACAACAAGATTCTTATAGAAACATATCATTAGTAGGTATGAATACCCATTAAGCCTTACTAGTGATAGGGGAAATCATTTTTTGAATGAGACAATTCGAATATCATTTGTATAATTTATGGTAGCCCATCATAAGACTACCCCCTATCCTCCCCAAGAAAATGGTATTATAGAGGCTTTCAATAAGATTCTAGGATAAACATTGACAAAAAAATTATGACTTAGGCGGGAAATATTGGGATGACAAGATATCAACTGT
The DNA here is from genome assembly GCA_019776745.2 of Taxus chinensis. Taxonomy (NCBI): domain Eukaryota; kingdom Viridiplantae; phylum Streptophyta; class Pinopsida; order Cupressales; family Taxaceae; genus Taxus; species Taxus chinensis. The sequence continues at coordinate 695,359,617 of CM034152.1, forward strand.
GTTATGGGTATTTAGAACTAAGCACAAGAGGTTAAATAAGGCCTTACCTTTTCAATTGGTTTTTGGTGGGGAAATAGTTCTAGTTAAGGAATTCGTGTTACTCGTCCTGCATATTACATGGGTAGGAGGACTTGTTGATGAGAAGGCATTAGAGGAGTGCATTGATGAACTGATGCAGTTGGATGAGAAATGTGCCATTGCACGATGGAGTCAGCAGATAGAGAAAGATAGAAAAAAGGCTTGACATTGTAGCCATTAAGAACAAGTATTTTGCAGTAGGGAAGATGGTGCTTTTGTATGACTCCAAGTTTATGCACCATCCTAGGAAGCTCAAGGTGCATTGGTTGTGACCATTTCTAGTAACCAAGAAATTGGAATCAAGTGCTTGTCAATTACAGGCAATAGATGACACCATGTTGTCTAGTTGCTTCAATAGGAGTAGCTTGAAGCCCTACTATAAATAAGATTCTTATGTGTTTGTAATAAGGAAATATTGCCACTTAGATTAGATTTACTTTTGTCTTTTTAATTTTGTTTCATTGTAATAAGTGTGTCCACGTGCAAGAGCTGATTGATGTTTGAGACTGATGCGTAGAGGACTGTGCATGGTTTTAGTGTGGGGTGGAGCAAGTGTAGGTGCGTGACATACAAAAGAAGGATAAAAGTGGTTGGGAGGCTAATGAACGAGTACGGAATGGGGTAAGATAATGGTGAGTGATTTAAAAATGTGTTGGTGTGCAAAAGAAAGCATTGTTAATGATTGGATATGGTGCGGAGGTGCTTAAAGGTGGAATGTTTGAATGAACTTGAAGTTGATAGAATTACTCATACCAACTCGTGATGAAAGGTGCAACATGCAGTGTAACGTGAGGGAGGTGATGAAAAGGTAAACTACTTGGCAAGTGGAATAGAGGAAGAATATGTGTGGCACAAAGAAGATGTATGCAAGAGGGTCTACAGCCTGGGAAGTAGTAGCACATCGGAAGATTATGAACTTCCGTGCATGGGAGATGTATTTCGAGCTAGAAAACACAAGAAAAAACATAGGAAAAACAATCAAAAGCTGAAAAATGGTGGTAGGTGAGTGCAATTAATGTAACTAGAAATTGGAAAATCTATAAAGGGGCATGAACAAAGTCATTCTTACCTTTTTATTTGAGAACTTGTGCGATAGAGAGCTTAATTGGGATAAATTCCAAAGTTTGAAGTGTGAAGAACAAACCATAGAGTTACAACAAAGTGTAAACCAGAGCTGCTTGAGAATGAGCACATAACCCTTGATGGAATTGAGGTCCTTTTGAGAATAAGAAGCTAAGAGAGGGTTTGAAGGAAATACATAGAGCTAGGGTTTGCGGGTGAAGACACAGAGCTAGGGAAAAGGGTTTTGAATGTATGATTAAGGTATAGGGTTTCACAAGTGGAGCTAGGGCACGAAGTTAAGGAGAATGATTACAAGGATTGAGAAAGAAGATTGGAAGTTCATCACCGAAGGAACAATTTAAGCAAGTAGGTGTGAAATTTTTGGCACCTAGGGCACACAAGTTCACAGGTTAAAGAGTTATACCATTTTGAGAAACAAATGGCACCAAAGAGAGCACAAAGGAACAAGAAGACTATTGGTGAGTCACATGAAGATTGGATTTTCTGAGATGCAATATCTACCTAAGGTAGTGGTAGGATAGCCATGAGAAACACAAATTAGAAAATGTAAGATCAGTGAATACAATAACCATGTGCAAGGGCATGAGGCAAACATCAATAAGGATGTCTTTACACAAGTTGAGTACAATGACTGTAGAAGGGTAGATTTTCCTGGATGATACAATGTAAAAATTTTAGGAGTTGGGGTACTTTAGTTGTATGATTTTCCTTTCTTTGGAAAGCCCACATGCCTCTTTCATTGGTTGATGTCACCTGTACACAGATACTATTTCTACTTCCCAAGTAGACGGATGCGGCTAACTTCCAGATTGATCAGAAGAGTGAAAATATCACACGACACTAGTGAAAAAATGGAGATTGATTTGCGTGATGAGACAAAGATAGATGAGATGGCCACCAAATTATAATACCAAAGGATAAGTTGTGCAATCAACATTAATAAAATTGTTGACCCTGGCAGAAGAGTGGTTGTGCACTTAGTTAGCTGTAAGTTAGGAGTTTCTAAGAGCTGGACCAAGGTAAATAAGAAATTTCTTCATATTGTGCATAAGATGGAATATGAAACTAAGTATAACATTATGTTATACATATTTGAATGAATTATTGAGGAGGTGAAGACGTAGATAAAGAAAGGGGAGAAAATTTCTTAGGGATCCATTCTTCTGTTGATTGTATTTTGGGAGATTGGTGTGTCAGACAAGTTTCCGACGAAAGGGTTTGCTAAGTACACATGTTTTGACATGATTAAAAATCCATACAAGGAGTGCCTAGACAAGTGGTATAGGAGGATTCACTAGGCATTTGAAAATGAATGATACATGCCTAAAGATCTTCCATCATTTTTGAATGCACAAGAGAAGTTTGCAACACTTCAACTTTGCAAGATTTTTGATGAACAATGGAGAAATGGGGCCATGGTACAAACTTTCGTTTGCATTCACAAGAAAGTACTTCAAGTGTGCAGTGAATAGAATCAAGGACACACAACACTTGAATTTTAATGTAGATAGGATTGACGGAAAACTACCATACGCTACACAAAATGAATGGATATGTATAAAAGGAAACATACGTAGAAATAATGGAGACAGACATCATGGAACTTAGTCTAATTCTGAACCTAGTAGTTGAAAAAGAGGCATGCAGAGTTTATGTATTCCTACATCCAAAGATGAAGGATGAGAAAGAGATTGATGTGGAGGACATTGACATGCCACATCGACCTAAGAAGAATACTATGAAGATCCTGAAACGAAGGCACGAGGAAACTCCTCCAATGAAAGAAGAGGAATATTTAACTGAAGGTCATCTGGAACATATCAGAAGGAAGATGATGAGAGGGGGAGCGTCATTACACAAGCGCCTCACACACACATCAAGAACCTCCAATTCAAGAAGAGTACAAGGACACAAGTACAATGAAGGAAGACAAACCCCACATCATTCATAAGTTGGACGAGGAATATGAATAGCAACTGGTACAGAAGGAACCACATAAAGAGAAGAAACAAGAAGAAGAAGGTAAAGGCCCAAAATAGGAAAAGGATAAATGAAGATAATCCCCACATTGTTCATAATTTGGATGAGAAAGATGAATAGTATTCGGTATAGGAGGAATCACTCAAAAGAAGAAACAATAAGAAGAAGGTGAAGGCCTGGAATAGGAAAAGGATACTCATGAGAAGAGGAGCATAAGGAGGAAGAAGAGGGTGATGAATAACAGGTAACTGAGGAAGGCCAAGGTGCTGGAGAAGAGGAAATTTAGGAATAATTTAATATATCATAGGAGACCCCAAAGAATCCATGCGTAGGAGGGAGGAAGCGATGAAAACCTCCACATGCACCAGCAATGTCATACCTTGATGGCACCCCCAAATGGCCTAGTTGTGAGTGGGGCATTCGAGTGTGATTGCACAACATGGGACCATCTCTCAAGCTGTGGGACTTGCAAAACTTGAGATGGACCTTCGGAGAAAGCCAATTCTTGCTTCCTAATCTACCTGCCACAAGCTACTCTAGTGCAGGAAGAATCTAATCTATCCTAATCTAACCATTCCAAGGAGACAGAGAGAGAGAGAGAGAGAGAGGGTGAAAGAGCCTACACTAAGTGGTGATACACCAAAAAAGGAAGTGGTGAGATACTCTATTGAGGGAGAATGAAATAGGGAAAAGGGGACTGAGAGAGTTAGACAGAAGTGACACAGACCTAGATCCAAATCCTTCCATCGAAACTCCATGAAGCATGACATCTTACACCTATAAACATGAAATACATACAAAGGGAGAAAACATGAGATAGAGAGGCACAAAGAAACAATCAAAACAATGCCAAGGGTTGAAAGATTCCACGAAACAAGATTTTATTGCTCTATAAGGTGCACAAACTATTACATGGGTGCTCAGAGGCAAAAATACACTCTCCAGGCATTAGGAGAAGGCTTGCAACTCAAATGGAGTTGGGAAATGACTTTGACAGAGTTTCCCTACACCCAAAATGTCTCCCCCTTCTCAAATGAGAAGTGTTACAATATATAGGCGATGAAAACTAGAAAGAGAGAGGAGAAACTTGACTCTCCTCTTAAAATCCAACCACCAACCATCAATGCCCACCGTGAATCCACCCACAATCTTGTCAAGTCTGGTTCCCTATGTCTACTTGGTGTGTTGAAGAAGGAAGAACAGACGGATCAAATCAAATAAGATCTGGTAGTTGAAGCAATCAGATTCTGCATTGATGGCTTGAAAGATGTTTTCCATTTTTCACCCACCTACACCTCGTCAAAAATAAATTTTATAAGCTCCCATGGCATAGAGGAGGTCGAGACCTTTCCAACGGTGCCAAATTTGTTTAATTTCAGGTACTGGGTCGAAAGATATGTCCATTTGAATGTTTGAGTCGGGTCCATACAAAAATGGTGAAAACCAGTTGAGCAGAACGGGTCTACGGGCCCAAAACTCACTTTGTCTCCTTTTGGCACCAAAAATACAAAATGTAAAAAATTCCTGCAGTCCCAGTAATTCATTTTTGGCAAAAAAACATCTTCGGGCCCATGGTCCACATTTTCCATTTGGGCAAAAATCACTCCCAGGCCCACCAACCCACATGCAATTGAGGCTTGACACGTGGCTCCTTGGGCATCAGCGGAGGTGTGGCTCATTTTTTCACTTTATGCCTTTTCAGGGAAAAAAGTTCAAATTTCCTCCGAAGGACCCGCCTTCCCGCTTTGACTTTTCAACATGGCCACGTGTCCCTTTGTGGGCCTTAGGCATTTTTCTTTTTTTGGCTTTAAGATCCCCTGTGGGCTTGCGGGCCCAAAATTCACTTTGCGCCCTATTTGTAAAAAGCGTAAAAGTTCCAAAACTCCCCGTAGACCCGCCATGCCCAAAATTTACTTTGGGAAAATTTTCCTCCATGGCCCCACAACTGCAATTTTCCACTTGGCGAAAATTCTTCCCCAGCCTCTCCCTTATTCGGACCTAAATACTTAAAAACTCCCCGATAGGGCCTGCTTTTGGCAAAAAATCCTTCCAAGGCCCGTCGGCCCATAACTTGCAAAATATGAGGAGTTAGAAGGACTTCTTTATATTTTTGGAAAGGGGAAGAAATTTCCCACCTGATGAAGATGATTTTTAGGAAACCTTAAGTGCTTAGAATATCTAAAAAATTGGATTGAAGAACTTAAAAGAGGAAAAATGGGTGCAGTTAACCAAAAATAAGCATGAGCTTATTTTGGATAACAATTTGGTGACTCATAGGGGACATCTTCCTGCTAGATGAAGGGACTAGTAGCCTTGAAGCATCCATTGGGCAATGGAGTCAAGAATAATATCCTGATACTGATCCTTTTTGCTTTGAAAACTTCTCCCTGAGCTTGCTGCGAGCCCTGAACTGCCTTGCTTAGGGACTTTGAACCTGTTCTGGAAATGGACTGCCTCGAGATCTGATTTTAGTTTCTCTGTATTTGTGTTTTATTTGAAACTAGCAACTGTTATAGGTAACTATGGGTCTCTCTGTTGTGAACACTGAAGGTTCTTGGCCTCTGCACCTCCAGAGCAATACGAACAAAATGTATGTACAAAGACAAAAATCATACATGCCTCAAATGAGACATGCAGAGTGTGCACAAGCACTTCTTTTGCTAAAAACAAAATCTACTCCTACTCCTATACTAACCAGAGAGAAAAGGGACTCAAACAAATCCTGCAACTGGCAGGGAGAAGTAGCTTCCTTTTCTCAAAAGGGGCAGCCATGTAAATGGTTTGTCACTGAATATGGCTGCTTGGATGAGTGAAAAACTAAATTTAAGTCGGTCCTCCACCCATATCATCAAGGTATCAACATCAACCAAAAATACCTCCTCAAGCTGATTGGCATTAGACTCCTAGAGGTGCTGATGATGACCCTTGGTACTTTGATACTCATCCTCATGCCCTGAAGTGGGCATGACTGGTTTTGGCTTCTCCCTTGGCTCCAATGAAGCCAAGTATCTAGATTGGGCATGGTCTAGTCCTTTGAATGTGCCCATGGTTCTGAACTTTAACTCCAAGAATGGAGTCTTCCTGCTGACCTTCCTGGATGGATGGTGTGAGAGGGATGATGACATCCTCTTGCATTTTCTCTTCCTTCTCCTGAGAAGAACATGGAAGACTCATATCTTCCAACCTTGGTTCCAGAGAGGTGTTATGAAGTGTAGGTTGTTGTCCTTGAATGTCCTCCTTCATGGAAACATGATCATGTGCTTGGAATGTGGATGATGGAGGAGAAAATGATGTGATCTCCTTGGGATCCTCTCCATCAAAACAATCTTCCAAGTCTGACAAGATAATCTACCTCCTTGTTTTCCTACTGCATGTGCTCAACCTCCTCCATGGTGTCCTCCTGATCTGAAACTTGCTCACCATGGTTCCCCTCTTCTTCAAACATGAAGTTTGAAAGCTCAAACTATTCTTCAACATTAGAGCTTGAAGGGGATGAAGTGGGAGGAAGAATTGAAGGTTCTTTTGTGGCCTACTCCACACTTGGAGCCTCTAAAATTGTATGGTCTTCCTCCATCATGGGTTCATCAATCAAATCAGGCCCTTGAAATGAAAGCAAAAAATCTTCAATGATGCTTTCTTCATTGAGTGGCTTTAACTCTGATTTGATCTCTCCTAGATACTCCTCTTCAATGGGGCTTGGAGCTGATTGTTCCTCTTCTTTAACTGGTTGTGCAGCTTGGATCGGATCAGCATTCTCTTCAAATAAAGTGCCATTATGGACACTGCATTAAGAGAAAACAAACTGCTGATCTTCTTCTTCTTGTTTTTGTTCTTCTTTGCTGCAAACTCAACCTCAGCCACCACTGGTTCTTCAACCTTGACCTCCTCTGTTGGCTTAACCATCAAGGGGATCTTTGTAAACCCAAACCTAGAAGCCCAACTCTTCAGATTTCTATCATTTCTTTTCTGTTGGGTTCCTCTTCTTGCTTGTTCTCCTTGACTGGATTCTTAAGTCTCTTCCCAACATGGAATTGGGAAAGCAAGAGGAGGGGTGGATGGGGATTCAACCATCTTTGTCAATTGTTTGTGGTGGGGAGGGAGGTGGAACTTCTTGTTTGTTTGGAGGGAATGACTGCTTGGAAGGGAAAGGGGAAGAAGAATTAAGATGGGATGGAAGACTAGGAGATGGAGAAGAGAAATCAACACTTGGGGCAGCAGATGAGGGGCTTGACTCTTGACACTGCTGAAATGATAAAGTTTGAGAAAGAGAAAATGAAAAGCTAGGGAGTTGGTGACTTACCCATTGACAAGGTTGTCTTGTGTCCAACTCATAAGCCTCAATCTCCTCAATCCACTGTGTAATTTGAGGGAAGCACTTCAACCATGAAGTCAAGCTTCTCTTGAGGGTTGTAATGTCTTAGAAAAGGGCCTCCCCATGGACAAGGTGCCCTGAAACCAATCCTGAATGCCTTCATCTATGTTATACCCTTGGATTGCACCATGCTAGCCTCCATTCCTTGGATCTTCTCTAACAAACCAACATTCTCCACGTAGCTATCACCATTGTATGCATCCCCTTGTTCTTGATAAGATCCATGGCCAAACTGGTTTTGACCCTGCTCATATGGGTAGGCATAATGGTTCATGGATCTCATCATAATGCTGATCTGGAGGAGTTGGGAAATGCATTGGAGGTGGATGTACTGTTATTGCTGTAAGTGTGAGTTCTAAGAAGGAAATGAAGTCATGATTGCAAAACTTCATGGAATGGGAGAAAATGAAAGAGATGGAAGAAGAAAATGGATGAAAATGAGTGGAAATGGATGAAAATGTCTGAAACTCAACTTGAGAATAAAGGGTCTCAATTGAATTGACTAGATGGAGTCGCTAGATTTGCTTTGAATGTGCCTCTAAAGGCAAGAAAACATCAACTTGATTTTCTATGAAATGAGAATGAAGAACACTTGTCCCACCTGGGTGTGCCAAATTGCATGAAATAGAAGTGGAAAGACTTCTAACCTGTCCCACCGGGCGTGCCAAAACTATTAGTGTAGAATCACAACACCCCCGAATGGCCTGAGTGTGAGTGGGACATTTGGTGTGATTGCACAACATGGGACCATCTCTCAAGCTGTGGGACTTGTAAAACTTGAGATGGACCTCCGGAGAAAGTCTGGTTCTTGCTTCCTAATCTACCTACCACAAGCTACTCCAGTGCAGGAAGAATCTAACTATCCTAATCTAACCATTCCAAGGGGACATGGAAAGAGAGAGAGAGAGGGTGAAAGAGCCTACACTAAGCGGTGATACACTAGAAAAGGAAGTGACAAGATACTCTGTTGAGGGAGAATGAAATAGGGAAAAGGGGACTAAGGGAGGTCAGACAAAAGTGACACAGACCCAGATCCAAATCCACCATCGAAACTCCACAAAGCATGACATCTTACACCTGCAAATGTGAAATACATACACAGGGAGCAAACATGAGATAGAGAGGCACAAAGAAACAATCAAAATGATGCCAAGGGTTGAAAGATGCACCATGAAACAAGATTTTATTGCTCTATAAGGTGCACAGACTATTACATGGGTGCTCAGAGGCACAAATATGCTCTCCAGGTGTAGGAGAAGGCTTACAACTCAAATGGAGTCAGGAAATGACTTTGACAGAGTTTCCCTACACCTAGAATGTCTCCCCCTTCTCAAATGAGAAGTGTTACAATATATAGGCGATGAAAACTAGAAAAGAGAGGAGAAAACTCGACTCTACTCTTAAAAATCCAACCACCAACCATCAATTCCTCACCATGAATCCACCCACAATCTGTCAAGTCTGGTTCCCTATGTCTGTTCGGCATGTTGAAGAAGGAAGAATGGTGAATTGAATCAAATCAGATCTGGTAGTTGAAGCAATCGGATTCTGCATTAATGGCCTGAAAGACATTTTCCATTTTTACCCACCTAACCTCGTCAAAATTAAAGTTTCAGGATCCCATGGCATAGACAAGGTTGAGACCTTTCCAATGGTGTCAAATTTGTTGAATTTAGAGCACTAGATCAAAATATATTTCCATTTGAATGTTTGAGTCAGGTCCGTACAAAAATGGTGAAAACCAAGTTTAGCAGAACGGGTCCACGGGCCCAAAACTCACTTTGTGCCTTTGGCACCAAAAAATACAAAATGCAAAAATTACCCTGCAGCCCCACAATTCACTTTTGCAAAAAAATCATCGGTCCTGCCAGCCCATTTTCAATTTGGGGAAAATATCACTCCGGTCCACTAACCCACATTTTCCATTTGGGTGAAAAGTCTCTCCCAGGCCCGCCAGCCCACATGCAATTGAGGCTTGACACGTGGCTCCTTGGGCATCAATGGAGGTGCAGCTCATTTTTTCACTTTACACCTTCTCGGGAAAAAATTTCAAACTACCTCGGATGACCTGCCTTCCCGACTTTGAATTTTCAACATGGCCACATGTCCCTTTATGGGCCTTAGGCATTTTTCTTCATTTGGCTTTAAGATCCCCCACGGGCTTGCGGGCTCGAAATTCACTTTGCGCCCTATTTGCAAAAAGCACAAAAGTTCCAAAACTCCCTGTAGACCCGCCGGCCCAAAATTCACTTTGGGAAAATTTTCCTCGCGGCCCCACAACTTACAATTTTCCACTTGGCGAAAAGTCTTCCCCAGGTGTGTGTTGGCCCGCCTTTGGCAAAAAATCCTTCCAAGGCCCGTCGGCCTGTAACTTGCAAAATATGAGGAGTTAGAAGGACTTATTTATATTTTTGGAAAGGGGAAGAAATTTCCCACCTGATGAAGATGCTTTCCAGGAAGCCTTAAGTGCTTAGAATATCTAAAAAATTGGATTGAAGCACTTAAAAGAGGAAAAATGGGTGCAATTAACCAAAAATAAGCATGAGCTTATTTTGGATAAAAGGTGATAAGGGCCAGATTTTAGAGTTCGGTACTAACAAAGGACCTATTTTATTGGGATATGTTAGATAAGGCTGAGACCCTTTCATGCACATGGTATATTATCTCATGGAATATGTAGCCGCACATGGAAGAGCCTAAGTTTGAGGTGAGAAGAGAGTCATATTCAAAGGTGAAGTTTAAGAAGGGATCAAGTAGGGTATTCCCTATTATTGAATCCACCAAGCTCTCATATGAACACACATGTCACATGCTGAACAAAATGGCTGCCGAAGTGGGAAGAAAAAATATCGATAAAGGGGCTGCGATTAGTAACATGTAGAAGGATGTAGAGCGGAAGGATGGTGAGAAACAAAAGCTTGCCGAGGAATTAAATGATGAAAATAAGAGAACAACTGATGCGTATAATAAGGCAAAATATATAGTTAGTAATATTACACATGTGTGCCCGAAATTAGTTGAACAAGATAAACTAGAGTATGATACATAACTAGAATACTTGGAGGATTTGGTTCATATGCTGTTGATCAAGGTGAAGAGTGGGTCAGGGCCATCAGCAAAAGAATTGGCAGAGATGAATAAGGAAAGGGTGGAGAAGAATATTAAATAATATGATGCACTCATCCCAGAAGTAAATGAGGCCATGCAGAAGGCAGAACAAGTTTTTGATAGCTAAAAGGATTTTTCTTTGATACTTAATGCATTCACCATAGTTGAAGAGGCATAATTGAGGAAGATATAGGCTGTAATATAAACCAATAAGGCCGAGAGTGAGAAGGTTATGAAAGAGGTTGTAGAAAAGAGTTGACTAATAGTAGCCATGAAAGACACATTTGAAGAAAGGATCAAGGAGATGCAACGTATGGTAATGCACAAGATGGATACTCTAGAGGATGTTGCCTCTTACCTAGATGTGGTGGTGAAGGAGCTGCAGGAAAAGATAAGTGAGATAACTTTAGAGGAGGTACCATATATTGTGGAGACAACACCAAAAAATGCGGCCAAAGATCTCAAAGGATGGAAGTACCTGGAAGATGTAATAAAAAAATATCTTCTAAAACTCATCCCACCACCTACGGATTTAATTTTGGACGCGCGCACAAATGACATAGTCTTTATTCTTGTTTTATTAAGGTAATTTTCATATTCTTTATTCTTCAAAGGTTATTTCAATCTTTTAGTTATTCATTGAGTATTTTTTATTGATTCATGTTATTATCGAGGTCATACAATAATCCTAGTGTGGGATAATGTTGAGAAAATAAAATGGCTAAGTACTAGCCATGCGCGGAATTTGACGACTGCATGCAGGAGGGCACACATGGATTGACAGGGAAAACAAATAAGGTCAAAGTAACACATGGAAGCATGAGAAAAATAAATACAAGTTATTTTGTGGAGGTTTGCACAAGGGAAAAGGAGATCAATGCGCAAGAAACCATGCATGCACATGCAGGTTTCAAGACTTAGCCGAATTCCAAGTAAAGGATAAAAAATAGGAAAAGAAGAGTTGGCATAGCATGCAAGGAACATCTAGAAATAGACATGGCACCAACCATAAGTAAAGAACATGTGAGATAGATGAATAACATGCATGGACAAGGCTATTTATAGGAAGAAAGCACAAACTATTTATAGCACAAACTGAAGATTAAAGAAAGCATTAAAGATGTGCACCCTATATTTAGGACATCTATTGTTGAGATTAAAGCATGTAAGCAGTGAAGGGCATGTCCCCACCATATATAAATATGTGTCACATCTCTATGAAGTGTGTGAATGTATGTAGTTAGAATGTAAGAGTTCTAGGAGAGACATGTGTGATGTGTGCTATGTATGGGAGGTATGCGGCCATGGAGATGTACAATACATGTGCACATAGATGTAATTAGTTAGTTTATGTAATAGAATAAATTTTTTATGATGGATAATTTTGTGTGGATTTTTAGGATTAGTCTTAGTGAAGTGCCAACATGCTCGACCTTGTGGAGTGTTGGCAACTAGACTCCAACATTCAACCCCATCTCTATCTATAGGTGTCCAAACCTAACCCAATCCATGATATAATGGTTAAGAATATAAACCACTTCTTGATAAGTGAACAAAGGAGGAACTCAGTAGGTTGCACAAGCTTTGGGTGAGTGCCTAGACATATGTCTAGGTGAAGTGCCAACACGCTTGACCTTGTGGAGTGTTGGTAACTAGACTCCAAAATTCATCCCCATATTTATCTATGGGTGTCCAAACCTAACCCCATTGATAGAGGAAACCCCCTTACAAATCTATGAGAATAAACCTACCCTTAATTTATACTTCGATCGATAATCCACTTTATCTTGCACCCCCTTCTTTGACACCCTCCACCCCCTGTTGACATCACTAGCCTAATGGACATACTGGAACTGACCTTATCCCCAATCCCATGTCTATATATAAGAATCCAAACCTAAATCATAACCTTATTGAAAATTTCCTTATGTTCAATCCCACCTCTATCTACAGATGTCTGAACCCAACATCCAACCCTATCGTAACTACCCATCCCCAACTGTATCTCTATATATAAGGTATCGACCTAATATCACTCGATATATAATGTATATAACCAAACAAGAGTCTCATATCAACTATATTATTTTATAATCGATAATATTATATCATATATAGAATCCATGGAGCAGCTCCCTCATGTGATGGTATCACAGTCTATATATAGCCCTCTCCTCACACTTGTGATGGCGTCCAATCAAATAGTTTCTTTAGGAATTCCCCTTGGCCCATATATTCGGGCCCTTCTCCACCAAGAAACCTTAATAGTGAACTCAAAACAAGCCACCAAGGGATTCATAATAAAAATCTAAGCAACCATTTCAAATAACCCATGTCTAAAAGATCATCCATGCAATCCAAAGTTCCACCAAAAATCCCGCAAAAATAGATTCCCCACTTGTATCTCATCTACACTAATACCTATTTTTGACCTTGGCTCATGTAGAAAATCCTGCACACCCATCCATTACCATGTAATTTTACAAAACATGGACGAAAGCATGTATAATTATATTAATGTGAAATCATTCCAAAATACATAGGTGCATGCTGCAATATATATATATATATATATATATATATATATATATATATATATATGTATGTATGTATGTATTACACAACCGGATACAAACAATAAAGTTGTTAAAACAATATAACAACAACCGTAGTGTTTGAATAAAAATAATAAGATGGTTATGATCAAATATAACCATATAACATTTAATAAATAAATTAAATATTATGCAATGCATAATTAATTAAGGTAATAATATATTTACCCTAACATTTCCCCCCTTAATTTTGCATTGCCTCAAGGGATGAGGAGAGGAACTCTCTTAGCATCTTGAACTTGTCGTAAGTGACTTTGTGAAGATATCTTCTCATTGTTCAGTTGTTGGACAAAAATGAAGTTGTATATTGTGCTTCAAGACATGATCACATATGAAATGTACTTGTACCTCAATGCGTTTTGTTCTTTCATGAAAAAATAGATTGTGAACAAGTTTGAGAACACCTTCATTGTCAACATACATGGTGGTTTGTTTTTCCTATGGTATTCCAAGTCCTTCGAGTATGCGACGTAGCCAAATCGCTTCACAGAAAACTTATCCTACAAAATGATACTCAGCTTCTATGGAAGAATGAGAAAAAAGTGTTATTTCTTTCTTCCTCGTGATATTGGTCCAGATCCCTTAAAGAACACAAACCCTTAAGTGGATTTTATATCATCAATATTTCCTGCATGATCTGAATCTAAATCTCCTGACAAGAAGAAGTTATCATTATTCTTGTATTCTAGACCAAGATCCACTGATCCTTTGAGATATCTCAAGATGCACCTTGCTTCTTTCCAATGACAAACTCCGGGTTCCTACATGAACCTAGATAGATACCTTCCTGCAAAGATAATATTTGGTCTATTTTAGGTTAGGTAAATGAGACTCCCAATCAACTGCTGATAGAGAGTGGCATTTACCTCAGGAGATGGATCCGAATGAAATAATTGGAATCTTTTCTCCATAGGTGTAGCAATTAGTGTACAATCCATCATTCTGAATTTCTCAAGCGTCATCTTGTTATATTTAATCTGAGAAACAAATATGTGATTCTCTTTTCTCCATACTTCTAATCCAATACAATAGTGCATTAGCCCGAGATATGTTATATCGAATGATTGATTAAGATCTTTCTTCGTTGCATTGATCATCCTCACTAAACTTCCAGTGATGACTAGATCGTCGACATAGACAATGACAATGACAATCTCCCTCCCTTGATTTTTGAGGTAAATATTGGAATCGTATGGATTTCTAACAAATCCATGCTATACGTGATGCTCATCAATTTTGATGTACCATGCCCAGGGTGCCTGTTTGAGGCCATACAAATATTTCCTGAGTTTGCATACCTTTTCTTCTTGACCAGGTACAACATATCTCACAGGTTGAGTCAAGTAGAATTCTTCTTGTAAATATCCATTAAGGAAGGCACTTTTTATGTCCATCTGATGGACTTTCCAACCAAACTGTGTAGCTAGAGAAAAGATCATCTGGATCGTTTTGATCTTAGCTGTGGGAGCAAATGTCTCCTCGTAGACAATGCATTATTTTTGTGTATACCTATTTGTTACTAGTCTCACTTTGTAATTTTTCACTGTCCCATCTCATTTGTAGTTTATTTTGAATATCCATCTACATCCAATGGGTTTCTTCCCTGGTGGAAGATCGACAAGATGCCAAGTGTTGTTTTTAATTACTGACTGATATTCAGAATCCATGGCATCTTTCCAAGATTTTGATTGTAGGGCTTCCAAGACTATAGAGGGCTCATCAGATTCAATAACTCTACTCATCAAAGAAAATTTAACTTCTTCTCTTTCTTTACTACGAGTCCATGGTCCAGGGGTGAATGTATCCGGTGGAGCATCCATTCTTGCATCTTGTAACATGCTAGTATACCACTTGGGAATACACTGAACTGTTCCCATAGGTCGTGGTTCTATCAGATCGTCACCATCATCCCCATCATCACTTTCATCATCTATGAGAACATTAGATTCAGGTTTTACAACTGGTGAATAATATACATCAGGTGAGTCTAAAGGATGAGTCTCTTCTTCCTTCTTCTCAAAGAACTTAACATCTCTGCTCGTATAGACTCTCTTAGTCTTTAGATCCATCAATATGTACCCAAAAGTTTCTTCACTGTAGCCAATAAAAATGCATTTCTATGACTTCATGTCCAATTTATTTATGTTCTTCATGAGTATGTGCATAATTTCTTTACACCTAAATACTTTGAGGTGTGTAACAGATGGTTTCCACTTTGACCATGCTTCATGTGGAGTTACTCCGTTAAGAGAAACTGTAGGAACTCTATTTAACAAATACATAGTTTTATTTTTTGCTTCTTCCCAGAATGTCTTTGCAAGTCTAGAATCATCGATCATGCATCACACCATTTCCATGATAGTATGGTTTCTTCTCTCAATAACACCATTATTTAGCGGTGTGTGTGGAGGAGGCATTTGTTGACAAATCTCGTGAGCTTGCAGGTATTCTTTGAACTCATCATTGGTGAATTCCCCCCTTGATCTAAGCGGAGAGTTATGATGTGACGACTAGTTTCATTCTCAACAGATACTTTGAACTTCTTGAAGGTTTCAAAAGCTTCACTTTTCTTGCGAAGACAAAAAATCTACATTTTTCTTGAATAGTCATCAACACAAAGCATGAAATAATGAAATTCAGAATGGCTTGGTTGCATTGGACCATAAATATTGGTATGAACCAGGTCAATTTTTTCATGAGATCAAAAATTACTCTTCTGGAATGAAGCTCTATGTTGTTTTCTTGCTAGGAAGTGAGGACACTTTTTTGTATCCTTCTGAAGAGATGGTAACCCATGTACCATATTGCGCCAATGAAGTGTCTCGAGATACTTGAAACTAACATGACCAAGTCTCTGATGCCACAATTATGCAAAGGTAGAGATCTTATCCACAAGTTCCTGATCATATCTATGGAAAAAATCAACTTGGAACATGCATCCCACATTGGAGGATTTTACAACTATTTTCGAGCCTTCCGATTTGTCTAGAATCAAACAATTTTTCTTACTGGAATGACTATAAAAGTCAAATTTTAAGTTGTGATCTAGAGTTGACTGACTAATAACATATTTTTAGTCAACCTAGGGACATATAAGAATTTGATAGTCTATAGTTATGTGAACCAAGGGGTAGAGAAATGTTCCCAATCCCCTGAACTGTATATGAAGAATCATCACCCAACAAAACATGGTTTTTCGAAGGCGTGTTCCTCATTGAAGTAAACCAGTATCTGTGGTCGGTCATGTGTTGAGTGACTCCCAAGTCAACATACCATACATCACTAGATGATGTGGAAGGTTCACTTGATTGAGAAATGTACAAGTAGTCTTCATTATTTGACTATTCTTATTACTCAACAATATTCCTTGTTGATAGGGTTTTCTTTTCCAGTTACCCTTTTTCTGCCCTTGATTATAGTTAGAATTTCACATGTGAGATTTTTCTTATGGATGTCTATAGTTTCTTGATGATCCTTTCTTGTAAGTAATATACCAAAAATCTTGTAAGTCATGTCCTCTTTTACAAATTAGACATTTCTTCTTCTGTTGATTGTCTCCTTGACGCTGATGCCGATTTTGGGACTTTTGATAGGAATTAGTTTTTCCTTTACCTTTTCCTTTCCATTTTTGATGTGAAGAAAGTTTCCGCTCCTCTTCATCATCCTTATTATGCATAGCTTCCTCTTCCTATAGTAGGTTTACCAGTTTGTCAAAACTAGCTGTCGTATCTGACAAGTTTAGTGTTCTTACAAAACTTCAGTAAGAAGAAGGGAGAACTCTCATAACAATGGGAACGAGAGCTTCATCTATGACCGCTTCTCCTAGGGATAGAAGTAAAGCCCTTAACTTTGCAAATATTCTCAACAAAGATTTGATTTTCTCATTTTGCTTGAACTTCAATGTGTGTAACTGACTCTGCAAATTTAGAATGACATTCTTATTTTTGGCCTCATACATTGTGCTCAACTTATCCCACACTTCTTTGGATTTTTTGGCATCTCGATTGTGGGATTACACATCATCAGAAACTCCAAACAAGATGACGAGTTTGGCCTTCTGATATAATTTATCAAACTATCACTGTTGTGTTGTATCATTAGTTGATCTGGTAAGAGTACCATTCACAACAGTCCAGATCTCTTGAAACTTGAGTTGTGTCTTGATTTTAGTCTTCTAGGGAACATAGTTGTTTCCTCTGAGTAGTTATGAATAAGGAAGAAAAAATTTGGGGGCATTGGTGCCCATTTTGTAGAAAAAACTGACAAGGTTAGGCTCTTATCACTCCAGGTATAATATCTCCCAATCTATATACCATCAGTTTGATATACCGAACCTTTCTACATACGCGCACTTTTGATATACCGGACGATACATGGAAGAAGCTCATGCTTTCTATATACCTGGCGGTATGTGAAAGAGACATTAACGTACATGAAAGAATTCAATACGTGGTACCAAGACAATACTGAAAGGGGTATGTGTGATTATTGACACTCACTCAAAGAAATATCCTCATACATGCACACAAATTCTCTATATACTTAGATAATTTCTCAGTTTGGATTTATGTCATGCAATCATTCAAAAACGGATGGGAAGGTTTAAAGTGTGTGCATTATATCCTTATTACTCCCCGTCGATTTAAAGGGTCAATGCCCAGATGACTTTGTTGTAGCTTTATTAGGTGTTAATTACAGTAGTAGTCACGATGAATTTACTCGTAAGGGCTTCTTGGAGGCACTGTATATACCAAATGTTGCGAATGAGATCTAGGATCTCATGAGTGTTTTTGAACCAAATTTTATTGTTTTTAAGTACAATATTCTGCCAGTTTATGAGAAGTTACAAAGTTTGCAGTTGACTATGGTAAGCTGTAAATTAGTACAATATACTGAACTATACAAATTACATTCAAAAATTTGGAAAAATTGAATGGTAGGATTTTTTTGTTCTGTGGGCCTTGGTGGCCTCTGGAGCCCAATACGACCCTCTATGCCAAAAATTACAAAAAAGTTGAAAATGCAATTTTTAGGTATACATCCTTCAACAAAATTTGCTCAGAATGAAAAAATAGGTCTAGGAGAAAACAAAATTTTCCATAAAATAGGGTTTTTCTCACTAAAAGTTTTAGCTATGGCTTTAGTTATAACTAGGCTGTTTAGAGGAGGTTTTCCCACTAGTTTTACCTCAAAAGTTGGTAGTTTCACCATTTTTTCCTCCAAAGTCAAATTGGTTTAAAAAATGAGTTGGGGGTAGGGGTCGAACCCTAAAATTCCCTTCCCCAAGTCGTTCACACTAGCCACATAGGCGCTTCAATTGTATATGTAATAAAACAAAAATGCAGAGATTTTAAAGTCAAATCAATTGATTGGCCTTTTAAAAAATGTGACTTGGCTGAAGTTGGAGCTCCACGTGGCACCTAGAGAGTAGGGAGAAAATTAGCTATGCCACTCCAGGAGGATCTGCATGTTTTATATTCTTTTTTTGTAAATACCTTTTCCTTGTTTTATCCTCCTTTTCTATCTTGGCCGCCATTTAGATTTGTTTCCACTTTGATTGTTTTTTGTAGGGTCATCTTTTTATTTTGAATGATCCGTTTTTGTATTTTTTATAGGATATTTTTCTCGGAGGTTTCATTTAGTTACAGGTTGTTGGTGCGTACAATGGTGGAGTGGATGTAGGGGGTCATTAAGGAGGGTGGAGCTCACTATTGGTGTTATGCCAAAAATGCCACTTAGAGCTTGTATGCAGGATCATTTGGCATTAGTAATGGGTTGACGTTGGAGGTGGATCTCGTAGGTGTAGAAATGAGCTCAACATAGAGAGATCGACACCATTTTTGTGATGGATCTCGATGAGAAGCCTTTGTAACTCACCACCACACAAAAATGAGCTTGACCACTTCTTTTTTTATAGAGATAGGGGTTCTACATGAGCTTGGTCACTGATAAATGCTTGATTCACATGCAACTCGATGTAAGGACCTTCAATTAGCTCGGTCAGTGCAGTAAAAGTCACCCGATCAGTGATGAGTGGGCTCAATTTACCAACATATAGAGCAACTCGGTCTGGCCAATTTCAGGCAATGTGTGACCAATGCTCAACCTCCAAAACTAGATATACATATAAATGTAGAGGTCTAATAAAATTATCAGAGACTAAATTGCTCCTCTAAATTAGAGGTAAAACCTCTGGATGGGAAAAAAAATTGTTTTTTAATTTTCTATTCCTGCAGCAAATTTTGCTTAGTGTAGGGTGCACCAGTGCAAAAAACAAATTGTGTTCCAAACACTTGGAATAGAAGATGTGGTTGTGGGGATGCAGGGATGTCTAGGAAGTTGCTAGAGGCAACACATGCTCTCCTAGAAAGAAAATTATTCTCCAAGAAACTTCTCTTCCTACTGCAAGCTCTCTCCAACCCTTTGCTACTTCACAAGTCCAAACTCCTACTCTGGTACCAAATGTAATTTCAAAAACAGGGACAGAAGCCTATATAATTATATTAATGTGAAATCATTCCAAAATACACAGGTGTAGGCTACAATATATATGTATTACACAGCCGGATACAAACAATAAAGGATGTTGCACATGTACACTTGTGAATTAATACAAACAATAATATTGTTAAAACAATATAACAACACCCGTAGTGTTTGAATGAAAATAATATGGTTATGATTAAATATAACCATATAACATTTAATAAATAAACTAAATATCATGCAATGCATAATTAATTAAGGTAATAATATATTTACCCTAACATACCAAAACCCTTATCTGGGAACTCAAAACACCTTCCAAGGTATTCATCGCAATAGTCCAAGTAACCGTTTCATAAAACTCATGCCCAATAATAGCACCCATGAAGTCCAAGGTTTCGCAGGTAGTATCATCAAAATAAATTTCACAGTCACATCTTATCTACACCACCATGTCATATTGACCTTGGCTCATGCAAAAACTCCAACGTGTCAACCCATTACCAAAGAATCTATCATGACCTCATTTTGGATATTGTTCATTTACAAATGGGTCTTTGTCACATGAGAGCCTCATAATGACCTGATTATAAGTTGAAATTTTCATTTAGTCATTCATTTCTCCAACACCTCCCGAATTCCTTGAGGATCTCCCCGAATTCAATGGAAGATGATGTAATGCATGCTTCCACAAATATTGGTTTTCTATAATTTATTATGCATAGAAAATCAATCAATACCCATTGGTCTTCGATGATGCTAGGGTATTAGAGGTTATTACATATAACTACAATGTAATCCCAAATGCCAAGTTATATTAGATGATCCTCAATTCACTTATTTGTTTGTTTCTAACCATACCAATGTTTGTTCAAATTTTATGGAGGTCAAACTAAACAACCAATTCTCCCTACTATAGGTTACCACTTACCTCTCTCAACCAATGAATTGAATCATTCTTTGAAGGGAAAAATAGATGGCTACATGTTCAAAGTACATAAAATGTTTGAGGGGTTACTATGCATAGAAACTCAATCAATACCCATTGGTCTTCGATGATGCTAGGGTATTAGAGGTTATTACATATAACTACAATGTAATCCCAACTGCCAAGTTATATTAGATGATCCTCAATTCACTTATTTGTTTGTTTCTAACCATACCAATGTTTGTTCAAATTTTATGGAGGTCAAACTAAACAACCAATTCTCCCTACTATAGGTTACCACTTACCTCTCTCAACCAATGAATTGAATCATTCTTTGAAGGGAAAAATAGATGGCTACATGTTCAAAGTACATAAAATGTTTGAGGGGTTACTGACTCGAGGAGTTCGATGAACTTTTCCTCATTCTTCAGTGGCATCCACAAAAAACCAGAAACAAGAAATTATTGATCTTTGGAAGGGATCTCACTGTCGATGAAACCTAAACATTTCATTATTTAAAAAGGGTTACGCGGGAGCTCAATTGTCTACATGGCATCCCATAAATTATATGAACCAAGAACTTATTGATCTTCAGACGAGGTCTCACACTATGAAACCCAAATATTTCATTTATTGAAAAGGATTTCACACATCTATCACGGATGTGCAGATTTCTTCAAATGAGAAAACGATGACTTCTTTTTCTTTTTCTTTGCTAACTTAGAAAAGTGAACATGGATCAATGATTCTAACTAGAGAATTATAGAAAAATCCTTTCAGGGAAGACATGTTCTTCTCCCATTAAGATTGGCCCCAATCATTACAAGCTTAAAATTGATCCATTTTCATTACTCCAACCCATACCCATTCCCCAATTCCATTTTCTAGTGAAGGGACCAAACTTAGAGATTTCATATCAATTATGTCTATTCGATGCTTGAGTCAATCTCTCTCAATAATTTATTTGAGGGTGAAACCCCCTCTAATAAATTCTCGAAATGAGATCTTATGAAGGGATGGATTCTCAAAACCTTTCTCGACCTTCTGTACCCAGAAACCAACCATTGGGCTCTGTATCTATAGATATTGAAAAAGATAAAGATTATGCCCCTTTATCTATATTTGTTGAATTTTCTATAGATGAGATGGCCTAAGGGGAAGTGTTTTATTTATCAAATCTCATAGATGTGGGAAATCTCTCTTATGCAAAAGAAACCTACAATTATGACTTTGATTATACATAAGTACGATTTTGAATCCTACTTTCCCTTCTAATCCCCACACACTGACTTCACCCCACATACCATCAACTGAAGCCCTTATGTCAGGAAGCTAGGTTCTAGCTATAATTTTAGATCATCAAGATATACAAACCGTCAACTCTGCCCTATCTATATTTGGGGAAAATGGGTGGTCGGTAAACAATCCATCTTCAGATCCATTCTCTTTATTACCCATTTTAAGCTTCCTCTATATATATATTGGTTGAATCCTTTCAATTTAGGGAGGATTGAGAGACCAGGGGAAGTTACCCACTTTCATATCACATTTAGAACCCACCTTCAAATTTATCCCTGAGTGATCACTCCTCTATCTCTCTATCAATGTTTGTGCTCCCCTTATCTAGAGTTGTCACCCAAGGAGCACTCCCCATTATACCCTCAAGCAGAGAGTGCCTCCCCTAAATGAATAAATTTAGAAACCACTCCCCACTGGTCTATCTTTCAAAAAATACTGCATCCCTCTACCAAAAAAGACCCGAGAATAATCGAGGCACCCAACATTTCCATTCTTGGAAACTAACAACCCCAATATAGTGACAACACCCAACTTTACCTATTTATTAACTATCTACATAGGTTGGGCGTAAAAAACCCCATATATCTATCATTTAATTGTGCATTCCATAATATATATATAGGCATGGAAACTCTACATTTAGTTAGGGACCGAACAATCCCAACCAAGTCGACCATCGCTTATTAGTTTTTCTCTAAACCAACTCGATCTGGTCAGTCAGAGGGCTTACTCTCTTTCAAATGCACATTGGCCTACTCCTTTCTATAGAATAAATGGAGGCTCAAGGGATTACCCCTGTCAATATGCACATGGGCCCACTACTAAATGAGATACGGTGTTTCATCATCATATATCAAATGTTAAAATCAATATATTTTGAGGGTTCACACTCTCATAATGTTTATAATGTCATTTCTCCACCAGTCTATAGTTGATAATTTTCAATCCATCCTTGGTCGAAAATTCTCCCACTCATTTCATGACTTTAATCTATGTAATGTCCCCTTATTCAAATTAATGGACATTAATAATATTTCTAAGTTGGGCCCTGTCAATTCATCATCTGGGGCAACTTATTAATATTACTACAAGAATAAAATGTATTTTTAAACATTGGCAGGTAAAAGACCCCTTTTTAGCCTATGTTTCCATTGTATTCAATCGGCTAAAAGGAGAATAAAGGAGGAATTAATAATCTAATTTTAGTACTAAAGTAATTCTTATTACTGGTATTTTAATTAATTATTAAATGATGGTGGAAAATTAAGTAATATTAAAATATAAAATAAAGTTACTTTATTAATCCCACATGGAACCCCCCACTTGAAGAATAGAGACATGAAAGTATAAAAGGAGATGAAGAGGGGTTCATTTAGCATCTTTTGGTTATTTTGATATCTATTTCCTAGTTTGGGCTATTTTCTCTTCCATTTCTGCACTAAAGGATAAACCCCTTTGGTGTACTGACATTAGAGGAACACTCTCTTGCTAAGGTTGAAGAATGAAAAACTCTTCATCCTTTGTGAAGATCCTCCATCTTAGGAGTTTCTATTGAGCTTTAAGGAGTATTTCATATTTTCAAAAGTGATTGAAGACCCAATATTGCAGATTTTAGGCATTCTAGCTAGGGTTTGAAGAAAAAAGTGTTGGAGAAGATTTCTACCTTCATTTTTAGCCATATATAGGGCTATCCACACCCTTGTGGGTGGATTTTGACACATTCTAGGGCACGGTTGTTCCGGATCTCATCACCAAAAACTTTACCATAATTTTGAAGGCCATATCAGCTTTATTTTAGTGAATTTGAGCTTGGGATCACTTCTTTCTGGCCACTTTTGTAAGTTGTATTCTATAAGTCTATAATAAAATTCCAGCTCTTGTTTTGGGTCTTAAAATTCAGTATTTTGGTGTTCTTGCATTCCATTATTATTAGAAATATTTTGGCATGAGATTTTGATCATTCAATATTATATTTAAGGGTTTTTTGTTCTCTATAGCAGCTCGTCATATCTAGGGTATTACAGATTTGTATTTTGTGGATAAATTATGTTGTCGTAATATTTCTTCATCTAGATTGTTGTCATAAATTAGAATTTTTAGGTGTTCCCTTTTGGGTTATAAGACATCTTATTGGGGGAATTACAATGGTATCATAGAGGTGATCCTTGCCAACATGTGGGAGAAATTTTAAAAAAATTAGATCTTGATACAAATGGAGAAACAAGCTTTGGTTTATCAAATAAGAAATCAGACTCCAAGGAAAGGAACCATGAATGATCAAGATCAAAGATCTCCTCCTACAAATGAGATGAGTTTTATGCAAGAATTAATTACAAGGAGCCAAAGGGAATTGGAATAGGCCATGAGGGAATCTCAAAGGGATAGCCAAAGGGAGTTACAACATGTTTTTAGGTAATTTCAAAGGGAAATGTGTGATGCATTAACAATATCCATTATGGACTTGGTCGGGGATCTATATGGACACAATATAAAAAAATCAACGAACCAAGGAACAAAAAATAATGGTGAAGGAAGCTCCTCCGATCAAACAAGGAGATCCATTAAACCCCCTCCTTAAAAATTTAGGGCCAAATTCCTTCAAAAATAAGAACAACCAATTGAGTGAGATCCACCAAGTGACATGGAGGACATAGAGGTATGGGGTGAAGAATATGCAGCCCTCAGTTTCAGAGTGAGACAAATTTTATCTTTCAAAGGTTTATGTCAACTGAAGAATAGTAAGGGCACCAAAAAGAATAGATCTCAACAGGAGCAACCCATAGGAGCCCTAGAATCCCCTGTCACCATTGCTAAAATGGATCCCTTGACTGCTTTTCCAAACAAACCATAAAGACACAAGGGTTTTGAGAAATCATGGGGCACATGTCAAGGAATGAGAAGGAAATTAAGGAGCATGCAACCCAAGGTAAAAATATTTTAGTGTTTGATGATGAATTATTGGTATATAATGATTATACAAAGCTGAATATTAGTAGAGAAAAATCAGATTTTGGGAAGGAAGATGGGGATGACATTATTGGAAGTCATACCCATGAAGAAAGGGCATTTGTGGGTGCTCATAATCACTATCATCCTACTGGATTTATCCTAATAACAATTAATGAAGAGAAAAATGATGATGGATTAGACTTTAGTAAGAGCCATGAAGACATTCAAAACATATATGAACAAGGTAGTGAAAAAAGGGAAAGCACCAATTGTAGAAGGAACAAATGAATATCTTGATGACACTCTAAGGTATGAAAGGATTAGTAACATGTCATATTTATTGTTGCATACTAAACCATTTCAGATTTGTTTTCCTTATTGTAGACACTAAAATTAGGTCACACTCCCCTTTGGTCCCTCAACAGATAAGCACCCTTCATCACATTCACCTAGCCATGGCCCCCTTCACCTCACTAGTATTAATTTAATTAAATTAATTCATTATCCTCACCATATTTATTATTTCAATATCTTAATTTAGATAATATCCACATAGAAACTTCACCTAGAAACCTCATCAAGCTAACTCACCCTAAGACCTTTTCTTAGCAAGTTACCATAACTAACTAAGACTTACCCAAACCCTAAACATCAATGCCTACACTCCCTCTAACCACATTTCCACACACTCACAAGAAGCTCCCAGTTGAATCCATGGGATAATGACATAAAATCTGAGGAAATCAGGAGGATCTCCCCTAAGTTTAGTAAACCTAGAAAATCCCGCTTTGACCGACGTCGGTTTCCCCTAAACGTCGCTGGTTAAGCCATACCACAGTCAATTACCCCTTTTAACCCAAAAACAACCTTATTTCTCAGGGTTGGGCGTTGGAAATTGAACGGAGAGGTTGGAAAACATTGGGAGAAAGTTGATGAGCAAGAATACATCTCAGAGAGATAACACATCTTCAGAGAGAAAATTATAGCGAAAACTGACATCCAAGGAAGGAGATTGAGCATCTTTTCCTGCATAGCCATCCCTGCCACGTTCTGATCTATCCAAGTAAAGAGGAGTGTGCATGCAGTCCATGCAGAAGCTTTCTTTCAATTGGTGATCACCTACAGCCTCCAAACCCATCATCAGCACCTCCATCCTTCACACATAGACTTTTAGAAATGAAATCCAAGTAAGTATAACATCATATTTTCTTGGTTATTTCATTCATCATTAGTTTATCATCCATTGTTTATCTTGCTCCTTATTGACCATATCCAACACTTTTTCACCTCCATAGACCCATCAAAACCTTGAAAAATCCTACTCCAGTCACCCATTACCCCGTCCCGACCAACCAAAATTCCTTGTGCAATCACAAAGGAGACCAAAATCCCATTCTGTGATATTTCCAGATCTCATAGTAACTGGCGCCGGTTATACCTAACTGTGGTCGGTCACCCCTGACCAACGCCAGTCTCTGTGTTTTCCCACACAACCTTAAACAGAGGCCTACCCACCTAATTTTACCTTACCTTCACTCACTTGTGACCTACCCGAGACCTTTTATTAGACCTGTAGAACCCAGAACCAACCATTTGACCTGCGGATTCTATTCTAGCTTAGCATGTTAGATTAAATCTATTTATTATTGTGTTTTAAGTGAGATACCTAAATCATTTAAAAACAACAATAGGATTTACTTTGTTTACAACATTAATTTGTTTAAAACAGTGGACTGACAGCCATCTAGGAAGTACCATACTTCCCGGATCTAGCATACGCCAGGCAGTTCACTGCCCATATTGTTTAATTCTTTCTGGTGGTCTTGCTTTCATTACAGGTAGTTCCTCTTAGCCAAAAGGAAGTTCTCACAATCAGTTGTGGATTTGGAAGTCATACACGTGCAACAACCTATCAATCAACATTTGAACAGGTATTCCTCCTACGCCCGTTACCCTATCTATTTTGTCAACAATTCAAAGAAACAATCTAAGAAAAAGGTGAAACATTTTGGCACGCCCGGTGGGACCCATCTGGGGTTCCTTTCATTTCATTCATTCGTAGGAAAAAATTGTGTGTTTGTTTCCCTTCTAAAAGTGTACATACTAATTTTCTTCCCTGGTAATCCACTCCTTCTTTCTATTTGCTCTAAAGGAAACTTTTCTTTTGGTGTATTTAAAAAGAATCATTTCTTCATGTTTTCTGCATTTTAGTGAAAGAACATCCCTCTTCCTATTCACCTTATTGTGTAATCCAATTTCACATTATCAATTTGGGTTTTAAAATCATTGCATTTCATTCTGATTTTTTGCATTAGCTCACACTAATTAAGGGAAACCTATATGTTGGAAGTCATTACCAACTGATGGTTGACAAATGAATTATAGAAAAACACTTCTATTCTTTTCTCTTTCTCTGATTCTTACCAAACCACACAAAAATTTAAAATACATACATTCTTAAACAACATCTTACCTAGAAGAAGCTGTAGGTGATCACATGATCGCGACACAGTGGGCACCCAACTTGTTGCTCTGTTGAGTCATACTTTAGAGCGCAGCCCGCCCCCACCATAACAAACCTGAAACCTCACCATTTAGATCTCCTTCTTTGTAGGAATCCATCCTCACCAAAAACTCTAATTCACAATTCATGTGTTAGTCCCTAAATAACATAAGCTGAACAAACGTAATAGAATATGCACTTTAAGAACATTCTTTCTTAGTGTTTTGTTTGATTTGCGTTTTGAGGTGAGAGCTTTCGATTATTATTTTTGTCTTTCCTTGCACATTCCCAATCATAGTCAGAGTATTTTGATGAATTCTGAGTGTTTCTGGACCACATCTACATCATTCTCAGATTTCTGGGTTTGATTCCACACCAAATTCGAATTCACAACCACTTTTTCTCATCACTATATCAATTTCACAGAGACCATCATCAGTTACCTCTGACCACCATCAGTTAAGCTCAACTACTGTCGGTTCCAGGTCCTTTTGCTAACCTATTCAAAAGGAAAGTTTCACTTCACTTTCTTCCACTTTCCACAGTCTCTATCACTATCAGTTTTTCCATTGACGTTTTACACATCCCCAGATTTGTCTACTTGTCAGATTTTGCCTTCTGCCTCACCTATTACTCACTGCCTATTTTACACAGTAATTGGCAGTGGTTACCCCTGACCAACATCAGTTGTCCCTAACCGGCATTGGTTACCCTGTTTCACATTCCACGCACCATTTGTTACTTCATCCATTTTTATCACTAGATTCACCTATTCATGATATTCTCTGTATTATTTACAGAGACAAAACATCACATGATCAGTACTGGTTCACATGGTACTAACCCGAAGACAAGCGAATGCCCTCATGTTCCACACCAGTCACCAACCACTCCCCCTACTCTGTCACCACCCTCTATTCTATCACTTGCCATGGATCCCATCCAGCCTACCAATATCGCCACTAGAGATGAGGAGTTCGCATGAATCCTTGACCAGAACCTTGCTGCCTTACAGTTTTACCTCTCCCATTCGTCCACTTGAGATGCCTTGGGTTAGTTGATATACAGCATGCCCATATCTATCCCCCCAACACTCGCACCCACTTCCGCCTCAGCCCCATGTGGCTCCATGCTGCCCAATTCCACTTTACCCCCGGTCATTTCATAGTTAGGTCCTATACCTGCTATGATTTCTACGTCTGTTACCCCTATAGCACCCATTACATCCATCATATCCTCGGCGACTACCCCAAACATGACCTCATCCACCCCTAATGCCTCATACATACCCGTAGCTATGTTCCCACCTCTAGTGTTGATAACCCCTACACCATTTCAGAACGTAGTTCTTTCCATTCCACAATCACTAGCCCCTATCGGCACTAGGGTTACCACGACCCTTCTTCCCCCATATACGTACTACCAATAACCACATGTTTGATCTGCTGTTCATTCTAGGTACATACCCCTTATTTCATTGTCTCCTTCTCCACCACCTCATACACTGGAATGCCACACCCATTATATACCCAAAACCAACCTCCTCACGTTATAAGAGGCATCCAATCGTCACAACCCACCAACGACCTAATTAAATTGATGATGGACAAGATGCAAATGTTGGAGGCATTGGTCTCTGGCTCCCCTGTAACCCCTATGAAGAGATTTGTAACGAGCCTATTCACCCATTCATTCCCATCCGTTCATACCCTGTGCATTGGGAAATGCCTATATTCAACCTCTTTAATAGTAAGGAAGACCCACAACAACATTTGCACTTGTTTAAAAATGGATGTTATTTGATTGCTAATGATGATGCCTTACTTTTGAGAACTTTTCCCGTGTCCCTCACTGGACTTGCATTAGATTGGTATAGTGGGTTACCCAAACACTCCATATTTTCATTCAATCAGGCAGCCCAAGATTTTTTGGATCATTTTTCTATCAATATTGCCAAGAAAGTTACCATGACCGATCTATATTCCACATGTCAGTACGAGGATGAATCTATCACAGATTTTATCGCTCGCTGGCACATCCTGATCAATCAACTTACCTTTGAACTGCCACAAACTGAACTCATCGAGCTCTTCACATGAGCTTGTGCTAGACATATCTACCCGAACTTGCAGGTCTAAAATTTTAGAACATTCGATGAGGCATTCACTATGACACGAAAGTTAGAGATTCGAGCTATCGAAGAGAAGAAAATCCAATTACGAAATAAAAATTTGACATTCAAGTTGAATGAAACCTCTTCTTATTCTAAACCACCAACCAATTATTCAAAGGCTAAAGGTATTGCTAATGTAGTGGTGCTCAAGGCCGGCCCAGCTCATCCATCCAATCAAGCTACACCCTCATCTAATCTATCACATGTTCAGGCTTTTTGATTCATATAAGAGCAAAAAAAATATACCCCAATTGGGGAACCTTACTCTTTTGTTTTAGAAAATATTATCAAATCTGGCACCATCACCCTTCCACCCATAAAAACACACACTGGTTTTGACCCTACTCGCCCCATGCTCGCATGGTATAAGGAACAATATTTCTGCAACTATCACCAAGTGAAAGATCATAGTGACGGTAACTGCATCACTTTCAAGAATATTGTCTAGGAAAATGCTCAAGAAAGGTGAGCTAACTATGGATAATCCCAACGCCGCCCCCAAAAAAAATCTACAAATCTTTAAAAAACCATTTCCCAATCATGCCCCTTCATTCAATCAAACAGGTGAGACATCCACTCATGATACCCATACTCGTGAGGTTCATGCGATCTTTAACGAGGTACTTGTTACATCTCAATTACCTCACATCCCTTCCATAGAGGAAATCCTAGCCTGAAATCCTCCTTCCACATTTGAACCAACCGTCACTATTCCTTCACCAATAGAAGAACACCCTTTATCTCCTGCATCACCTACAGAGGAGTCTTTTGCGGACATTGAGACCATCTCACCCCTAGCTTCTCCACTTAACAAACCTTTACCTACCGTACCTCCTCCACTTGTAGAGGAGCAACCATTACCTCCTCCACCCATAGAGGAGCACTTATCCATTCCTTTAATTATTGAGGAACTCCCATCATCTCTTCCACTCATCATAGACCCGGTGGAGATACCTTTTCCTCTTAGCGAGCATTCTCCATTAGCTACCCAACATCCAATAGACCTACTTTCAGCTCTCTTACCCACAGAAGCTGAAGCTGGCCAATTCCCCATCTCTAAGATGCATTTTATGGGAATTCCCATTAGGTCCTCACCAGCTTCACCCACAGACGTGCCATTCTCACGTTTGGCTGATCACTTAGAGTATGTGGATAGAGCTTTGTTATGGAGGCACCTCTTACTCCCTGTCTCAACACAGATGCAGAGATCCCTCAATGACACCTCCACTATCTACCCAAGCACATTTCCACCCATTAAACCACATACAACCACTACCGTTGCAAGCCCTTCCACGATACCCAATAGTACTCAAACCACACCTTTACCCATAACCCGACCTATACTTAAATCCAATCCGATATCCACAACATTTACCTCCTCTAAACCTATTACCACTTTAGGGGTCACCCCAATCACCAGCCTTACTCATCCACCTATTAAACTAGATTTAGCTACATCCTCCAACGTCAATACCACACCTACTCTAACACCCAAACCCAAGAAACAAACTCATCCACCTCATACCCCTACGACACCAATCACACCCGCACTTGTCCCATCTACCTTAAGACCTCAGCTACCCAACAGGGTCAAGCACCCTTCACCAATCCATAAACCAATAACACAACCACCCATTCTTGCCTCACAAATCTCTAACCTACACCATCACACAACATGAATCATACCTACACCTGCAGTCTCTTTACCACCAATACCTCTGATACCTTCAGCCGTTGCTTCACTACCTACCACACTTCAGTCATTGTCCCTCACACCCCAAGCACGATCTGAGTCATCTACCTTCATAGCACCCCCGTTATCTGCATGGGTAACTTGCCCTATTTCTCCATCTACTTTTCCTTCTAGACCCCGTATACCCATATCACCTTTACCCAAGAAGGTGTAATCCAAAAACAAAACCCCGCTACCCTACAATAAGGTAGTCAAAACAAAAGCACACCCTCCTACCCATCCATCTACTATACCCCTACCCAAATGAACCCGACTGATACCTCAAACCACACTGGAGCCTAAACTCATAGCTCGACCTGTTCCTACTCTTCCAAAAACAATTCCCAGACAACCAACCACACACACACCAAAACCTACATTCACTTCCCATTGTGATCCACTAGTAGGGTCCTATGCCAAAATTTTAACCAACCTCCTCGAGACTTCTGTTATCACATTACCACCACTCTAACCTTACGACCCCCTCAAACCCAAGCCAAAAGGGTTTGATGATACCAAAATTTACGCATACCATCATGTGCCATAGCACGATGTGGAGAACTGCAAGGCCTTGAACACCGTCCTTATCTAATTATGTCCACCGGAAACCAAATTTGATGAAAACGAACTTCTAAATGAGGACCCTGCTTCACCTACACCCATTCCCACACTGCCCACTCATCAACCACAACCTCCACCCTCAAAGATCCCAGAACCACACCCAAGATTTGAAATTAACATGGTTCGCATTAGAGAACTTGTCATGCCACCACCCAAATTTTGCTGCACCTAACTGACCTCACAGGGGTTTTCTCCTACCATATGTTTTTTACCTTCATGTCACTATACCACTTACCCTACACACTCTCCATTTGAAAAATTCTCTCAAATCAACATGGTACATGTTACTACACATGCACAAAAGGGTAAAGAAAAGGTAGCTGACCTACCAACCAATCCTATACCCAACATACCATCTGCACCCATATCTAAGATAACTATCCACAACCCCACATACCCCATTTCTAATGGCATCACACATCGCACCATGCTCAAAAAATTACACCAATCTCCACTCAAAATGTCCTTATATGACATCATCCAAACCTCGGAATCCCATCATCAAGCCCTCATGGAGGTTCTTCAATCTATCGAGGTTTTACCCAATGACCCTACACTCGTAGCCTCCATTATCACACCCCATCATGTAGCCTCCCTTACAAAATTACCACCTTCATCTTCACCTCACCTTGTTCACCAAGTGGCCTCCCTTATCTTCTCAGAGGAGGAGACCACGCCATACCAAAACAAGGACCCAGACCCAGCCCTTTTCATCTCTATACACATTGATGGCATACGGGTACACTGTGTGATGATTGATGGAGGCGCTAGCATTAACATCATTTCATCCCATGCATTTTCTCAAATGCACATACCTGACAATTGCATGCATAAACATCTGGTCATGTTGCATTCATTCAACGACGCTATCACCTCCACACTAGGCACTGTCATCCTTCAGGTTCGCGGTGGCCCCTGCATTGTTCCAACATTATTTTATGTTTTGGAGGGGGAATTCCAATATAAATTTTTGCTTGGTAGACCCTAGATCCATGTCATGGGTTGTGTTCCCTCCACTTTACATCATTGTGTAAAGTTTGAACACGAAGGACACACTTATACCACTCCAGCTGACCCATCACCTTTCAAAACATGTAACATGCTTTACCGACCCAAAGATGTATTTATACTAGTCAAGCCATCTACTTCCGCAACCAATACCACTTCACCTACACCTACACCTACACCCACCATTACTGCCGCTGCTTTCACTGCACATACCTCCTCCATGCCTATTGCTGCTATAGCCTCCACGGCTGACCCATTTGCTTCCTAATTCATTAACACCACCTCTGCAATGACCTTCGACACATCGTCCATACCAGCTACCCACATACCAATCACTGATCCCTTAGAAGGTGTTTTTCAATGCCTCACTCTGGGGGAGTACCGCCTATATAGTGTCAACACCTTCCTTACTCCACATGAGTATGGAAGTCTTCACCAACACCCTCGCTATGATCACCGTATAGGAGAACACCTCCTTTATGGTCCTCCTCATATTCGTACTAGTCTCACCTATGGGGGACTTGATACTACCACCTACACACCCGAACCACCATCACAGCCCCACCCATTTTCTGCTAACTTCTAATCACTTACCAATCGCTATTTCACCCACACCTTCCTTCACCAATGTGCTTAGAAGGGTTTTGGTTTTGGCTTGTATGAGCAAGGTCGCCATACCATTATTTCATGTACCACTTGAAAACATAATGACTGTAGTGGTATCGGATTTCCCTGAACCTCCTACCAAACAGGCCCACATTGAATTCATCAAGGACCCTAGCCCTTCTCCACCTTCATCACCACCCTCACCGACGGAGTCGATGGATCCTGAATCTATCCCTCCTAACTTTTTTTTTCATAAACACAATTTCCTTGGGGCCTTTGACCTATCAACATGCGAAGGTGAGGCCCCTTCCACTCTTCTCATTCTTGTATCCTGAGATGATCGATGATGAACACACTGACCATTAACGTTGTTCAATGTCAAGATGATGAATCCATACTCACCTACCTTGGTGCAGAAGACTCATATATTCATCGGTCGTTACCCTCTGAGACGTAAACCATGTTGAATGAATTGACTATCGAGATCAACATTCATACTCAGGATGACCCGCACATCCTAAAGATCGAACAATCTTTAGATGCTGCTGAACAAGAAGCCATCACTTATTTTCTCTGAGATCATAACCATGCTTTCACTTGGTCTTACGCAGAAATGCCTGGTATTGACCCCACCATAGTGGTCCACAATATCGTAACCGTTCCCAATGCCAAACCTATCAAAGAAAAAGTTGAGGAAAATGCACCCTCGCATTTCTCTTCTCGTCAAAGAAGAACTTCAGTGTCTTCTTTCCATTTCCTTCATCTTACCCATTGATTATCCTTGTTGGATTTCTAACATTGTCCCTATCACTAAAGCAATAGGGGGACTCCGCATTTGCATGGACTTTCGTGACCTCAACCTCACCTGCCCGAAAGATGATTTTCCCTTGCCCGGTATTGATCAACTGGTTGACCTTACCGTGGGTCACGAGATGCTCTCACTCATGGATGGTTTCTCAGGTTATAACCAAATTTTTCTTTCCCTAGAAGATCAGTACAAGATTACATTCATTACCCCTTAGGGAACCTTTTACTATCGAGTCATACCTTTTGGCCTTAAAAACGCTGGTGCTACATATCAGTGTGCTATGACTTACATCTTCCATGATATCATGCATCACATATTGGAAGATTACGTGGATGATCTCTTGGATAAATCTAAATGCCGCACTGAGCACCTCGATGTCCTCAAAACCATCTTCGATCGCCTCATTAAATATTGTGTCCGCCTTTAACCTAAAAAGTGCATCTTCATGCGGTTCTCTCAGGAAAACTCCTGGGATTTATTGTTTCCCTCCGTGGTATAGAAGTTGACCCTACTAAAGTTAAGGCCATTCTAGAAATGCCTCCGCCCATGAACCTCAAACAACTCCGTAGCCTGCAAGGTAAATTACAATCCATTCACCATTTCATTTCACAATTATCGGATCGGTGTCAACCATTTCATCATCTTCTTAGGAAGGATGTATCCTTTAAATGGGATGATGACTATCACAAAGATTTTGAGGCTCTAAAACAATACCTTCTCCAACCACCCATACTCATTCCACCTAAAGATGATCAACCTTTTTACCTATACATATCAGCTACCGATCATTCCTTGGGAGCTATGCTCACTCATCATGATGAACAACATAGGGAGCAGTGGTTTATTATATAAGCCATACTCTTTTGGACTATGAAACCCGATACAACCACCCAAAAAAACTTTACTTAGCCTTAGTTTTTGTTGCCACCAAACTCCGCCATTACTTACTCAACCACAAAACCTATGTTGTGACCAACACTGACCCTTTACACTTCATGTATGCTAAACCATATCAAAATCACGTGCACATTGTGCGATGGCTTATGCTTTTAGCTGATCTTGACCTTGAATTCATTCATCAAAATTCCATTAAGGGCTAGGCTATCACTGACCAACTGGCTGAACACCTATTGCTAGGGACCAACCCTCTAATTTTGACTTTCCCGATGAATCCATTGCTACCCTTTCCCTGGATGAACCCCCTTACCAAATGACACTGTTCTTTGATGGTTCTAAGTGTCAGTGTGGGGGTGGAGCTGGTGTTATCCTCATCCCTCTGGATGGAGAACCCATGCCTTTGTCTTTCAAACTATACTTTGAATGCACCAACAATATTGGTGAGTACAAAGTGCTCATACTAGGTCTCCAGACCACCTATGCCCTTGATGTCAAATCAATCCACATCTTTGGTGATTCACAATTGGTCATAAACCAAGTCAATGGTATGTACCAATGTCATAATGAGATAATTCAAAAGTATAAACATCATGTAGACATACTTTTGACCACCTTTGATCGTTATACCCTCCAAACCATCCTGTGATCAACCAACAAATTTACAGACACCATGGCCTGCTTAGCTTCCCAAATACCCACTTCCCCTACCGATTCCAAAATATTTGTCACCGTAAAATGCCTCCATTCACCTTATTATTTACCTCATGATGTTTACTCAATCGGAACTGACACCCCTGAACCGAGTGACCTTTGGTATAAACAATACTTCCGACTACCTTTCCCTCTCCATCTTACCTCCTGATCTCACCCATAACAGATAACGCACCTTCCTTAAAAAGGTCTCTTGTTTTGTCATTCTGGGGGGACTCCTCTATAAGCATGAGGCTTTGATGGTATTCTTTTACGATGCCTCACAAGTTCTGAAATTCCCTATACCATTAAGGAGGTTCATGATGGCATATGTGGAGGTCACTTTAGTGGCCTTGCTGTTGCTAAGCGTATTCTTCACCTAGGCTATTACTGGCCGACCCTTAACCATGATTGTTGTGACTATGTCAAAACTGTGTGAAATGTCAACAACATTCCAACCTTCATCATACACCAGTCATGCCTTACAGGTCGACTCGTGACCTTTGGCCCTTCTCTCAATGGGGTTTGGATCTTGTCGGAGAAATCAATCCTCATTCTTCCCAATGCCATCAATGGATCATAACCACTACCGAATATTACAAAAAATGGGTAGAAGCCATACCACTCATCTCCATGAAAGCCGAGAAAATATGTGAGTTCATTAACCATCACATCATTTTTCACTTTGGTGTCCCTCATCGCCTCATCACTGACAATGGAAAACAATTCAAAAACAAAACATTGCAAAAAATTTGCGATGCCTTCGGCATTCAGCTTAGTTTCTCCTCACCTTATTACCCACAAACCAATGGCCAAGCCAAATCCACTAACAAAACCCTCAATAAAATTCTCATGAAAGTGGTTGACGATACTGGGAAGGATTGGCATATGCACATTCCTTTTGCTCTATGGGCATACCGCACTAGTATTCGCACTTCCACTGCAGCTACACCCTTTTCACTGGTCTACGGTACTGAGGCTGTTCTGCCTCTTGAAGTCCAGATCCCCTCACTTCACATTTCTCTCCATGACATGCTTACTGATGATGACTTTCGTCAGGATCACTTAGCACAACTAGAGTTATTAGACGAATGTCGTCTTAACGCTCTGGATCACCTTCAAGTTTATCAACAATGTATCAAACATGCTTATGACAAACATGTTCATGAACGAACCTTCCAAGTTGGTGACCTTGTTTTGAAAGAAAATCAACATGTAACCAAAGTAGAGAAAAGAAAATGGGGAAAATTTTCTCCTAATTGGCTTGGACCATACATCGTAACTCATACCTATGGATCGGGTGCCTATCGTTTGTCCTCGCTTGAGGGTAAACCCGAACCTGAGCCCCTTAACGCATTACATCTTCGACCGTTCTACTGTTGACCTCTAGTCCTACATCACTATTTTATCTAGTTCATGCTCATCCCTTGAGTGCCATTTACCTTTTCCACACCTCATCTCCAACGATTAAACAAGGATCATGTGATTACCCGTCACCCTTTTGCCTTTTCTTAAATATGTGCACCACGGCTCTGCACATGACATGATTCTCATGGATACTTTTCATCTTCTTTTAGATGAGATCCCATGGTCGTTCACCCTTTCCTTCTCAACAAGAACCAAATGCTTCATTATAGTCTCGTCCATGACTTAAAAGTCCAAAAAAAAAAAGCAAAAAAAAAAAAGATGAATCCCTCAGAAGGACATCTTCCAATATAAGGGATCCACTCCTTGAGTCAAACTTCCAATATAAAAGATGAATCCCTCAAAAGGACATCTTCCACCCTCAATTGTCACTATAAGTAGACTGCTCCCTTGAAGGACAGCTATAAAAAGCTTGCACAACTCTCTACATAGTCTTTCAAAAAAAAAAAAAAGAAGACTATTTTCTCAAAAATCAAAATTCAGAAGCTTCCCGCATCGATCAGCTTCGCGAAGACCTCAAGGAGCCATATATTCATCCCATATAGACTTCCCACATCGATCAGTCTATCTATTCCAAAAGAAAAAAAAGACAAATAAGCTTTTTCATCATGGACTGGTCTATTGTGATCTTGGCTCTATTGCCCAAGGCATTCTATTTCCCATTTTATGACCCAATTACTTGCACCTCTCTACCCGTTGTCTTTTCACTTCATACCTTAAGGGACCTGCTGAACCTATGACATTTGGTGATCATGTGACTCTTTGTCACTCTTAGAATTATCAATCATGTAATGTCTTTGGGGCTTACATTCATTAGCTTATCTATAGATGTGTTTCATACGTTTTGATCCTTGCCAATCAGGTGGCTTTCTTGCCCCCTTTTATCTTTTCTCTTCTTCATCACCTTTTGATTTTCTTATACAGGACTTAGTCCTCGACGCTTACCTTTTGGGGTCATCCTCCCCTTTTTCCATAGTCACCCTCACCTATAAAATTTTTACTACCATCTACCCCCACCTATTAAACCCAAACCACAACATGACCACAAACCTACCAACTCATTTTCATCTTTTTTCCCTAGCTTATGGGAGAACTACATTGGTCTGAGGTCCCTTTTTGCAATGGGACTATGTAGGCAACACTTCTAGGGCATGGGGCCCTAGAAGGTTAGCTCGGCCACTCTTTACCCTAACCATTTTCCCCACCTTTTACCTGATTTCCTGTTCATATCCAAAAAAAAAAACCTCGACATCTAAACCATATACCACATAACTTTTACCACTTACATTATTTCACATTTTCATACATAACCAACATTTTCCACATTTTACACTATCTCATGCATTTATATTACCATTTGTTATCAAAATACCAAAATAACTCAACCATGCCTAAACTAACATGACTCAACCATGACTACCAACCTGACTCGATCCATGCCTACCGACCTGACTCAACCATGCCTAAACTGACCTGACTCAACCATGCCTAAACTGACCTGACTTGATCCATGCCTAAACCGACCTGACTCAATCCATGCCTCAAATGACCTGACTCTATCATGCCTAACTCATCTACTTGCCATCCATATCATAATAAAGTAAAACTCATACACATTCCTAACAACATCACCTAACCAATATCACCTATCCCGATACCCTCTCCTACCTCTGTCATCCTCATGCCTGAATGGATACCACTCCCGCCACAGGTTGATATACAATCATCATGCCACCTGATCTCATGGTATCCCACCTCTCACCCAACCACTTAATATATCTCACCTATGTGGCTCACCACATCCCAACCTAACCTGTCTAGGGTCTGGTACCCTATCCTCTGATGGCCTCTACCATCCTGGAACTGAATCTGCACACTGTACCTCACCAATCCACCCCTGTTCTGGGCTCATTGGCCCCCTGTCCTCTTCCACACTTTTCCCTCTTCTTGTCCTTTTCTCCTTTTCCCAATGCACAAATGTACATGGGTTTTCATTTTTTATACCCTAAACCTGACCGCCGTTACCCCTTGACCACTGCCAGTCTTATGCCCTAGACTACCGCTGTCAGTTCCCCTACACTGTCATCGGTTCATCTACCGACCGATGTCGGTTACCAGCCTACTCATTGCCCTCACATTACCTCATTTTCCTTACCCTCCCCTTTCTTTTACCTTTCATACACCTATCTGGACCACTTTACCTTCACCTCTGGCCCTCCACCCTCTTCAACCTCCTCGCATCCACTATTGACGCCTTATTATTTTACCCCTACCTCGGCCCTACCATGCTGTGATCTTGATATTTGGACCTAGACCATCGCTAGTGACCTTTGACCTCATGTGTTTGCTATACCTTGCGGCACTGTTACCTGTGTTGTTGACCTAATGACCTTACCTAGCCTATTACCGTGACTGTTTATCCTGACCCTACCTTTGGTGTACTGAAACATACCTAAATGTTCCTGCACCTAACCTACATTGTGTTTCCTGACCTTATCCTATACCTTGGATACCAGATTCACTTCACCCTTGTTTGGATAAACCTATCGACCTTAGATGATGTAGAGTTTTCCTGCTCTTCAACCTGGTAGCGTGCTACAGTTTATACGTGTGCATGCGTTTGACTGTTGCTACCTTTGACCCTGACCCATTACCTAGATCACCTGAGTAGACCTTTCACCCTCTTCCCTGCACCCACTTACCTTTTCCTCACATTTACCTTTTATCAAACCACTCACCACTTCAGCCTGCTGCCTTCGTCAGTTCCTGGTTTGAGGGGGATCACCTTCACCCCCACATGGGGCAACCACATCTTATTTTTGTTAGCATCGCTTACCAATACAAGCTACGCAACAAAAAGGGGAAAAATGTAGACACTAAAATTAGGTCACACTCCCCTTTCGTCCCTCGACATATAAACACCCTTCATCACATTAACCTAGCCATGACCCCCTTCACATCACTAATATTAATTTAATTAAATTAATGCATGATCCTCACTATATTTATTATTTAAATATCTTATTTAAATAATATCTACACAAACAGTTCACTTAGACAACTCACCAAGCCAACTCAACCTAAGACCTATTCTTAGCAAGTTCCCATAACTAACTAAGACTTACCCAAACCCTAAAAATCAATGCCTACATTCCCTCTAACCACATTCCCACATGCTCACAAGAAGCTCCCAGTCTAATCTATGGGATAACCACACAAGATCTGAGGAAATCAGGAGGATCTCCCTAAGTTTGGTAAACCTAGGAATCCTACCTTGACCGACGTCAGTTACCCCTAACCATCACCGGTTAAGCCAGATACCGCCATCGGTTACCCCTTTTAACCCCAAAACAACCTTATTCTCAAGGTTGGAAAACATTGGGAGAAGGTTGATGAGCAAGAATACATCTCAGAGAGATAACACATCTTCAGAGAGAAAATTCCAGCGAAAACTCACATCCAAGGAAGGAGATTGAGCATCTTCTCCTACACAACCATCCCTGCCACGTTCTGATCTATCTAAGCAAAGAGGAGTGTGCATGCAGCCCATGTAGAAGATTTCTTTCAGTCGGTGATCACCTGTAGCCTTCAAACCCATCATCATCACCTCCATCCTTCACACGTAGACCTTCAGGAATGAAATCCAAGTAAGTAAAATATCATACTTTCCTGGTTATTTCATTTCATCATTATTTTATCATCCATTGTTTATCTTGCTCCTTATTGACCATCTCCAACACTTTTCACCTCCATAGACCCATCAAAACCTCACAAAATCCTACTTCAGTCACCCATTACCTCATCCCGACCAACCAAAATCCCTTGTGCAATCACAAAGGAGACCAAAACCCCATTCTGTGATATTTCCAGATCTCACAGTAACCGGCACTAGTTATACCTAACCGCGGTTGGTCACCCCTGACCGACGCCAGTCTCTATGTTTTCCCACACAGCCTTAAAAAGAGACCTATCCACCTAATTTTACCTTACCCTCACTCACCTGTGACCTACCTGAGACCTTTATTAGACCTGCAGAACCCAGAACCAACCATTTGACCTGTGGATTCTATTCTAGCTTAGCCTGTTAGATTAGATCTATTTCTTATTGTGTTTTAAGTGAGATACCTAAATCATTTTAAAATAACAATAGGATTTACTTTGTTTACAACATTAATTTGTTTAAAACAGTGGACTGACAGCCATCTAGGAAGTACCATACTTCCCGGATCTAGCTTACGCTAGGTAGTTCACTTCCCATATTGTTTAATTCTTTCTGGTGGTCTTGCTTTCATTACAGGTAGTTCCTCCTAGCCAAAAGGAAGCTCTCACAATCAGCTGTGGATTCAGAAGTCATATGCGCACACAACCCATCAACGACATTTGAACAGGTATTCCTCCTACGCCCGTTACCCTATCTGTTTCGTCAACAATTCAAAGAAACAATCTAAGAAAAAGGTGAAACACTCATGAGAAGCATGTTAAAAGGAGTGATAAAATGAATGATATAATTTGCAATATCGGGCATGTGGACTCCTTGATCCAAGTTCATAATTATGAGCACCAAAGGGTAACAATTCTGATTTCAATATCTTTGATGTTATTAATGTCATTGGGAAAAGGAAAAAAATCAAAATTGATTTCGGATAATTGTGAGAAAAGCTTAGTACAAGTTTTAAAAATTCGTACTCAGAGAAATTTTGGTTTGAATACAAAGGGAATTCAAGTGGACGAATTTGATTATGGCCAATGGGCAGCTCTTTGTCTATTGAGTTGTAAGTTCGAAGTTTTATAACAGTAGTCAAGTAATGTGGGTATTCAACCCATAATAGAAGACAAGGAGTTGGGTGCCAAGCATTCAGGCCAAATTTTTATTATTCAAGGCACACAAAAGAGTGCTAAACATGGAGCATATGAGACTTTCCAAGTTGGGCATCATGAGGCCTACATACAAACCAAGGCTCAAAACTCAAAACTCATATTTCAGAAAGAGGTTTCTCATTTGACATGCATGAGATCTAGGATTTTGGAGCACTACAACATGTTTTACCTCTTGGACATGGTACTTGGGCATATGAGCTTGCATATGCTCGAGGGAAATAAAATTTGGGAAGGGAGGATTGTAATGTCCCCTTTTTCAAATTAATGGACATTAATAATATTTCTTAGTTGGGCATGATCAATTCATCATCTAGGGGTATCTTATTAATATTAATATAAGAAGAAAATGTGTTATTAAATACTCACAGGTAGAAGACCCCTTTTTAGCTTATTTTTCCATTGTATTCATTCGGCTAAAGGGAGAATAAAGGAGGAATTGATAATCTAATTTTAGTATTAATGTAATTCTTATTATTGATATTTTAATTAATTATTAAAAGTTAGTGGAAAAGTAAATAAATATTAAAATAGAAAATATAATTACTTTATTAATCCCACATGGAACGCCCCACTTGAAAAATAGAGACATGAAAGTATAAAAGGAGGTGAAGAGGGGTTCATTTGGCATCTTTTGGTTATTTTGATATCTATTTTCTAGTTTGGGCTATTTGCTCTTCCATTTTTCCACTGAAGTATGAAACCCCTTGGAATATTGACATTAGAGGATGAAAAACCTCTATTTTTAAGGTTGAAGAATGAAAAATATTTATCCTTTGTGAAAATTATCTCATGAGTTTCTATTGAGCTTCAAGGAGTATTTCATATTTTCAGCAGTGATTGAAGACCGAATATTACAGATTTGAGGCATTCTAGCTAGGGTTTTAAGACAAAAGTGTTGGGGAATATTTCTATCTTCATTTTCAGCCATATCTAGGGCTATCTACATGCTTGTGGGTGGAGTTTGACACATTCTAGGGAACAACTATTCCAGATCTCATCACCAACAACTTTTCCATAATTTTAGAGGCCACATTCAATTTTGTTTCAATGGATTTGAGCTTGAGATCAATTCTTTCCAGTCATTTTTGTATGTTGTATTTATGCAGATCTATAATAAAATTCCAACTCGTGTTTTAGGTCTTAAAAATTTAGTATTTTTGTGTTCTTTCATTCCATTATTATTATAAATATTTTGGCATTAGATTTGGGTCATTTAAGATCAGATTTATGAGGTTTTTGGTCTATATAGCAGCTCACCATATCTAGAGTATTTAATATCTGTATTTTTTGGATAAATTGTGTTGTTGTCCTAATATTTTTTCATCCAGGTTGTTGTCATAAATCAAAATTTTTAGGTGTTACCTTTTTGGTTATAAGACATCCCATTGGGGACATTACAATCTATAATCTAATCAATCAGTCTTTAAGGTTTTAGTCAAAGGCTCTCCCACTCCTAAGTCTAGTCTTTAGTTAAGCTGACACCCATCATATCAATTTTTTAATCATGAAACGCCACATCTACCCAATGGAAACACCAACCTTCCTACTCCCCCATGTCAGGGGTTGCTACCCTAGCTAAATTGGGCACACCCACCTACCTATTTTCTTTATCATAAAGAAAAAGAACTACCAGGTGGACTATATACTCCCCCCATCCAACCAATCAACCCCTTTGAATATGACATCTCGACTCGCCCTATACAAGAGACCTATATATGAGGCAACCTCCACCTATGTGAAAACCCCTTATAGATCCCCTTTTACCAAGTGATTCACCTCTTAATAGGTAAAAGATAATGTAAATCACTTAGAGATGTGCACACCCCTAGATGCAACCCACAATGTATAGTATACTCTTTGATGTACTCTTTAGGAAACACTCACTCATATCACATATATCATTCATCTTCAATCTAGGTGGTTTAATCCCTTC
This sequence comes from Taxus chinensis, assembly GCA_019776745.2. Taxonomy (NCBI): domain Eukaryota; kingdom Viridiplantae; phylum Streptophyta; class Pinopsida; order Cupressales; family Taxaceae; genus Taxus; species Taxus chinensis. Next base: position 695,403,789 of record CM034152.1, read on the forward strand.
GTTTCAATAACTCTTTAGCCCATGGTAGTCAATCACTCCTTAATCAACACTCATATAACGTATATAATCTAATCATCATGTCAGTCTCTAGTCAAATCACCCTATAGTCTAGTGTATTAAATCCATTATTCAATTGGAATTATTTAATCAATACACCATTTTTCAATAGCTTTAATTTTGGATTTAATTGAGGGTATTAATCAATCAATCCATTCAATTATTATTTAGTCGAGGGTATCATTCCATATCACATAGTTAATTTGTCTTTAGTCATGTTTTATCCCATTCATTTCACCCTTCTCTTCCCTAACCTACCCTTTATCTCTATCGGATGACATGTATATAAGGGCCTCTTCTCCTAACCAAGAAGCTTTCCCCACCTCTCTACATCAACCTTTCAATCTTCCTTCCCTTTCTCTCTACTAGATGGATTATATATATATCTGGGGGGACTTCCTCTCCTTGCCCAATAAGGTGTTTTTGCCCCATCCTTCTCTTAGTAGGCATATATATAAGGGCCTTCCCTCCCAACCAAGAAGCTTGTCCCACCTCTCTATGTTGGCCTTTCAATCTACCCACCCCATCTCTATCTACCTTTTCTCTCTACTAGATGGTATATATATATATATATTGTTTTTATATTTATATATATAATATATGTGTATAATGGGGCTCTCCTCTCCCTTCCCAATAAGTTTCTTTCATCCCATCCTTCTCTTAGTGAGCATATAATCTCTCTTCTTGGTGAGTAACCCTCTCCCATGTCTAGTAAGGAACTCGCCCCACATATTGTTTCTCTCTACAAATGAACGTCATCTCTCATACTAGATAAAAAAAACCTCTACTAGATGCACAAACACCACTTACCTTAGTAAGGTGGTCACCCAATCTACCTCAATAAAGTGCTCCATCCTACCTTTTTTTATCTCCTATATATATAAGGTAACCTACATCTTTCCAAACAAACAAAATACCCTCTATGGTGCTTGCACTCACCCCCACCTACCTTTCTCTCCTACATCCTTATCTATAACAATAGGTTGCCACCCTCTCCCTCTTTCGAATAAACAACTAGCCCAATTAGGTGTTCGCACCCTCCTCCACTTCCCTCTATCAACCATCCTCTCTATTAGATGGACAAACCTATCTCACCCCACCTATCCTTGTAAGTGATTTCCCATACTTATCTTTCCTCTCTACTATATCGATCTCTCAACCTCACTCCCTTTCAGTAGGTAGATTTCTGGGGAAGTTTTGAGTGGGTTTTGGTGATCAGAAAATTCAGTTGATAGTTCATTGGAAAACTCCTCCTTTCTAGTTTATTGTGATTTTTGTTTCATTAAAAAATACTAAGTATTGAGTAAGATATTAGTTTTTGAAGTTTCAATTGTTATGGTGCATTTTAATTAGTTAACTGCTGTTATAAATTTCAGATGTGTAGTTTGGCATCAATTTAATATTGGTTGTGGTTTTAGAAATTAAGAGGAATAAGGAGAAAGTGATCTCATAATTTTTGGTGTTGATTTGATGCCCTAAATGTGTTGGGCGACCTACTTTTTAAGGGAAAAATTAGGGTTTCGTGTTTGTTATGTGAAATCTAGTTTTAGAGTATTATTCTTCATATTTTTATGGCCCAAAAGCCAAAGTTTGAGAATTTGTGCTTAGATGGTTAAGTAGGAAATAATTTTGGAAGATTGCAGCAGTTTGGGTGTTTATTTAATTAATTAACCGCTGTTAAAAATCAAATCTGGGTGATATTAGCATTCTAATTAGTTTTCCCATTTAACTCACCACTTTGGCATACTACAACCCCATTTTGGGTTGTATTATTTTTGACATCGGGTTATTTGAGGTCAAACTAAGAAGATATAATCTTCATAGGATTGATTTGGATAAGTTTAATTTGATAATGCAGTAGATGACCTAGCAGTAGACAAGTGGCCCTTACCGAGCATCACTATCCCGCTTCTCATATACCTTATTTGGTTAGTCAAGTGCCACCTAAGCCATCACCCATGGTTTCCCCAAGTCAAAAACATCAACCACCTATCAAAATTAGTTCACAAACCACTCCTTCTAGGTCATCTAATGCATTATCAAATAAACCTAAGAAACCTCCCTTAGATAGTTAAGCGGAAAATATTTTTGGAAGATTACAGTAGTTTGGGTGTTTATTTAATTAATTAACTATTATTAAAAATCAGATATGGGTGATATTATCATTCTAATTAGTTTTCCCATCTAACCCACCACTTTGGCATACTCCAACCCCATTTTGGGTTGTATTATTGCCGACATTAGGTTATTTGAGGTCAAACTATGAAGATATAATCTTTATAGGATTAATTTGGATAATTTTAATTTGCATATTTAAATAATATCCCAAAATGGGATATTACAATGGTATTAGAGTAACTTTCTTCTACTCTTGTGGATGTTGTTTATAGAGTTTTTGGATCATGGGGATTGCAAGTGATGGAGACAAGAAGGCCAAGCTCTATAGGCTTGGGAGATGGCTCGAATTTACTCCTCATGAGAAGAGTGTGTTGCTCAACACTCTTGAAGAAGCAGCAAGTTGTTTATATTTGATAGAACAATTAGATTATGGCTCTATTTATGTAACAATGGACCCTTTGGTGACCTATTTTGCTCAGTCTGATATTTTGAGGCATGGGGAGGTGGATGTGAGGATTGTAGTTATCACTTGTATTAGTGAAATTATGAGGATAACAGTTCTGGAACAGCCATACAATGATACTACCATGGGAGAAATTTTTGAGCTCATGATAGGGAATTTTCAAAGGCTTTGGGACATCACAAACCCCTACTTCAGTAAGAGGGTTAAATAATAAATATACTAGCTTAGGTGCACATTAACTAACTTAAGTGGGCCCTCAAGGGGTTACAAAAGAGATAGTAAATATCTCAAGTAAAAATATGAGCCCAATCCTCAAACCCATTAGGTTGAGGGCCTTTGAATCCACAACACTGTAATATACCTAAAAAGGAAAGAAATGGGCTTAGCTGATTACGTTCCAATTAGCTAAGCCATTTCTGCAATGGAAAGCTTTTCCTATTTTTTATATTTCTTCTCCCCCACTTACTGAGCATCATTATCCCACTTCTCATACACCTTATTCGATTAGTCAAGTGCCACCTAAGCCATCACCTATGGTTTTCCCAAGTTAACAATGTCAACCACCTATAAAACTTAGTTCACAAACCACTCCTACTAGATCATCTACTGCATTATCAAATAAAACTAAGTAGCCTCCCTTGAGACTCAGTGCAACATGGCCTCTTCCCAAATCTACACTATGACCAATTGAGTTTATCAAAGCAACTAATCCTCCTCCTAGTGTTTACGTTACATTTTCATCTTCACTGCCACCACCTAGTTCTACTACAAGCTTTGTCCAACAAGATTCCACCACGCATAAACTTAGCCTTTGGTAGGTGACTTTTGTTACTCTACCTTCCTGATGACAGACTCATATTCTTGGGGTTCTTCTATGAATGTTGAGGTGACCTTTACCATAAATACCCTCATTTCATCTTGTATTTTTCCATTACATCACCACCTATACATACACACATCTATAATACTCCTTACACATCATCAATTAAACAAAATTCATCATGTCTCATCACCCACATAAAAAATTTATTACATAGTACACATGTTATCTTCCGCTTTGGGGGCATATCCAGTACACATTCTCCCCCTCTTATTTTGACATTATCATATAGTATTACCACACCCATGTTGTCTTTATCAATGGGCATACCATCCCATGCATCATCACACTGTCATTACCTGATGAAATACTATTGTGCTTTGATTCATATTGGACTGTTGAGGGATTACCATGACATTGAACCCCACACATTACACTCTAGGTTCTCCACATTTTCCTTCTATCACCATTTAGATACATAGCCTACATATTACATTATCTTATACAAACCTCATATATTAGTTATTTATACATCATCTATGTCATACATGTGACACTAGTCGTCATTAATTTTGAGTCTAGTTTTACATTCCATCCATGCATTCTACATACTACGATAGGTTACAATATATATAGATCTAGCTTTGCATTCTTCTACTACATCTCCTATTTCTACCGAAATCTATCATTGTATCTTACACATTACATATACATCCTATTCACCCACATTGCATCTTACCCATCCTACATGCTACACTGGATTTCCTTATACATGGATCTAGTTTTAGCTATCATCATTACACATTCTATTTCTATCAACACACTTATTACATTACACATTACATACGCACTACACATTCTATAATGCATTTCCTACACCGCGCATTCACATACCTTGGTCATTTATACCACATTTTTTTTCTACATGCTACACTCACCACCCTATGACACACTTTAGTTCCTCGGTCCACACTCGAATGACGAGGGTTTACGAATCAAATAGACCTTACTTTCATCATGCGACATATTTCTCATTCAACATCCCTTACCTTAGTGACATACACATCAGGTTAAATTATCACCCATCCTATCATCACGCAGTGTTATATGCTTTAGGCTAAATCACCACTCCCCATTGTATCATGTGGTAGTGGCATGCATCTTAGGATACATCACCATACCTTCTTATTCATCTCATAGTGGCATATGATTTAGGCTATATTTTCACCCATCTTCATCTATTCATCCTACAGTGATACACTCTTAGGGCTAACTAATCACCCTTTCATTCAAAAAGTCATGGTATATGCTTAGGCTATAGGGTCCATGCGCATCCTTCCCTATATCTCATTCTCATTCACTCATTCTATAATGATATACACTTAGGGATAAATCATCACTCTTCCATGTAACAAGACGTGATATATGATTTGGTTATAGGGTTCATGCACATCTATTATGCATATCACATCTCATCACCACTACAAATACACACTCATCACAACATGCTAGATGTAACCAACACTACTCGACCATTTCCCAATGACACACTCTCATTTACTATTCATTCGTGAATACTGAGGGGGAAAACAAAATGAACCGCACTGAATACACTTCCATCCACTCAGGGGGCATGTTGTTCCTATCATTCCATCTTGCATTCCATTCAATCCATCCACAACATAATGTATTCTCTTGGGGGCATTTACTATTTCTTAATAGTGTTTTTCATGTCCACACTACTACACTTATTATATTGATTTCTTATATGCCATTATAATACACACATGTAAGTTCACGTATTTGTTTAATGTGATTGCAAATATAAGACATCTACACATGTCATGGATGCTCACCTTCTACCCTTACTATACTAGTCGTTTTAGGCATCCACACTTGTTTTATACAGGTGTTATTGTTTTATTTTGTACTTATCATCTTATAGTACTTGTTCATACATGCTTTTACATATTGGCTATCAATCTAACATGCTAACATGTGTTCCATGTACAACACTTTTCTTGCAGGATTATAGGTTTCCATGAACACTTGTTTGTCTCCTTTGTTTTGTATTGTATGTAGGCTTCGCCCTTTACTTGTGTTCACACTTGTCTTCTATTTGTGGCCTTTATGGCCTTGCGTGTCTTGCGACATCGTGAGTGATGTACCATGTTTAAAACCCACTTTGTGCAGTCTACTTGTTTTCTTTCATGTTTACACTACTTTGTTTGGTAGTTTCTACATTATATGTATATTTTACACTTATTTCATGCATGTGTTTTCATACTAACACTTGTATTGGCTATCCATCCCCTTATGTGAACGCCTTGGTATCCACCAATATTTTCCGTTTCCCCCTGCAGAGCAGAGTTCTATAGGTTAGAGTGTGGTTGGTTCTCATTTGGGGCTGCATTCTCCTTCAAGGGTCATCGTATGCACCCCTAAAGAGGGGAGGCATTATTGAGGTTTTTCTACTAACACAACGTATTTACACCGCTTCATACATAGTGAGTGAGTTTAGAAAAGTCTACGAAATCCATACATAGTGACCTTAACAAGACATGGTGTCCTTCGGAAATTCTACGGAGCACTTACAAGCTTAGGGGTTACAATGGGTGTGCCTCTCTACACTTCTCCATCCAGTGGTGTTGGAACACCTAAAAAAATAGGACAATACAGAGATCTCTCCACACATTTTAGCAAAAGTGGTTAAAGTTGGAGGACACAATGCATTTCCTTCCTATACTTATTCAGCCAGAGTGGCATGATATCACCCAAAAAACTCACAACAATACATGATATCCTTCTATACCCTTTTTCTCGGCATGGATCAGGTGCACATGTTCCATTTACACTTTTCCTAGAATATTTTTCATTTGCATACTTTACACATGCGTATTTTACACAACATTTTTACATACATACATATTTGACTACTTGATCGTTTTTTGCTTGCAGGTCCGCCATATGAGAAACAAGCAATAAAATTGGGGGCAACAATAATGATGATGTCAATGCCAATAACAACACACCGCTACAGGAACTTTCCTTTACTAACTATGCAAATAAATTACACACAGCACCAACTACACATGTGTTCTTCCCTAGCTTCACTCTCATCACTTTTTATGTGCATTTTTTATCTTTAGAATCCATGCTTCTCCACATTTTTATTTTTGTTATTCTATGCTCAAGTCTAGTCTATCGGCACGTCTTCTTCTACACTCTACATGGATATCAGGTATGCATCACTATCTACTTTTTGTTACCGAGCTCTCCACTCACCAACATAAAGTGGGGGCAAATGTAAACACAAAATTATGCACATTAATCATTATTCAGCTCAATATTATACTACTATTTATAAGGTTCTCAAGTGGATAAAGTACCAATTAATCCCATCTTTTGGCCATCTTTATTTTATATTTTGTTTCTCCATTCCCGCATATTTTATTGCACTTATATGTCCATTTCGCAACTGCCCCATCATTCTAGCCCAAAATCAAGGCACCCCGGCCTGTATTGGGGTGCTAAGGGGTGCCCATGTCCCACCTTGGGTGCCCTGGTCTATGCACATCCTTTCTCGCTTCTTTTTGGGGCCTTCTAGCCATTTTTTGTATTTATATTTTTCCTAGTCATCCTTGTCAAGATTAATTACAAAATTAAGCTTGAGAGCCCTATAAATATAAAGTTATAAGGCCATAATAAGGGTCCTAGCTCATAACATTAAATATTACTATCACTCAATCTAGAGTTGCATCCATTTCATCATTTGTATCCACATAGTGTCATGCATCAAGGCTAGGAGATCTGCATCACACACACTACATAGGAGGAGGGATTCTATTCCATTCCATAGACACATGCTATTTACATTTTCTATAGTTACTATTGCTCGTTACTTCAAAAAGTGTGACTAGTATGAGAGAACCTAGGGCACGACATGAACACACACACCAGAACTACATCCGGGTCCGAAATGTAGTGTGGTGCTCAGTGATAAGTCCACTAGTTTGGTAGCTTAGGTTGACCCATTCATTTGCATATTTTATTTTTCTAGGGTTTGATACTTCCTTTTACACTGTAGTTCATTTTCCATCTCATATGAAAAACCTAGCATGATGGATAGGAAGTACTCGAAGAAAACTTGTGACTATATTAGTTTCAGGTTTTGAGCATTTACATAGATCAGAGCACCCAGATTGCAGACCATGTTGCCCTAGGTTGCCCCAATACACTCCCATGTGCCCCAATCATTTCAGATCTTCCAAATTTGACCTTCACAGGGTCCCTGAGTGTTCATCTACACTTCCTAAATTCATTTCTAGATACCAAGGTGCACACAAAAGGGGAAACACTTAGTAGATACCAAGGCATGTATAAAAGGGGATGACTAGCCAATACAAGTGTTAGTCTAAAAACACATGCATGCAATAAGAGTAAAATACACAGACAATGTAGAAACTACCAAACAAAGTAGTGTAAACATTCAAGAAAACAAGTAGACCACACAAAGTAGGTTTCAAACATGGGACATCATGTAAAACAAGGATGGAAGCCTGTAAATATTTTATTAATAATCAAAATTAATTACAATGGTGCAGGCTACAATATTTATAGATATTGGACACACGTCTGGATACAAACAATAAAAGATGTTGCATAGGTACAACCGTGAACTAATACAAACAATAGTATTGTTAAAACAATACAACAACTCTCATATGCTGAATAAAACAAAATAGATGGTTATAATTAAATATAACCATATAACAATTAATAATTAACCTAACTAATATGCAATGCATAATTAATTAAGGTAATAATATATTTATCCTAACATTCCCCCCCTTAATTTTTCATTGCCTCAAGGGATGAGGAGAGGAACTCTCTGAACAACTCAAACTTGTCACATGCAAGTGACTTTGTGAAGATATCTTCTCGTTGTTCAGCTGTTGGACAAAAATGAAGCTGTATATTGTGCTTCAAGACATGCTCGCATATGAAATGTACTTGTACCTCAATGTGTTTTGTTCTTTCATGAAAACTTGGATTGCGAACAAGTTTGAGAACACCTTCATTGTCTACATACATGGTGGTTAGTTTGTCTTGTGGTATTCCAAGTCCTTCAAGTATGCAACGTAGCCAAATCACTTCACAGACAACTTCTCCTGTAGAACGATACTCGGCTTCTGTGGAAGAGTGAGAAACAAAGTGTTGTTTCTTGCTTCCCCATGATATTGGTCTAGATCCCATAAAGAACACAAATCCTGAAGTGGATTTTCTATCATCAATGTTGCCTGCATGATCTAAATCTAAATATCCTGATAAGAAGAAGTTTCTGTTCTTCTTGTATTCTAGACCAAGATCCATTGATCCTTTGAGATATCTCAAGATGTGCCTTGCTACTTTCCAATGAAAAACTTTGGGTTCCTGCATGAACCTAGATAGATAGCTCACTACAAAGTTGATATCTAGTCTAGTGTAGGTCAGGTAAATGAGACTCCCAATCAACTGCTGATAGAGAGTGGCATTTACCGCAGGAGATGGATCTGAATGAGATAACTACAATCTGTTCTCCATAGGTGTAGTAATCGGTGTGCAATCCATCATCCTAAATTTCTTGAGTGTTGTCTTGGTATATTTCATCTGAGAAACAAAATGTGATTCTCTTTCTGCCATACTTCCAATCCAAGACAATAATGCATCAGCCCGAGATCTGTCATGTCAAATGATCGATTAAGATCTTTCTTCATTGCATCGATCATCCTCACTGAACTTCCAGTGATGACTAGATCATCGACATAGACAAATGACAATCACAATCTCCCCCCTTGCTTTTTGAGGTAAATATTGGGATCGTATGGATTTCTAACAAATCCATGTTGTATGAGATGCTCATCAATTTTGATGTACCATGCTCGGGGTGCCTGTTTGAGGCCATACAGAGATTTCCTGAGTCTCATACCTTTGCTTCTTGACCAGGTACAACATATCCCTCAGGTTGAGTCATGTAGACTTCTTCTTGTAAATCTCTGTTTAGGAAGGAACTTTTTACATCCATCTGATGGAATTTCCAACCAAACTGTATAGCTAGAGAAAAGATCATCCTGATCATTTTGATCTTAGTTGTGGGAGAAAATGTCTCCTCGTAGTCAATGCCTTCTTTTTGTGCATACCCCTTTGCTACTAGTCTCACTTTATACTTGTCTATGGTCCCATTTTCTTTGTACTTTGTTTTGAATATCCATCTACATCCAATGGGTTTCTTCCCTGGTGGAAGATCGACAAGCTGCCAAGTGTTGTTTTTCATCACTGAGTTGTATTCAACATCCATGGCATCTTTCCAAGATTTTGACTGTAGGGATTCCTAGACTATAGAGGGCTCATCATATTCAATAACTCTACTCATCAAAGAAAATTTCACTTCTTCTCTTGCTTTACTGTGAGTCTGTGGTCTAGGGGTGATGTATCTAGTGGAGCATCCATTCTTGCATCTCATAACATGCTAGTATACCACTTGGGCATATGCTAAGAAGTTCCCATGGGTCGTGGTTCTATCATCACCATCATCCCCATCATCACTTTCATCATCTGTGGGAACATCAACTTCAGTTTTTATAACTGGTGAAGAATCTACATTAGGTGAGTCTGGAGGAGGAGACTTTGCTTCCTTCTTCTCAAAGAACTCAACATCTCTACTAGTGTAGACTCTCTTGGTCTTCAGATCCATCAATCTGTACCCAAGATTCTCTTCATTGTAGCCAATGAAAATGAGTTTTTGTGACTTCATGTCCAATTTCTTTCTATTCTACTTGGGTATGTGCATACTTGCTTTACACCTGAATACTCTGAGGTGTGCAACAGATGGTTTCCGCTTTGACCATGCTTCATGTGGTGTTACTCCGTCAAGAGCAACTGTGGGCACTCTGTTCAACAAATACATTGTTGTCTTTGTTTTTTCCCAGAATGTCTTTGCTAGTCCAGAGTCATCGATCATACATCACACCATTTCCATGATAGTATGATTTCTTCTCTCAACAACACCATTTTGTTGCGGTGTGTGTGGAGGAGGCATTTGTTGATGAATCCCATGAGCTTGTAGGTAGTCTTTGAACTCATTACTAGTGAATTCCCCCCCTCGATCTGAGTAGAGAGTTTTTGATGTGATGACCAGTTTCATTCTCAACAGCCACTTTGAACTTCTTGAAGGTTTCAAAAGCTTCACTTTTCTTGCGAAGACAAAAAATCCACATTTTTCTTGAATAGTCATCAACACAAAGCATGAAGTACTGAAATCCAGAATGACTCGGTTGCATTGGACCACAAAGATTGGTATGAACCAGGTCAAGCTTTCCATGAGCTCGAAAAGTACTCTTCTAGAATGAAGCTCTGTGTTGTTTTCCTTCTTGAAAGTGAGGACACTTGTCTGTATCCTTCTGAAGAGATGGTAAACCATTTACCATATTGCACCTGGTGAAGTGTCTCGAGATACTTGAAACTTATATGACCAAGTCTCCGATGCCACAACTGTGTAGAGGTAGATTTCTTAGCCATAAGTTCCTGATCATCTCTGTGAACAAAATCAAGCTGGAACATGCATCCCACATTGGAGGCTTTTGCAACTATTTTCGAGCCTCGTGATTTGTCTCGAATTAGACACACGTTTTCTTGCCGGAATGACTATCAAAGTCAATTTTTAGGTTATGATCAAGGAGTTGACTGACTGACAGTAGATTTTTAGTCAACCCAGGGACATATAGAACATCTGATAATCTACAATTGCGTGAACCAAGGGGTAGAGAAATGTTCCCAATCCCCTGAACTTGTATATGAAGAATCATCACCCAACGAAACATGGTTTTTCAAAGGTGTGTCCCTCATTGAAGTAAACTAGTCTCTGTGGCCATTCATGTGTTGAGTGGATCCCGAATCAACATACCAGACATCACTAGATGATGTGGATGGTTCACTTGATTGAGCAGTGTACAAGTAGTCTTCATTATCTGAATGTTCTTCTTGCTCAGCAATATTGCCTTGTTGATGGGGTCTTCTTTTCCAGTTCCCCTTTTTCTTCCCTTGATTGTAGTTTGAATGTCCCTTGTGAGATTGTTGGTGTTGAGGTCTAGAGTTGCTTGATGAACCTTTCTTATAAGTGTTATACCAACAATATTTCAATTCATGTCCTCTTTTGCAGATTGGACATTTCTTCTTCTGTTGCTTATCCCCTTGTTGATTCTGATTCTGATATTGGGGTTTTTGATAGGAATTAGGTTTTCCTTTCCTTTTCCTTTCCATTTTTGATGAGAAGAAAGTTTCTTCTCCTCTTCATCATCCTTATTATACAGGGCTTCCTCTTGTTGTAGTAGATTTACCAACTTATCAAAACTCACTGTTGTATCTAACAAGTTTAGGGTTGTCACAAAAATGTGGTATGAAGAAGGGAGAGCTCTCAGAACAATGGGAATGAGAGCTTCATCAGTGACCACTTCTCCTAGGGCTAGAAGTGAAGCCCTCAACTCTACAACTCTTCTCAAGAAAGCTTTGATTTTCTCATTTTGCTTAAACTTCAGTGTGTGTAACTGACTCTACAAATTTAGAATGACATTCTTGTTTTTGGCCTCATATACTATGCTTAACTTATCCCACACTTCTTTGGTTGTTTTGGCATCTCGAATGTGGGGTTGCACATCATTCAGACACTCCAAACAAGATGATTAGCTTGGCCTTCTGATCTGATCTATCAAACTGTCATTGTTGTGTTGTATCAGTAGTTGATCTGGTCAGAGTACCATTCACAACAGGCCAGATCTCTTCAAACTCAAGTTGTGTCTTGATTTTTGTCTTCCATGTAGCATAGTTGTTTCCTCTGAGTAGTTGTGAATCTGGAAGAAATAATTTGGGGGCATTGGTGCCCATTTTGTAGAATTCACTGACAGGGTTAGGCTCTTATCACTCCAGGTATAAGGTCTCCCAATCTATATACCATCAGTCTGATATACCAAACCTTTCTATATACGCTGCCCTTCTAATATACCCATCGGTATGTGGAAGAAGCTCTTGCCCTTTCTATATACCTAGCGGTACATGAAAGAGGCATTAATGTACGTGAAAGAATTCGATACGTGGTACCAAGATAGTACTGAAAGGGGTCTGTGTGATTATTGACACCTGACTCAAAGAAATATCCTCATACACGTGTAACTTCGCTATATACTTGGATAATTTCTCAGTCTGGATTTATGTCATGTAATCATTCACAAACGGATGGGATGGCTCATAGTGTGTGCATTGTGTCCTTATTACTCCCTGTCGATTTAAAGGGTTGATGCCCAGATGATGTTGTTGTAGCTATATTAGGTGTTAAGTGTAGTAGTAGTCATGATGGCTTTACCCGTAAGCACTTCCCAGAGGCATTGTATATACCGAACACTGTGAATGAGATCTAGGATCTCGTGAGTGTTTTAGAACCAAATTTCACTATTTTTTATTACAATTCTCTACCAGTTTCTAAGAAGTTACAATGTTTATAATTGACTATGGAAACCTGTAAATTAGTATAATATACTGAAGCATACAATTACATTCAAAAAATTTAAAAATTGAATGGCAAGGTAAAAATTTTTTTTGTTTTTGGGCCCTGGTGGCCTCCAGAGCCCAATACGGATCTTTTGAGAAAAAAACCATAAAAAACTAGCTCAAAATGGAGTTTTTAGGTAGTACCCCCCTTTGGCAAAATGTTGTCTAGAATCAAAAAATAAGCCTATTAGGAGAAAAAAAATTTCCCTATAATAGGGTTTTCCTCGCTAAAAGTTTAGGTGGCCTATTTAGTAATAACTAGAGGTTTAGTAGGGGTTTTTACCTCTAATTTAGGTGGTTTTGCCAAATTTTACCTCCAAATTTCAATGGTTTTAAAAATGAGTTTGGGGTGGGGTCGAACCCAAAAACCACCCACCCAAGTCTTTTTCACTTACCAATGGTGCTCGTATGAGCTTAATTACATATAGAAATGAAGCAAATTTTATTTAAAAAGACAATAAAAATCTAACTAACCTCATTAAAATTGATGACGTGGTAGAGGAGAATGTGACATGGCTATGGCATGATATTATTGCAAAGATGTTTAGGGTTCCCTTTAAATGGATCTGAGTCTTTTATCTCCTTTTCCATTTTATTTGCACCTTTGAAGGGATTTTTATTGCCGCATTTATTTGTTTATTCACTTTATTTTTTTTGATTTTGACTGCACCAATTTGTTTGCTTTACAGGTCGCTATTTGGTTGCTAAATTGCCTCGGTTTTTGAAGGCTTTTAGGTCAATTTTTTTGGTTGTGTGCAGGTTTGCAAGGTGCTTAGAGGAAGGATGGTCCAATGTAATTCATCAACTTGGATTTAGTGGCTTGGAAATGGAAAACTCGATGGAACTTGTGAACACCAATTTGCAATGGATTTTTGGCTTTGTTTTGTAATGCAAGACTTGGCCCTATGTTGGGACATCAAATCTTTCTTTGCTCGAATGGCTCAAAGACTATGGGAGATTCAAAATGGGAACAACTCACTTTATGGGAGTCTCATAGCTCAACTTGGTGTTGTGATGGCCAACTCTGACTAAAATATGTCAACTCAAAACTCGGTGAATCTTAAGCTTGGCAATGAAAACAATGTGACTCATCTCAACCTTGAATGAAAGCTCATGATCTTGACCTAATGTTTTCAATGAACAGCTTGGTCTTCAAGCTCGAATGTAGAGCTTTCAAAATAGCTCGATGCTTGGCTCCACATAAACTAGGCCTCCTCCAAATGTAGCAAAACATCTGGGATAGTATTATCTGTAACTAAACATCCTCTAATTTAGAGGTAAAACCCCTAATTGGGGATTTTTTTTTAATTTTCTATTCCTGCAGCAAATTTTTCCTAGTGCAGGGTGCACCAAGGCAAAAAAAATTGTGTTCCAAACATTTACCTAGAACAAATAGGAGGTTGTGGGGAGGCAGGGATGGGGCTGGGAAGTTGTAGGAGGTTACACAGGCTCTCAATTGCTGCAAATGCTTCTCCAATCTCCTCTATCTCTTTTCTCTCTCTTTCCACACCTTCTCTACTCATAGGTCCTAGATTAACCAGCTCTGGTACCAAATGTAAAATAGGGACGGAAGCCTGTAATATTTTATTAATAATCAAATCAATTACAATGGTGCAGGCTACAATATTTATAGATATTGCACAGCCGGATACAAACAATAAAATATGTTACACAGGTACAACGTGAACTAATACAAACAATAGTATTGTTAAAACAATACAACAACTCCCGTATGCTGAATAAAACAAAATAGATGGTTATAATTAAATATAACCATATAAAAATTAATAATTAACCTAACTAATATGCAATGCATAATTAATTAAGGTAATAATATATTTTGGATAAGATGATTTTGGATGCCCCCAACGACTGGTATAGGAAGGGTAGAAGGATAGAATCCATGCTACATGTAGAGACATGTACCTGTGATCACACTAAATAAAGATTTGAATTTTCATGTGTGTATGATAATGAAATATAAGAAATCAAGCTAACATGTGTAGTAAAGTGAACATGCAAAACAATAACAAGAAAAATTAAATGTCCCCAAAACAATGCAATATGTTGTGGATGGATGGAATGGAATGCAAGATGGAATGATAGGAAAAACATGCCCCCAAGTGGATGGAAGTGTATGTAGTGAGGTTCATTTTGTTTTCCCCATCAACAGTCAAGAATGAACCGTAAAAGAGAGTGCGTCATTTGGAAATGGTTGAGTAGGGTTGGTTATATCTTGCGCATTGTGATGAGTGTGTATATGTAGTGGTGATGAGATGTGATATGTAGAATAGATGTGCATGAAACCTATAGAAAAAGTGTATATCATGACTTGTTGAATGTAAGAGTGATGATTTAGTTGTAAGCGTATATCACTATAGAATGAGTGCATGGGGATGAGACATATGGAAATATGTGCGTGGACCCTATAGCCTAAGCATATACCATGACTTGTTTTAATGGCAGGGTGATGATTTATCCCTAAGCATATATCACTATGAAATGAAAAGGTGAAAATGGGTGATTACTTAGCCTAAAGCACATATCACTATGGGTATAATAAGAAGGGAGTGGTGATGTACCCTAATGTGTATGCCACTACAACATGACAAAATGGGGGGTGGTTATTTAGCCTAAAGTGTATACCACTACGTGATGAATGGATGAGTGAAACTTTAACCTAAGGTGTATGTCACTAAGGCGGTGGATGTTGAATGAGAAAGATGTTGCATGATGAAAGTAAGGTCCATTTTATTGGTAAACCCTTAGCAGTCGAGTATAGACCAAGGAACTAACGTGCATCATAGGGTGGTGAGTGTAGCGTGTAGAAAACAACGTGGTAGAAATGACCAAGGTATGAAAATGCATGGTGTAGGCAATGTAGTGTAGAATTTTTAGTGGGTATGGAATGTGTAATGTAATAAGTGTGTAGATAAAAACAGAATGTGTAATGATGATAGGTAAAACTAGACCCTTGTATAAGGAAATCTAGTGTAGCATGTAGGATAGGTGGGATGCAATGTGGGTGTGTAGGATGTATATGTAATGTGTAAGATACAATGATAGGTGTAGGTAGAAATAGGAGATGTAGTAGAAGAATGCAAAGCTAGATCCATATATACTATAACCTAGTGTAGTATGTAGAATTCATGGATGAAATGTAACTAGACTTAGAAGTAATGACTACTAGTGTCACGTGTATGACATAGATGATGTATAAATGAATATTAGATGAGGTATGTCTAGGATAATGTAGGATGTAGGCTATGTATGGAAATGGTGATAGAATGAAAATGTGGAGAACCTAGAGTGTAGTGTGGGGGGTTTAGTATAATGGCAATCCATCAACAGTCCAGTGTGAATCAAAGTACATGAGCACATCATCGGGTGATAAGGGTGTTATGTCATGGTATAAGTATGATGAAGGTGGAGGGGGGCAGGCAGGTTGGATGTGTAATTTTTATGCCCCCCAAAGTATTCATGAAGGAGGCATCAACAGATAAGGTTGAGGGACGTAGGTCCATCGACTGGTACTTGGGTTGATGAAAGTGGAGGACCACAATCCACGAGCGGGGATATAATAGATAAATTTGGCACCGGTGAAGGAAAGCTATGTTTATGGGAAGGGTAAATAAAAGATGAAGTTCGAGGTGGTGAAGGACGAAGGAGGGGGTTCTGTTGGGAAGGGTGATGGGTAGTGCTATGGGGAGACACACGAGCCAAACAAGCCAGACGAGTGGAATGGGGCATAGGAGGTGGTGGTGTAGAAAATGAGAGGAGGCCTAGATGTTGGAGATCACAAATAATATGGCTCAAAGTGTGACACAAATCCGTATGATGCCCTCGAATCCAATGGTAGTAGGAAAATGGTTGATCATGATATTGGATTAGCTTAGATGGAGGGTGGCGACAATTAGATGGTAGAGAGATGAGTTGGTGATGAAGAAGGTGACCAAGGATGTCTTTTGGCATAGCAGTGGAAGTTAAGATAAGGGGTGAAGGTAATGATATGGATGGTGGGTCAGTGAGGTGACTAGTAGGGGATGTGGATGGCACATGAGATGTAGGGGTAGTAGGAGCATGTGAGTTAGTGACATCCTTAATAGCATGAGGGTCCATTCTAGAAGATGGGAGTTGAATAAACAAAGGAGAAGGGCTATAACTAAATGTAGCAGTAGGAGTGTCGACAAAATCATGGCCACTGATATCAAATTGTAGAGTAGCTAAAGACTTAGAGGAAGAATTTCTATGATGTTTACCCATGATGGGAGGTGTAAGTGTAAAAAACTTAGAAGGTGCTAGAAAGATACGTTGGCTTCACCAAAATGATGATCTAGTGGAATAAAATAGGACACTAGGGTATTAATGTTAATTTAATTAGGAGGACTAAAACGCTGTAGTAAATAAACTAAAAAAAGTGTGGAATAAATGCAAGTCAATTATTCTAAGTGAAATGAAACCCTAATATGAAATAGAAAGGAAATAAATAGCTTAGATGATTGGAAGTGACTGTTGTAGGTTGTCACAGATCTGGAAATGAAATTAGGATGTTCATATGAACAATCAGGGACCCCGCGAAGGGAAGATCTGAAATGACTAGGGCACCTAGGAGTGTATTGGGATGTCCCGGGGTGCCCTGGTCTACAATCTAAGCATTTTGATCTTTGTAAATGCTCAAAACCTGAATCTGATATGGTCGTAAGGTGTCTTCAAGTACTTCATGTCTATCACATTGGATCTATAGGATGAGCTAGAAAATGACCTAAAACACAGAAGAAAATATCAAACCCTAGAAAAATCTTCAAAAAAAATGAAGCTCCAAATCTAAAACAAATGAAGCTCTTAGAGGATGTGATTAAAGAAATCTTCAAAAAAAATTAGAATAACATGGCAACCATAATGAAAGATATCATAGATCCAAGAAAGAGCCAACATGAAAAAGAACAACCAAAGAGGGATAAGCCAATTTATCATGTTGACTTCTTTGAGAATTTGTACAAGACTATACATCTTTGAGCTTGGCCAAAAAGGAACTCTTGAATTTTCAAGGGTATTGTAAGCTTCGAGGTGTTAAGATAGGTTTCCACCAAATGCATCCCCAAGAAGGCATTAAAAAAGGTAAGATTCCTTCATTAGTTGAGAATGCTTCCTTATCTTCTAATATTTGCATGAGTGGAATGACAGAAAGGGGAATCAAGAGGAAAGGGAACATTAGGACTACAAGGTTTCATTAATGAGCTACATGAGGGAACTCAAAAGGATGAAGAGGAGGAAGAAATTTCAGATCCTCAAGTTAGAAGTGGAGGCTTGGTTTTTGAAAAACCAATCTCTGCTATGGGTATGAACGTGCAATCTGCTACCATTTCTAGAACAACTAGCATTCCAAAGAAAAAAAATTTCATTCATGGCCTTAGAGAGAACTATGAAGATGCCCCATATATACAAAATCCAAACATGAAGGTTTGTAATCATCCTAAGAGGCACATAAGTATGATGAATTTATTTTTGTACACTTATCCATTTCAGATTTGTTTTCTTCATGAAAAGTATGTAAGAGAGGTTGGAAATGTTTGGATAAGTGGTTTCCTATTAGGCAAGATCTCTTTAATGCTTAATGGTGTAGCAATATTTTAATTCCTCATAATATTTGGTTCAGTTGTTGGATTGTTGATGGGACCCCAAAAAAATATATGCTGACAAAGGAGGATGAGCATGCATGTATGGTTACAAATACTAACAAGTTGGTAAGGTTAAAATATTTACAGGTCATAAGCAAGGTTCATTTTAAGACACCTTTAGAAAATTGGAGGTGGAAAATACCTAGCGAATATCCCTAGAACCGGTTTCAGTGAAAGGTGAATTTGATAGTTTTCCAAAACCAAATTTTTACCAGTTTTTTTGAGCCAGAGAGACTACAGATTTTTAGACACTGACACCTCATTGACATGCATCAACAAGAGCTCACTAACGTCATGTTGACGTGTGTTAACAAGGGCCATTGATGTGCGTCAACAAGGGCTATTGACGCACGTCAACGACCCTTGTTGACGTGTGTCAATGGCCCTTATTGACACCCATCAATTACTCCTCTTGACACATGTCAATAAGGGCCATTGATGCGCATTAGGAACCCTTGTTGACGCGCATCAATGACCCTTGTTGATGCATGTCAAGAGGAGACGTTGATGCGTGTCAACAAGGGACATTGACGCACGTCAACAAGGGTCATTAATGCACATCAATAACCCTTGTTGATGCATGTTAATGGCCCTTGTTGACGCATGTCAATGACCCTTGTTAACGTGCATCAATTAATTTCATTGACCCTGGATTTTTCCTATAAATACCCTCCCATTGGTCATTTTCACGTTTACACTTTCCGGCTCTCGATTTTTTTTGTATATAGGAATCCATCATTCTCAAAGACTCAAGAACAACTACAATGGTGACTACAAGTGCATCCCAATTGCAAGCTAAAGACAAAAATCTAGTCCTATCCATGGGCAAGATCATCTACAGGAATCCTTTGTGCCCCCACATCCATAATGTTTTACATATGACTTTTGTATACAAGGATTTAATCGATGTATGTGAGTTTAGTGGGATCGTTAAGATGCCCCATTTCGAAACAGACCAAGATATTTTGAACTACCTTCTCTCGTCTTATAATACAGAGGATGACCTGCTTTATGTTACTATGAATGATGGTTGATTGTTTTAATTCAGTATCGACCCAACTGACATTCATCAGTTTATGGGCCTTCCATTCAGAAATTTACCCTTTGTTACAATGAAGGCAACACTCATCGAAGACGATAAGAAATATCTCGAATCGATGTTCGGTTTCCATGTTGATTGTAAGTATAATTCGTTTTCATTCGTCATTTTTTATTCAATTTTTGATTGTGATACAATTTAATGTTATATTAATTCCCACTATTTTTCGGCATTTGCAGCTCATGTCAATAAATCTAGGTGTGGTGTGGATACGCAAGAAATTGCACACCACTTTCTTGCTGCAATGATTTCCTTTTTTTAATCCAGAATAGTTTTGTAGGGTCAACAAACAGATATACCAAACTGGGCCATTACATACATTGTTGCAACTATCGCAAAACAAAAATTTGATTGGTGCACCTTTTTATCAAAAAAATAAAAACTGACATAACAAATGCAAATCTTTCATAAAAACTTGTCATTTACTCCACAAACTATCTCCTTGGCCTTTATTATGAGGCTCTTTTAAATTTAAAAGACAAACCAATTCCCACTTGCACTGACGAGGCATTGATGAAGTTGTCAATTCCATTTGAAGAACAACATGTGTAAAATATTAAGTTTGTATTTTGACATTACACTGTGCACAGGTATTAACAATTTACTATTTGTAAAGAAGATTTATGGAAGCCCTTCCCTGAAAAAAGGCATTATTAAGAGGAAGAGGCCAACAACATGCTGAGGCTTTGGGATATTCCCAATCTGAAATGGAAGCTAGCTCCTCTCCGAACCCCCAACAGTTTGAATTTGTTAAACGCTAGAGAAGTAATACCTTTTCATGTATTATTTACAAATTCCAAATTTGTATTTTCATTTTCCAATTTAAATTTTACCCAATTGAATTGACATACAATTCAATGTTGATGACATTACAGGGACTTTGGACCATATGCATGTTTCGGAAACTCAACCATCTTCCCCAACTCACTTAGTACAGTCGCATGCATTTGTATCTTCTCAATAACCACCAATTACTACTCCAACACGACCACCCTTAGCACCATGACAAGCTACCCCTCAACAACAAGGTATAAGTTTTTAAATACTACTTCGTTTAATTTCATAGTTTTTGCATTGTTTTCTAGTTTTTCATATGTTTTTTCTCAAACTTTTCAGCACATTGCAGTCCTCCTTCTGTTCAAACAGTGGCACCACCCCCCCTCAACCAGTAATATTTAAAATGCCAACCAAAGGATCAGGAAAAAAGAACATTGGTAAATGCATGCCAATTGCTCTGGCCCTTAGCGGGACACTAAACATTGCCCTCCTCCTTTTGAATTTCAACCCTCTCACTTGGTGTCTTGCCTAGTGCAACGGGCATATCGGTTTTGAATAATATAAATTTAGATGAAGATTACTTAAGCATTGATAGCAATGAACCAACTGGATTTTTCAATACCCGTGAGATGATTCAAGGCCAGCAGGTATACTTCAATTTCAACATACTTTACCTTATTGAATTACATTTCTCTTTAGATTTATTTGTCTGAATCTTGATTAATTTTATCACAAACAGGATCAAGCCACCCAAAGGAAGAAAAAATTAGTAGTTGATCAACCCGAAAGCCCCCATACCTCTCCAACGAGATCATCTTCATCAGATACGGATGGTGAACAGTTGCTACCTTTTCCTTTAGAGAACTTAATTGGTTATGATTGTCAATCCCATGTCAGTGAGTTTATTCTACCTCATATCAGTCAGCTCATAGAGTGGGAGAGAAGGGATAAAGTACTTATCAATGAGATTATTAGTCGTTATGAAAATTATTGGCAAAGGGATAGTTTATACGCTGCAGTCTAGAATTAACCTAAGAAGATGGATTCCTTACTTACCTAAGTAAGAAGTGGGGCTGTCACGTATAACAACAACTATAAAGATGATATTTTGGATAAGACATTAAAAAAATTAGAAAATATTAGTGCTGAGGCCCCATGCATATTTTAACAAATGGTATAAGGACAAGGATCTTGTAGCAGTTGCAAATGCCGAGAGAGATAGAGCAGTCGTAAGTATTATAACTTTCAAATAATAATTTTTGTTAATTTAAAGTTTTCTTATTTTAGTAATATGTTGAATTGATATTAATTTTTTTTGTGCAGTTGAAATATGAAAATTTGAAGAGTCAAGCAAAGGTTTTCCAAGTTCACTTGGAAACAACAAAGAACAGTTTATCTGCAATGAAGAATTTGAAGGAAAATATTGTTTTGGTTAACAAACAAAACAATACACTGAAACGGATAATTAAAGAGCATGGCTTCGACCCTGAAATATTATTCAAAGCTAAGGCAACAACTGATCCAAATTTTCTGTCCCATGGAGATGTGACAAAGAAAGAATTTCAAAAAATCTGGACATTGTTGCGGAATATCTCATAAGTTCTGGGGTTATTTCTGCCGTTTGGGAAAGGGGTACAACCACAGGTGAAGAAACCATTGGGGAAAGGAGCACAAGAGTTGAAATGGATATATAAAAAGAGGGTTGAAATTTTTCATTATTGGGTAAGTACATGAAGTTGGTGGACAATTCTGTGGACATAAAAACCCAAAATAAAGGAACCGCGATCGCGGTTTTTAAACCGTGATCATGGTTCCTGAATTCCAGGTTCGGTAATTACCGAACCTAAAATCACGATCACAGTTTAAAAACCGCGAGCATGGTTATAAACCACAATCGTGGAACTCTGAGACAAAAATTAGCAGTCCCGCGACTCCTTATTTTCCTCATTTTTCATTTCAAACCGTGATTTTTCCTAAACGTTTTTCACTCACGCTTTGAATACCACCTCGAAATTTCTCATCAAACTTCTGGATAGCGATAGATTCAACCATGCTGCCAAGACGAAGAGGTAAGTCCTCGATTGTAATCATTTTTTTGCATTTTAGGTTTTTTTTTTACATTTTCATGGGTTTTTTGAAATGTTTGTTTATGTATACAATTTTCTTGTTTTATCAGTTGTTCGGCAAGCTCGAAATTGTGCAAACCATCAAAAAATTCCTCAAAACCCACCGAACATTCCTCAAAACCCTCTGAACATTCCTCAAAACCCTCCTCCAAACATAGATCCGCCTCCTGTGGCTCCTTCTGTCCCCATTGAGCCAGCATGAACGCAAGATAATATCATTGGAATAATATGAGAAAATAAAATTGTCATTGAGAACCTAAGTCAAACTATAAGACAAAATCATGCTACAAATCCATCCCGCATGACTTTAGCCAATACATTGCAAACATTGATTGGTGAAGTCGAGTCTACAACCAACCAAATACATAGATGAAACACCTTTAGAAGTGACTGTAGGCGGTGGTATGTGGATAAACTATCCCATGCGGCCATCAAAGACAAAAAAATTGGAAAATACCCCATTTGTGCATTATTTACTGACCCTAGAACTAATGCCCCCCCTGCAGTTACTTGTAAACGGTTCCCAATCCATTGGTGCCATGATGAAAGAATCAAAATTTTTTTTGGGACCGATGGTGGATGGTTTTTGATTATCCACCATGCAATAAAAATGAGGTTCCTCTTTATTTTTTGAAGAAATTATATTGCGAGTTCGTGCTCAATGAGGTCCCAAATTATTTTGAATTTTCTGACTTTTTTGGTCGAGGAGGTGGCTCTGCACAGAGCAGACCTGGTGCACACGTGTAGGTCAGCCTAGGATCCCTCATGCCCCAAAACCCCCACTATCTTCAGTTATCCCTCCTACAGTGAAGGAGGTTGTGGAGATTGATACATTGCATGCATTGAGGGAGCTCACTGACACTCTCACCTAACATAGTGACCAGATTGCATCTGGTGATGTTGGTGGAGGCGCCAGTTCTAGTGCACCACACCACTGTGGATCATGTGGTGCCATATGCACTGCAGGTGAGACATCATTTGTTGGTTCACAGGATTTCTTTTCTATAGATGAGATGTTGGGGAATGTTTTTGGAACTGGTGCCACTGATATTGGTCTTTCACAGGTAAATTTCAAATAAATTTAAATTATATATATATACAATAGTTTAATTCACATGTTTGAGATATATATATATGTATATATATATATATATATACATATGTATATATATTTGATTGTACGTCATGTACATACATGTAAAAAACTAATTTTTTATTTTATTTTAAATAGCAAGAGCCGGTGAAGGAAACATCTAGCGTCGACATGCTAGCTACTGCGGCTGGGCATGTTTCAAACGTAAGTTTCAAGTTGTACAAACTTACATTTTTTAATTTCATTTGATTGCACTAGATTATTATTATAATGTTTCACGTGTATGTTGTACATGTATTAATATTTTTCTCTTTTATACACAGGAGCCTGACTGGGTCATCATCTGCTCAGGGAACTGAGGCTACTGGCATGCCTCACATGAGTTTTACGCAGGTTAGTAAATCTCTTTACACTTTGTTTCTAATTATTGGAAGTTCACGTGGATTACATGCTTTGGACCTCTGTTATGTGGTGCACAGTCATGTAGATTTTAATATTGATTTGTACATGTGTTTTTTGTATAGCTTATGACTGCTAGAGAGACTCCTCCATATATGCAGACTGTGGAGGCTGCTGTAGATACTGCCATAGCATCTGCAGATCCACTAACTGAGGTACAATTTTTTAAATTTGTTAAATTTTGGAGGTTCATTATTTCTTATTACTTAAATCTACAATAACAAATTTTGTATGTATATGTGAAATAATTAATTTAAAAATTAATTATTTGTATGTAGCTTACCCCTCGTGAGTCTATTGTTGTCCCTGCGACGCGTTAACAACAAATTGATAGGGATCATGACATTGCGGTAAGATTTCACATGCATTTTAACTAAATTGTACAAGTTTCTAAATTTTGAATGTATTTTAAAATTTTGGGTGTTAAAAACTTGTTGTTTATGAATGTGCAAGTTAGGTTGCAGGCATGCTTAGAAACACCTAGGACCACATGGATGAAATCCGGAAGTGGCATCTCCCTCCACTACATCCCCAAGGTCGTGGACGTGCTACTTATAGCAAGGCGAATAGAGGGAAGATGTTTCATGAGTAGATTTATAGTCCACCTGGATGTACATATGTGGTCATGAGTAGATTCATAGTCCATTGTATATATATAGCCTTTTGTGACCGCATGTGGTCCCATATGTACATTATGACACACTTAGTTTGAGATGTACGCATACATTATGAACTTATACATATATATTTTCAGAGACATGCGTCTGGAGCACACTTTGTTTGATTCTTATATATATCCATGTGTGTTGGTTTTCATAACGATAAATCTGAACTATATATGTTTGATTTGATTTCATTGCATGTATGATCTATCCTTCTATTTATATCATTATAGAATAAATTGTTAGACATTGAAGAAATCTAATAAGAGTATCTGTAAACTGAACAATTGATAAATAAAGAACATGATTCTATAATAAATTGTGTTTTTGAGTACACATTAGTAACCAGATCAGAGGGAAGGAGCAAGGGCCACTCCTCTCCGATGTGAATGGAAGTTTTATTTATTTCTTGTTCAGCTATTCTAATGTTTTTTACTTCTAGTATTAATGTGCTTGAATTATCTAGACAATATTTTCATTCATGTATGTTTATGTTTTCATGATCATAGAATTAGAAGTATTGTCCCCAGTTCTTACTATCTTAAATAAATTCAGAATAGATCCTTTAATCATGGAAGTTGTGTTATTTCCAGTTTGATTAAGTTTACATTCTTAATATGTTCCAAATCGTCTCTTCATTGCAAATAGGCTTGGACACAACATTGATATTGACAAAGTATTAAATTATTAAAGCGTGAGTATGATCCAAAAAATAGATCTAGAAGTACCAAATTATATGTATTTACTTTTTGAAACTTGGAAAATATATACCCTCAACATGTTCATCATTATGGAAAATGGCGAAGTCAGGTTGATGATGATTCTTATTATATTTTGTGTATTGACTATGTGGCGGTTACACAATTACCGCGACGGTTGCGGAACCGCTTCTCTTCACAGAGTAGCAATTGCAGGATTGCTATCTATAGGCACAGCAGTTACGTAATTGCCGTGGTGATTATGCAAACACCTCCTGTAGAAATTAGTGATTTTGTCCTTGAGGATGCCAAAATGGGAATCTAAATAGTTGAAAATGTTTGGACTTCCCAAACCAGTTCGTTTCTCATCTCCTTTCATCCTTGGATATAACAACTATAAATGCAAGCACATTTAATCATCTAAGTAAGTCATTTGGAGTGAATTCAAGTGTGAGAAAAGGGGGAAAGTTTTCAAATTGTTCTGGTTTTGTTCATAGACAACTAAGTTCTTTCTCGTTGAGGGTTATAAACAAGTGATGCAAGTAGAGAGATCTTAAATCCTTGTTAAAGGACATCTTTTGGTAGTGATCTTGTATTGTATTGTATTGAAGATTTATATAGTGAAGTGAATAAATTTCTTACCTAGCTAGAGTTTTTCCCACATTGGGTTTCTCTAGGATAAAATTCTTGTCTCCTTGTCTTGCATATCTAAATTTCAGTATTGTATGAATGATTATTTGATAACATACTGGATAATAATAACTTTGGTAATTGTTCATTTATCATCACTAAGATAAGATCCATTTATTGTTTAAAAGATGCAGTTTATGGATAAGAGATTTTAAGATCAAGTGTTTTTGTGTGGTTTAACTTGTGTTGACATTTTTAGTTAGATACCCCTCACCCAGAAGGGTAGTGAAAGTGATGAAGGTATCCTCATTCCTTTTGAAGAATATATTTCCACCAAGAAGTGGAAGTAAGGAATACGAAACATGGCTCGTAGTGAGATGCACATGAGACTGAAGAAGAACGTTTCTACAAGATGGAGGTAGATGTGGCAAATCTATCCAAATATGTGGGAAATATTTCCTTGTCTATGGGAAATATTTAGTCCATCATGGGAAGAACAACCCCATACCAAACTTACTCCTCCATTCAAAGAGAAGGTGAAGATATAAATTTATCCTTATGATGGGGACATGAATGCCGATAAGTTAGACCATTGGCTAACTCAAATTGAGGTATATTTCAATTTGCATCAAATCAATGAGAGTCAATAAATTTCATTTTCAAGGTTAAAATTAACCATTCATTCTTTAACCTGGTTTGAAAACTATGTTCATTCCTTGGTTGTTAAGAATCTTCCACCTATTTCTAAGTGGGATGAATTTAAGAGGCCAATTAAAAATAAATTCTATCGTATTTGTTACGATGAAGAGAGGTCCATGTATTAAAAATATCTCAGGAAAAAACAAGGCCAAGATGTACAAGAGTACACCAACGAGTTTTGGAAGAAAGCTGTCTAAATGGGAAAATATCTCCAAGTACATTGGTGGAATCCATAACCACTTGAGGAAACCCATTCTCTTGGCCAAGTCAGTGAATGTAGATGAGACTTGTTCTCAAGCCCACTATCTAGAGAATGCCAGGTGAACGCTAGAGGAGGTGGTGTTTCGGTGCGCGAAAGGGTCATTGCTTCTGAGTTACTTCGTTCGGGCGTAGTCCCTTAAGAGCCCTGAGACCAAAATATCGTTCAACTTCAACGGGTGACTACTCGGACTCTGTGGCACCTAGAGAGGCCTTGTCTAATCCAACAGCTCGATGTAGGGACCCTCTACAATATCCTCTCTCGATTTTTTCCTTCTCATTTTGGTGCTCTCGCTGTCCTATTGTGCAATTGCAAACACGCGAACGGTGGGTAGTGTAGTTAGAGCCAGTGTAAGGTTGTCAAACGCTATAGTCCCCTTTTGCAAATGGTGGGTCAGACGTGGCACCTAGAACCGACTATGCCGGCACATCTCCGGTGGCTAGGTGAAATAGTGCAGTTGGAGAGGAGGTAGTTTTTTGGTGCTACATCAAAACATGTACAGGTGGCCAGGTGAACGCTAAAGAGGGTGTATTACTTCCGGGCTACTTCGTTCGGGCGTAGTCCCTTAAGAGCCCTGAGACCAAAATATCGTTCAACTTCGACGGGTGACTACTCAGACTCCATGGCACCTAGAGAGGTCTCATCTGATCTAACACCTCAGCATAGGGACCCTCTACAATAGCCTCTATCGGTTTTTTCCTTCTCATTTCGGTGCTCTCGTTGTCCTTTTGTTTGCAAACGCGGTGAAATAGTGTAGTTGGAGCCAGTGTAAGGTTGTCAAACACTATATTTGCAAACGGTGGGTCATGGCACGAACTGTCTACGTTGGTACATTCTGAGGTGGCCAGGTGAACGCTAGAAGATGTAGTGTTTCAGTGCATGAAAGGGTTATTTCTTTCAGGCTACTTCGTTCGGGCGTAGTCCCTTAAGAACTCCGAGACCAAAATATCGTTCAACTTCGACGGGTGACTACTCAGACTCTGTGGCACCTAGAGATGCCTCGTCTGATCCGACACCTCAATGTAGGGACCCTCTACAATAGCATCTCTCAGTTTTTTCCTTCTCATTTCGGTGCACATGCGTAGGTATGGTCTTGTAAACACTTAGGGAGGAGTTGTTTTCAAAATTTACAACATTTTCAAAATATGCAACTTTTTCAAAATTTACAACATTTAGGGACCCTCTTTTTCAAAATTTACAACATTTCATCAAAATTTACAAACAAAATTTACAACTTTTTCAAAATTTACAACTTTTTCAAAATTTACAACTTTTTCAAACACTGAAAGATTCTCTTAGCTTCGAGAATTTAAAATTCTCTACTAACAGTGCCAACCACGTGAAGGTGGAAGCTTTTTTGGCACCACTAACCTAAACATGAAAGTGTTAGTCAAAGAAATTTAAGTTTTAAATCAAAACCATATACTATTTATATATGTACAAAATACACAAATTTAAAATAAAATATATATTCAAACTTAAATCTAGATCTTTAAACTAAAAAAATTATATATATATTGAAAAGAAATTATATATACCAGACATGAGCATTGTAAATTCATTCCAATGAACCATCAGGATTGGATCTACTCTTAAGAGCAGACAAGATTGCTTCATGATCTGACTCTCGAGCCTTCCAAAGAATCTTGTTATTAGGCCTTCCTCGATATCTATACAGCTGAATATTTTTCGCTAGAATTAGATGTGAATATAAGAGTATTTTCCTGTGTGTCTCAATGTCTTCAAACACCCAAATAGAGGAGTTTTTTAATAGATACCGTCGAAGCCAAGTTCTCAGTAACTACCACTGACCCTGTAGGATACTCAATATCTTTTCCATCTATAATAGGAGAAGTCAACTTATTTCTTTCCTCGATGCAATGATATAAGAAATAGTTTTTTCCTTCTTCATTGTCTTCTATCGTAATTACTGCAAACACATGTCCTACAAAAAACTAACCAAGGTTGAATAAATTAAATTTAAATTACATATTAAAATTTCAATGGACATAACTCAATACAAAAATTAAATAAATAACCATAAATACCTTGTCGCACCAAAATCAAAATTTCGTCAAAGTCCTTGGATGTTGTAACTTCATCTGCAGAAACAAGTCGTAATGCTTGTGGAGGTTGATAACTAGGAAGCAGAGTTAGAGGCCTACAAATCCATCCTTCCACCCATTCTTGTGAATCACACTTAGCAGTGACAAATTTGATACAAGAAGCACAAAAAATGTCAACTTTCTTGTCCATACATCCCACGAAGTAGCGTCTGAGCTATAAAATGAGTGCATATCACTGGACCCAGTGAGTGTCATACAATCCTCATAGTTAGCAATATTTTTTTCCTCTATCAACTAAAAATATCTGCAAACTATATAATTTGATTGAGAACCCTCGGGCCATGTTGTTAGTACACCTTTCCACTATTCTCTTTGCATCTTTTAATTTAGCACCATCTTTGTACTTCAACTCTTCTTTTGCAAGAGCTCTTTTCACACATGGCCCTGCACTGTCATGCTCTCCTTTTCCATGTCCAGCCTCAGTGAAACTCCAAATATGTTGCACACCCATCTTGACATGCATTCTGCTCATCCAATAAAACATTCGTGCATTCTTAAACTGAGACGTGCAATTATCTGACCATATATAATGTTGTTTGAAGTGGATGTCCCTATTAGACAAGTTTCCATAAAATAACTGGAAACACCCCTGCACAAATTCAGTACAATGAGTATGATCATCATTAATATAAAAGTGGTACTCTCTTAAAAAAATTTGATCATTCTATGTACTGTCAGGAGAATGTAGAAATGCTATATGCACAAAAATGGCAACTTGTACTAAGTTGTAATATTGTGATTGAACCTCCATTTGTGGTTGCAATGTGTAATTCTCTGTAAAATCAACCACTGAAACAATAGTACCAATAGGAAATGTGTCTTTGCATAGCTTGAATTGTTCATCTAACCATCGAGCTCTATGTGTATGCCTCGCATACTCATAAACAATTTCATCCTTAAATTTTCTCATAAATTAGAAAAATGGGCATTTGTTATGTAACTAGCTCACACCGTTTTGACTCTTTTCCATCTTTCAACTGGTATACAACTGATTTATATTTATCAAAATCAACTAAATTATTTCCTATTGTACCTTCAATTTTCTCATGGATGCAACTTTCCAATTTAGGTAATTCGCCGCATGTACTGCAACTTCCATCTAAACAATCCTGACTATAAAAAAATTGTCTAACTTCTTTTTTCACAAAATATAGTAAGAATGAAATCCCTGGAAGATATTGGTGGAACTTGAACACCACATTCCAATAACATAGTTTCAGAATGAAAATTAGAACGAATACGTAAAAATTTAGCATAATGCATCGCAAATTCAACATGTTGCCTACAACAAGTGGTGCGAGCATGGTTGATTTTCACATAGAATGGTTTCAACATTTCAAAAAAATGATGACTAATGTTACTTTCCAGATTCTCTTGTTCAAACTTAAGAAAAAATTGAGTTTGAGTCATATCTAAGAAATGCTTTGGATGTGGTTCATGATTAGTAGAACCAACTCTTCGTTTTATAACCTATCTTGTATTAGGTGAAACTCAAGTGTTATCATGCCAAAATTTAATAACAAATTCTCTTATAGCATCAGAATTATTTTTGTCCTTACGTGGTGCTCTAGCAGAAAATACCCAAAAATCAGCATTATTGAGTGATTGAAGGATATTACTTCTTTCAATTGCTTTCATTAAAGTTTTTCGATTAACTTGCAACATTCGAATTGTTTACGTAATCAAACGTTGTTTTTTTATTAATTCACTTACAACAGTAGTAGCAAGTACACGATGCACAATATTACTATCCCAAGTGTGTCTCTTGACACCAACAGTGTGATATGCATCATGAAGGTTTTTCAACAATTGTAGAGGCTTGACCATGTATATTAGATGTTGTCAATCCTAAGGTGTTTAATGTAGGTCTCATTTTAATCAATTTCATCAAACTAACCAACAACTTACATCTTTAGGAATCATTTAAATTTTCAAAATGATTACCCCAAATTTCAGTGGCTTTTCATCTGATTTTTCATTTAGAAAGTTTGTCAGACATTGGTTTCAAAATGTTTTTATCAATTTCAATAAAAAAATAAGGTTTCTTACGTAAAATCCTAGGAGGTGTTTTTGTCAAATTTTGCTTGTCTACAGTTTCAACATGAATTTCCTTATTCACATTTTCATTGTCTCCTTCAATTTCAACATTTGCTACATCATGAGTATTTAATTCCTTTTCAACATTGACAGTAAAAACTTCTTCATCACGAGTATTTAATTCAACTTCAACATTGATAGTAGAAACATTACCTAGTTCTTCATTGCTTCCAATAGTTGGGATTGAATATGAACCTCTTCTAGATTCACGAAGTTTCCGCATTCGCTCAGCATTTTGAATTTTGATGGCCTCTAATTCATTTGGTGTTTTTTTACTTAATGACTTCCTTTTTTGACTTCATTTTTTATTTGCCATGATGTTTTGCTTCCAGTGATAGGAAAAACATACAAAAAAGACAAAATTTCATAGTAATTCATACAGTAAGGTTAGAGAGTAAAAATCACATGGTAATTCAGACATTGGGATGTGTGTAAATATGATTTATGAACTGCGAGCGCGCTTTATAAACCGTGATTGCGGTTTATAAAGCATGCTCGCGGTTTATGTAAAAAAACTGCAATCATTCTTTATAAACCACGATCGCGGATCTATCTGCCGAACCTAAGCCTCGGAAAAGCTTTGTTTTTCCCCAACCAAAGCTATGGAAGGTCATTATGAAGTGTAAAAGGTCAAAAAACCTCAAATCTGCTCTTCCAAAGACTTGAACCCTGCTAAAAAATTGAAAAAATTTCACAAAAATGGTTCCATCACGTAGGGGAGACTCTTAGCTTCGTAGAAATATTGTTTTTAAAGTGAATAGAATAAGATAAATATCATTTGATAATTTTTTACTAATAATAGGTCTTTAAGACATTTTTTCCTGTGAATGTTCATGTCTACGTTTAAGACTATAAGTTTTGTTTCACTTATCAAAATATGATAAAACTTATACCATCCCAAGCGTGGAAAAATATTATACACGTTTAAAAAAAAAATTGATTTCGATATTTTTTGATATAGTTATGGCGGGCAAACGGAAAGCGCTTCGTTTTCTTAATATTTTCAAACCACTTTCACGGAAAAAATCATTAAAAAAAATATTGGTAAAAAAATACAAAATAAAATCCATCCCAAGATAGACAACTACATCTAACATTTCACCAAAGGAAAAAAAAAAAAACTAGATTTGGTCATCCAAAATGCGGGCAAACGGACTACAATCTTATAAGTTTTAAAAATAAAAAAAACTAAGTCATATAATTTTAAGTGTTTAATATAGCTAAACTTGTCCGTTTTTAAAAAAAATTAGTATTTTAGAAACTAGATTCCAAATTCTACGATTCATATTTATATAAATTTTTCTAATTTAGAGTGCGTGTATAGCTAATAATCCCTACAAGTTGAGATTTTGCTGTTTTTTTGCAATATGACGTCCACAAATGACCCTATATTTGTCCATCAACTTCCTGCACTTACCCGAGAGCTTTGTCAGATGGATTTCAACCCACGTTTACAAGAAAAAATATGAAATAATGATTGAGTGGATTAAAAAAGAAACAAAAAGATTAAAGAAAATGCAAATAGTAGCCTATACATGTCTAGATAGTAGAAGTCTGGAAGAGTATAACATTGGAAGAATATGTACATCTGAACTCTAAAGGCCTTGCAAATTAGTATTCGACAAATGCATGTAACAAACATATTTTTAAAACAAAAATTGGTATTCTACAAATCTAAAATAGTAATTATATAAAACAATTTTTTTATAAATAATTGTATTTAAATAAATGTGAATATATATACCTATAAAATCTTTAATGATAACAAGAGTTGAAACAAAATATGATAAAAAGCCTCCTTAGTTAATATTTGCATCTATAGATTTAATATGAAATTGAATAAATAACCAGAGTTAAAATGTAAGGTGACAAACAATAAAAGTAAGGTCAAGGAGATACCTATTTAAAGCTGAAATTATCCATTATTAATAGCTTCTTCAAAGTCAATGTTCTCTACTGTAGAGTGTGACGATGCACTAATTCAAGTCTCATCCCACAAAGTTTAAACACATCATCAAAGCATTTTGAAAATAAAAAAATAAATTAAACATAATTGTAAAAACTCAAGGAATGTCATATGATAGGGTTTAAGCTACCTCTTGTCTTTTAGATGGCCATGAAAAAGCATATGGAAGGAAAATGAGAAATCATCCTTCATAGCATGCTAGATGATCTTCTATTCAAGAAAACTCAACACAAAAAATGAACTAGTATATAAATGGGTGAGTTTCTTGAAATTGTCAGTCTTGAGAAGTGAGAGCTTCTTCAGATGGATGTCAACCCACGTTTTCAAGAAAAAAGATGAAATAATGATTGAGCGGATTAAGGAAGAAACAAAAAGATTAAAGAAAATGCAAATGATAACATGTACATGTCTAGATAGTAGAAGTCTAGAAGAGTATAATAGTGGAAGAATATGCAGATCTGAACTCTGAAGGCCTTGTAAATTAGTGTTCGACAAATGCATGTAAAAAATATATTTTTAAAACAAAAATTGGTATTCAAAAAATTCAAAATAATAATTATATAAAATAGATTTTTTTATAAATATTTGTATTTTAAAAAATGTAAATATATATACCTCTAACATCTTTAATGATAACAAGAGTTGAAACAAAATATGATAAAAAGCCTCCTCAGTCAATATTTACATTTGTAGAGTTACAATTGTGTTCACTATTACGTACAAACTAACTACAAACTATTATATTCAAATTTGTTAATATGAAATTGAATAAATAACCATAGTTAAAATGTAAGGTGACAAACAATAAAAATAAGGTCAAGGAAATACTTATTTAAATCTAAAACAATCCATTATCAATAGATTCTTCAAATTTGATGTTCTCTTTTGTAGAGTGTGACGACGCATCAATTCCAGTCTCATCATTGGGAACAATTGTACTTGTAGATGTATTATTTTCACCTCTTTTTTCGGAAAGGGAATTCTAATGCACAATTTCTCTGTTGAATGGAAATGTTTCCATGGAGTAGCGAGAAACATAACACCTCATGCAACTTTCCAGTTTTTTATCCAACTTGTTTCTCAATTTTGATTTTATAAATGATAAAGAAATGAAAACCCTTTCATCCTCCATAGACCCCAAAATCATTGTTTGGCATAACTCATATAATTTGAAATATTCATTGATGTCTTCTTGTAAGAAAATACTTTGATAGATTCCTCTCCAAATCCTTGTAATAACACCACTCTCAAAAGGTTCATCTAAATTTTTATATTGGTTCCTCATTGTTGTTGCAAAATTTGTTGATTGAGAATTTAATAAATCAACATTCAGTATACCTTTGATTTCCATATCCTTGACCTCTAAAGTCTTTGTGAAATATTTAATTATCATACCCATGGATTTATGGAAATGCTTTCTTACAAATTATACACGAGCACCTTCAGTATTCCAAAAATTAGGATTCATCACACCCATTGCTTCAAGAATTTTATCTTTGGAGAAACATTGTCTAATTTCTGAATATAAGGATTCTGAAAAGATTTATTCTTATTTCAACTGTAACAAAATTAAAGAGATTACGTGTCACAGGAACTTCTTCTCTTTCCGATCCTATAATATCTTGATGTTTTTGTAAAATGTGCAGTGGTATGTCCCTCCCATTAACATTGATGCAAAAGTGATCATAGATATTAAATCTAAAATAGTTACTGGGATTCTTAAGATCTAATAAAGCTTTTCAATTCTCAAAAACATGTGTATCAAAACTATCTTGGGAATAATACAAGATATCAAGACTTTGACATACCATTTTTCTCATCCATAAAAAATCCACAATATAGATTAATCTCCCATGTGCATGCTTCATCAATGTATTGATCTCTTGCAACATTGGAAGAATACCAACCAATGTAAGTAATGTCTCCAAATCATTTAAACAGAACAATAAATCCCTCACCCTATCAACTTCATGATGATATTTGTGCATGAAACCAACCAAAAAAGGATATTCCTCATGAACTCTGCATGCAGGTTCATACAAAGAAATCCATCTTGTATCAAGATCCTTCAAAACTTTTTTTCCATCTGTAATTCCAATAGTGAATTTTTGGAACTCCAAAAATTGTCTTAGGCTGCTTTCCATATAGGGATGAAGTTCTCTTATAAGGTCTTCTACTTTAGCAACATTTTCGTAGTTACCATTTTATACGCTAAATTCATTTTGTGAGCCATACAATGAATTGTTAGCATATAAGGGGCCACTGTTGTTAATCTAACACACAACCATGTTTGGTGACCCTGCATGACTGATGCACCATCTTCTCCAATGCATACCAACTTCGTAGCAATTTCATAATTATTCATTCCTGCAATATCTTTCAAATGAGAATCAACTATTTTATGTAGGTTTTCGGCATTACAGTTTTCCACCATTTTCATAAAACCCAACATATGAGGTGTCCTTATATGATTTTATAAAGTATAGACATGGATACATACCCATGAAATGTTGTCAACTATTGTCACTTCATCAATTTAAACAAAGATAAAATTTGCTTTTTTTTACATTCTCTTTCAAATCTTCCTTCTCTATCATTGAAAGGCATTTTTCCATTTCCCATGCACTACCATCAGACCAATGAGACCGAGGAACATTGTGCATTCCATTATATTGATATAAAAATTTGAAATCAAGGAAATACAAAATCAGTCTTCCTTTCTTTAGTATGTCAAATTAAGTAGAGAAATGTATGAGTTTTGCATGCAGATTTGATTGATTCATCTTACCAATTTGTGATGTGATCGTTCCTCCCTTTTCCATGAGATGTCTGTGTTTTTTTTTCTCTGCTACGTATTTAACATGCATGCATTATTTTTCAGTTTTCCACCTGTGTGTTTTGATTTTATGGCCATCCTCCCCCGTTACAGTCAAATATTTTTTTCCACGGTGTTTTTCTATAGTGTCCATCTTTAGTTACATTTTTTGTTGCTTTCCCAATTTCCACATACATATTGTACATGTAAATTCAAATAGGATCTCTTATGAATTAGATGGCTATACAGGTTTGATAAATAGAAATTTGTTAGCCCAAACAAAATTGTATGTACGCCCAATTGTCCACATATTCTTGTTTGTTTTCAATGTTTTATTGTTTTGAGTAGAATTTTGAGCATTTTCAGAATCACTTGGTTTCCTCTTTCATGAACCAGAATTTGAATTTGATTTTTTGTTCCATTTTTTTGAGTATTTGTATGTGTGATATCTTGATGCACTCCTGGTTACACCCCAATAGGAAGAATATCTTCAAGATTTGGCATCTAAACAATTATATCTTCAAGATCTGGCATATTATCATAGGTGTCATTTGTTTGATATTGTGCATAATGCATGCACACCTCAATAATACCTTCCACACAGGTTATTATTTTGATTCTTTTTGGTGGCAACTATATGGTTGTTGGTAGTTTCAATATCTGTATCAGCAAAGTTTCCAAAATACTTGAATAGGGACTTCTGAGATTTCTTAGTTACTTTTAGGGTCTTCGCATTCTGAGGACTAGCACGTTCCATTTTTAGGGTCAGTAAAAGAACAAAATAGCACTTTAGAGTTAAAATTCCTATCACGTGTCAACTATGGCAATCCCTGTCATGTGTCAACAACTAACCCCCTTGTCGTGCATCAAAAAACATGTCAAATTTCCCTGTCGTGCTTAAAAAATGCATTAATTATCTCTGTCATGTGTCAAGAAGGGTGTCAACTATCTCTGTCTCACATCAAGAAGGTGTCAATTGTCTCTATCGCATGTTAAAGAAGGTGTCAAATGTCTCTGTCGCATGTCAACTCTATCCCTATCACTCTTTAACTACTTACCCCCTTGTCGCGCATCTGCACTTCCTCCTTGTCACGCATCTGCAATACCTCTTTATCTTGCATGAGACCATATCCCTGTCACACATCAACAAAAAACCCCCTTATCGTGCATCAACAACTATCACCTGTCGCTCGACTCTAAACTAATGATAGGCAAACAACAATCTATGGTGCTTAAGAGTATGCGAGTTCAAACTTCACGGTATTGGTAATCTTGGTAAGCTACTTTTGGTAGTACCATAGTATACTACTTGGTAAATCACCTAGGTTTTTATAGGAGATGTTTTTCAAATGTAGGTGAAGCTGACCCCCAAGAAAAATATATACTGTAAATTTTAGGCGAACAGGACACCGACCCGCTCAGGAAAAATTACCTTTTCAAATTTTTCCTAAAATGAAATTTTTGCACAATATTACAAATATTTTCACTACTAAAATTATCCCTGGTCATATGCCACTCTGCGAAACATCATGATGATCATGAAGGAGAATTATAGAAAGATCTTGTACTCACCATCTGTACTGATGCAACAAATAGTGGGTTTAGGCATAAGAATTAACGAAAATGAGGCCATGTGTTCCCTATCTAATGACTTATTTATGTCATCTCTTCTCTAGTGTCGGTGCATATGCACTTTATGGAGATAGAGGAAAGAACTGATTCGTCGATAGGGGATGCATGTTTTGACTACATTAGGTTTTTAGGGTTTTTACAGAATGTTAAACCAGTGGTGGTAAAGGCCACCATTAGAGCCTGAATACTAGAATTCAGAAGAAAATTTTACCTCTTTGTTTTTATATGACCATATTCCAACAAACTACATGGTAGTAAAGAATAGAAAGGGTGCAACACTCAGAGTGATACCTTTGCGACAACACTTGGGTACTAGGGCTGTAGGTTAACTCTGACATTATATGAAAGGGGATTACCTCTAAAAGGAAAGAGAGAGAAAATCTTGGTTAGAATGTGGCTTTTAATAAAATTTCTCTTAGGGTGAGTCAGGTGGAAATGGATATGGAGGCCTTATGCAATTGGAATAGATATGGGAAACTAGTGTCATGCATAAGCATTGATGCCTCTAAGAAATTTTGTCATCACCCAAAAATCTATCAAGGACAATGTGGTAGAGATTAAAAGTTTAGTTTGCCTTATAAGTTGCAGGGGCATGTGGTCAAGCTATAAGCATAGGGACACAAAATTCATAGAAGTGATAATCTTCACCCTAGTTATGATGAGGAAGATCATTTTAGCTTTCCTTGAATGGCGTTACAATGCTAACTATGTAATGAGTGATGTAGACACTAAAATTAGGTCATCACTCCCCTTAGCAGATCCCTCGTCAAATTATCTACCTGGTGAAGATAAAATAACCTAGTCTCATGGGAACCACTTCTTTTCACCCCATATTGATGTCCATTAATGTTGGGGATTAAATTTAACTCATGATCTCATGATATTTACTATTTAAATATCCTAATTAAGATATTATACCTCACACCACCACCTCACCTAGCCACCTCCATCCTCCATGCAATTTAGATCTTAGTATGTTGACAATAACTAACTAAGCCACACTACCTTTTGTAAATAATCAAATAATCAAAGCCTAAACATTCTCCTCTAACCATGGCCCATTCCCACCCGTACATCACCATTAATTTAAGCTTCCGTTCTATTCCTCCAGAATTAAGAGGATATCAAGATCACAAGATTTATTATCAAGGGGATCTGCCTTCATTTGGGTAAACCTAGGAAATCCTCACCCTAGACTGATGCCAGTCACCCTAAACCACCATTAGTCAACCCGAAACTTATTCTTGTCATGTTACCTTTTATTCCATTTGGTAACCTTAGTTTTGAGGTTGGCACATTTAGATGAGCAAGAGAAACGAGACTAGAGCTGCATGCAAGCAGATCCCTAGCATTCACATACTACATCCACACATCCACAGCTAGCATCAGAAGTGATCACAAAGCCATTTTGCATTCACGGGAGAATATGGGGAACTGTGCCCATCACCATTACCAAAGATCTATCCCATCTAATCAACTGACATTGCCATCCAGCCATCAATCTCATACTTAACAGTAAGTATTTTGTTACACCTAACATTCGATCTACTTTCATTTTAGTAGGCTCTGTTACCCTCCATTATCAGTTTCTACTTGCACTCCCATTCTCCCACAATTTACCTTCATGTAAGTTTGCATCATACCTGAGAGCACACAGGGAGATTAAATTTTCCATGCCTGCACTACCAAACATCCTTTCAGAGTATACCTAAGATCATCCATAGAACTTTCCATCATCCTCTTCATTTTCATTGAAGCATTGCATATCATAGAATCCTTACTGGGAGCCAATATTTTAATAAGTTTCTATCACCTAACTCTATCTGATGCCGGTTACCCTATGACCATTCATCGATCAAGTCCTAAATCATCAGTCAGTTACATTTCTAGACCAACATCGGTCCATTCTAGTGTAGTTAGCTACCCTCAAACCAAGAATCAGAGCCTAAATTCTCCATGCTCAAATACCTCAAAACAGCTCTTTCTAGTTTATAACTCAAACCCCATTTCCAGTACCAATACTCTGACAGAGACCCTTTCCCTTAAGATTCAATCATAGCTTAGCTATGTTGTGAACAAATTTGCTTATTGTAGTTAAATGAGATACCCCTATAAATCATCTTTAACTACAGTAGGATTTCATTTATTTTTAACATTGAATTGTAATTAACAGTGGATTAGCAACCTTCTACGAAGTATCACACTTCACCTGGAACTAGCATACACTGGGCAATCCACTGTCATATTTTAGTTAATCTTCTATTTGGTGGTCTTATTGTTCTATTTCAAGCAGTTCCTCCTAGCCAAAAGGAAGCTCTCACAAATCAGCATGTGGATCTAAGAAGTCAAAACACTTACAGTAACCTTCAACCAACCCACATAATACAGGTATTCCTTGTAGTCTTTTTTACCTTTATCTATTTTTTCACTTTCAAAAGGTAAATGCTCTAAGAATTAGGTGAAACATTTTGACACACCCGGTGGGACACATTCAGAGGTTCCTATTACATTTTCTTCATTTCTAGGTGAAAAGTTGTATGTTTGTTTCCTTTTCAAAAAGGTTCTCACATTAAAATTCTCCCCTGGTAATCTTCTCTTCTTTCTAATTGTCTCTAAAGCAATACATTGTCTTTTGGTGCATATAAAAAGAACTCATTCTTCTCTGATTTCATTTTTACTGAATTAGTAGAAAGATCATACTCTCTCCTGTTCATCTTTTTGTGTCATCGAACATTCAATATTTTGATTTGGGCTTAAAATCAACTATGCATTTCATTTTGCTTTACTGCATTTATCTCACATTAAAATGAGGGTAACCTATACACTGGAAGTCATGCACAGCTGATGGTTGACACAATGAATCGTAGAAAAACACTTTATTTCTCTTTCTCTCTCTCCGAGTCTTACCAAACATCTCAAAATTGAAAAATACACACATTATTAAAAAAAATCTCACTCAAAATAAGTTGTAGGTGATCACATGATCACGACATAGTGGGCACCCATCTCATTACTTCTGTCAAGTCATTATCTCAGAGGATGGCCCGCCCCCCACCATAACATAACTTGAAACCTGTCCTTGTAGGTCTCCTTCTTCGTAGGAAGCCTTCCTACACCAAAAAAATCTATTCTAAAGTACACATGAGTTAGTCTTCTAAAATACCATAAGCTAAAACAAACATAAAGGAAATAGAACTCTTAGGATCATTATTTTTATTAGCATGTTTCTACTTGGCTTGTGTTTTGAGGTGAGAGGACTACGATTCTTCATCTTTTTATTTCTCCTTACACACTCCACCATCATAGTTGGTGTATTCTAACTTCATCTAAGTGTGTCCTAGGACCCCATTTTCATCATTCTCAGAATTCTGGGTTTAATTCCACACTTGATTTTAAATCACAACCACCCTTTTTCTTCATCTCTATTTTCAATTTCACAGTAACTGGTGTCGGTCTAGATGACCATCATTGGTTACACCTCTGACCATCACCGGTTTTTACCCTAATCGGCATCATGTTTTCTGTTGGATTTCTGGTTAACCTTCCCAAAAGGAACAGCCTGTCATCACTATTATTTGCTATGTTTCTGAGTCTCTCATGACTCTCATCATCTTATTTGTCCCCTGTTGATACCTAATGTCATCTACATACTTATCCCGAGTACACTTGGCAAGATTATTGGCCTTTTACCTTGTTTTGGCAAGACTAGTTCTTTTTCCATAGTGATCGGTATCAGTGGTTACCTGTGACGGAGATCAGTTTACCCTCAACTATCACCGGTCAACCTGACCACCGTTAGTTTCCTGTGTTTTATTTTCCAATCTAGAAATTTTTATCCAGATCCACCTTACCACAACCTATTTTTCTCTATTTCTGTTGTATTTCTATGTCGTTTATAGAATAGCAGTCCTACAAAATCAAGTAATTGTTAAAATGGTGCTGACTCTTAGCCAAGTACCAATGCCCTCTTATTACATGCTAGTTGTCAAGAACTCCCACCTAGTCCTTCACCACCTTCCATTCTATCACCCATAGTATCCTAACCTAACCCATCACTATCACCACAGGTGACGAGGGAGTTTGCATGACTCCTTTACCAGAACCCTCGCTGTCTTATAGTTTTATCTTTCCCACTCATCCACTCGAGATGCCTCAGGTCAGTTGATATACGACATGCCCATATCTATCTCCCCTGGACACTATGTCCTACATTGGCATCAGTCACTTCTAGCTGGCATGCATTACCCGTCACCTGCCTTCACCCTCAGTAGTTTTCACAGCTAGGACCCTATACCTCCTCATGATCGTTCCACATGCAGTACCACATCTATTGTACCTGTCAACATCCACTATACCTTTGTCAACCACCCAGAACATAACCTCAATCCATGCACCTATTATCTCACATATACCCATTAGCAACACAACCACACCCATGGTGTTGATGACCCCTACCCCCTTTTAGAAAAATTATCCATTTCTATTCTGTAATCACTTAGCCCCCAATCATTACTAGAGTCACCTTGATCCATTCCACCTCCATATACATACTATCAGCAACCTCCTGTTTCATCTACCATTCATTCTGGCTACATGCCCCCCTATCTCACTCCCTCATTCTTAGCCTACA
This sequence comes from Taxus chinensis, assembly GCA_019776745.2. Taxonomy (NCBI): domain Eukaryota; kingdom Viridiplantae; phylum Streptophyta; class Pinopsida; order Cupressales; family Taxaceae; genus Taxus; species Taxus chinensis. Next base: position 695,446,272 of record CM034152.1, read on the forward strand.
TATGTGGAATTTCCATATAATGGAATGCCAACTACCATCATATGTCCAACACCAACCTTCTTACACTACAAGAGGTACCCATCCATCACCACTTACCAATGACCTCATCAAGTTAATGATGGATAAGATGCAGACCACTGGAGGTGTCAGTTTCTGTCTCACGTAACTCTCTCACCTATGACAAAATTTGCAATGAGCCCATACACCCATCCATTCCTATTTGTCAACCATACCTCGTACATTGCGAGATGCCTAAATTTAACCGATTTTAATAGAAAAGAGGACCCGCAACTACATTTTTGGTCCTTTCAAACATGGGTGTTATCTGATCACCCATGATGACACTTTTCTTCTAAGGACCTTTCCCAATGTCTCTGACTGAGACTTGCATTAGACTAGTATAGTGGATTACCTAGACATTCTATCTTCTCATTTCATCAGGTAGCCCAAGCCTTCTTAGATCACTTCTCGATCAACATTGTTAAGAAGGTTACCATGAATGATATTTATTCCACACGATAGTATGACGATGAGTCTATCGCTGACTTCGTCACTCATTAGCGCAGCCTAATTAACCAACTAACATTTCAATTACCTCAAACTGAACTCATAGATCTATTTACTCGGGCTTATGATAGACACATCTCACCAACCTTGCAAGTGAAAACCTTTCACACTTTTGACGAGGCATTCACCATGGCATGGAAGCTAGAAATTCGTGCTATTGAAGAAAATAAGATTCAACTTTGTAACAAGAACATCATGTTCAAATCAAATGAGGCTTCTTCATCTTCAAAACCCCAAAACAACTATGCAAAAACCAAAGGGATATGCCAATGCTGTAATTCTCAAGGTTGGCCCCCCTCATCAATAAAACCCAACCAAACCCCCTTCTAATATCTCTCTTGTCCAAGCTTTCCTATTCAGATGAGAACAATGAAAGTACACTTCCATATGAGAATCATATTCTTCTTTTTTGGAAAATCTTGTTAAGGCTAATGCCATTACCCTTCCACCTATAAAACCATATATTGGTTTTGACCCTGAGCGCCCCATGCCCTCGTGGTATAAGGAACATGACTTTTGCAACTATCATCGTGTCAAAGGTCGTAGCAACAATAACTACATCACCTTCAAGAATATCGTCTAAGAAATGTTAGATAATGGAGATCTAGTCTTGGATAGCCTAAATGCACCCACTAACTAGAACCTACATATCTTCAAGAATCCATTCCCTAATCATGCCCCATCTTCCAACTAAGTTGGTGATACCTCAAAAAATGATAGAAATGTCCGTGAGGTCCACGCTATTTTCGATGACATACTAGTTGCTTCCTAATTTCCTCATGTTCCTTCCATAGATGAAATCTTAGCCCGAGCTCCACAACCTACACAAGAACCAATTTCATCTACTCCTCCACCCACAGAGACATCCCCTTCATTTTATTTTTCACCCATGGAAGAGACCATAATTAGCACGCCGTGTTTGAACCCTCAAATTTCTAAGCAATTGTCAATGGCACCTCTCCTACTCATAGATGATGCAGGTCCATTGCCTACACCAACACAAGGAGATTCTACTTTGTCTAGCCCATCCTCTCATCTACCCATGAATGATTCTATAGAAGTACCAGTGTTTTTTGGTGACCCTTCACCATCGTACCTTCAAGATCCTATTGGTCTGCTTTCGGCTCTCTTACCCACAAAGTCTGAGGCTAGCCATTTCCATGTATCTCAAACACATTTTACGGGGATTTCCACTTGATCCACGTCAGCCTCACCTACATCAGTACCATTCTCATGCTTCACTGATTGCCTAGACTATGTTGATATAGAATTGCTTTTGGGATGCCTTCTACTTCCCGTTTCAACACAAATGCAGTTGTACCTTGCTGACACCTCCACTATCTATCCAAAAGTGTTTCAGGTAACTGAACAAAACACAATCATAACTATCTTCTATGTCACCACCCCTAGCCTAGCTCACACCTCTTCCCATAATCCAACATACACCTACACCCAAACACCTACCCTCTCCTACATCGTCTCCCTTACCTAAACCTATCCCTACCTTGGGGGTCATACCGATATCTAACCTTACTCACCCACCCATCAAATTAGATTTAGCCACATCTTCCAAAACTAACAATAAACTTACACTGGCCCCTAAAAAGAAGATCCAATATCCTAGACATCATACCCTAACCTCGCCTACCATGCCCTTATCACCTTTACCACTTCCATCCATCCTAGGACCTCACCCCGCGACCCTGACCAAGAAACCCCTGTCCACCAGTAAAACAAGAATGCAACAACCCATTTCCCCATCATAGACCTCTAATATACCCAAGTGACCCACACAACTTCCGCCCTCACCCATGACCTTCTTACAACCCATACCTCCACTACCGTCAATAACTTCTTCACTATCGATGACACTATTAGAGTAGGTATTTACCGTAGCTCATGTTCACCTAGGTATATTATTTACCTTTATTGTATTTATCCTCACCCACTTATGTGTGTGGATATTTATTTTTATTTATTTAGATATTAGGAGATATTATCTAGTTGTTAGGTATAGTTCTTTCCTTGATCTATGGTATTGACTAGTTCTTTCCTAGATCTATGGTATTGACTAGATCCTTGATGTCTAGTTCTCTCATAAATCTATGGACTTGACTAGTTCTTTGATGACTAGTTCTTTCCATGATTTATGGCTTGATCTATGACCTTGACTGGTTCTTAGATTGTTATTCCTTGCCTATATAAGCAAGGCCCATTCTCATTGTATTTCATTAAGTTCCATAATAATATATGATATTGTTGCTCATTTGTTTGCAAAGGTTTTGTGTAAAGTTATTCTGGTGAATTGCTTTCATCTTATTGATCATGATGTTTGATTAGCATCTGTGTTCTTGGCTTGGCACGATCTGGTTATCGTTCCTTTTATGGTATCAGAGCAGGAGATTGCTATTGACATTCGTCTGTAAGTTTTATTTTGCAAATAATTTTTTTATATATTCATATATTTCAGGATTTGCTCGTATTTTGTTGCTGCATGAATTTTTATGCAAAACAGAGGCTTCCATTGGATCTGGAAGGTGGCAAAACCCTAAGATCGACTGTAAACTCGACCATTGCGGGAGGTAGTCGGTTTTTTGGTTTTTTTGTTGTGCAGTTGGATTCTACCTCGGGATTCACACTGTACGGAAAAGGAAAAAGAAAGAAATTTCTAGGTTTTTATGGTTTCTAGAGATTCCGATCTGGGTTTTGGACTTTCGTTGGCAGTATAGCATTTTTGGTTTGCGCGTTAGGAGGTCTTCTTTCGAAAAAGACGTTTCTTTCCTCTTTTGGCAGGGGTCCACGGATGTTGTACGCACAACCATTACTATTTAAGAAAATCTGCAGACTACTATTTTGTCTAGGTTTAATTTGGGCATGAAGGTATTTTTTCAGCATAGTCCATAGAAATAGTAGTTTTTACCAGGAAGCAGTTGGATGTGACTTTCTTGGGAAACTAGCGACACACCCCAAAATAGTAAGTTGCACACAGTGCCATTGAAATCCTTAGCCCCTGGTCATATGGTATGGTCATATGAGGGCTTAAAGCTTGTGATTCCTACTAGTAGGTGCTTAAGACTCCAGCCCCCTTTCATTTTATTTGTGTGGTGAAGGCAAGAACATTTTATTCTATTTTAGTGGAAACTAAAATAAATAGTAGAGCATAATATTGAAAACCTTGTATCTTTTGATCGGTAACTCGGTTTTGAGTGCCATTTTTTTGCAAAAGTGCTTAGTTTTTTATGATCTTTCCATTGGAAATATTTATTTTGAGAATCACACTATAATTATAAAGTGCCATATTGTAACATGCACTCATTATAAAGTGCCAAAATCTAGGGGGGCTCTTGTTGCATTGCTTGGGGGTCTTGTTGCATTACTTGGTTCTTCCATTTCTTTTGGTGATTTTTTTTAGGATGGCATCTACTTCTACATTAGATCATGTTGAGCCATTAACAACACATAATTACCACACATGGAAACCAAGAATGGAAACAATAATTAAGTAGAAAGGATTATGGGCTTTAACTTCTAAAGAACAACCAGTGTTCACTAGAGAATATGAGAAATTTTAGTACCAGTGCAAATTTGATGAGTGTATGGGTTTGATAGGAACTTATGTAAGTGACAGTCTTTTATTTCATTTGGAAAAGTGTGACTCTCCTTTCAAAATATGGGAGAAATTAGAGGATTTATTTGGTAAGGTGGATCATATGAGAGCTATGCAACTTGAAATTGAGATCACCTCTCTTAATCCTGAAGATTTTCCAACAATTATAGACTATCTTACCAAGTTCAAGCATTTTTTGACACAGTTGAAGGGGAGTGGAAGAGATAAGAAAGATGAAGAGTGTGTTTACTTGATTCTATCCAAGTTGAGAGGACCATTCCAAATTTTTGCTTCTACCTTTTTCTCTAGCATGGATGCCTTAGGTGACACCTTCAAAATGCCTAACTTAGAAACATTTTGTGAAAGACTTACTAGGGAAGAATCCAAATTATCTCACCTTGAGTCTTCCACCTCTCAAAAGGCATTAGTTGCATCTAATCCTAAGGGAAAGGGAAAACCAAATAGTAAAACCAAATCCACACCTTCTCCATCTCAAAATGCTCCTAAACCCAAAGAAAACAACTCAAAACCCAAGGAGTCTTCTAAATCCAAGAATAAGTCTAGCCTTTCATGCTCTTTTTGTGGGGGTAGTAATCATGAAGAAAATAGGTGTTATAAGTGAATGCAAGCCTTAGAGGATGTCAGTCAAGAAACAAAAAATTTCTATCTCCACTCCACCTCCTTCTAATCAGCATGGAAAAGCACTTAATGTTGTTGGAAGATCTCAGTCACCACTTGCAGACAATTGGGTTATAGATTCTGGTGCTTCTCATCACATGACTTCTTCCAAGGAGTCTTTTGTTTCTCTAGGTTTGAGTTCTACTTCCAAAATTGAGGTTGGAGATTCTTCCTTTCTTTCTATTGAGGGAAAAGGTGATATACAACTTGATGGTGGCAATATCCAAGATGCACTATATGTTCCTAACATCACTACAAATTTGCTTTATGTATATCAAATTTTTCATTCTGGTCAAGGGAAAACAATGACTTTTACACCACATGGGGCAGAAGTAAGAACTTTGTTGGAGCCTTATTCACTTGTTGCTCAGGGTATTGTTGATCATAGTTCAAGACTATATCACTTTGAGGGTTTTGATGACACTTCTTCTATAGGGACAAGATTGGTTTCTCATTCAGATTCAGAGAGTAAGCTTTGGCATGAAAGATTTGGACATCTCAATTACAAATATTTGAAGGAGTTGAGCACTCATGGTATGGTAGATGGTCTTCCTAGAGTTTCTAGTCTTGAGGGAGTTTGCTCATGGCTGTGCATTAGGGAAACAACACCAAGATCCATTTCCTAAGAATTTGTCTAAGAGAGTTTCTTCACCACTTGAGCTTGTGCATAGTGACTTGATGGTTTTTCCTACCCCCTCTTTCAATGGAGCTAAGTATGCACTTACATTTATTGATAATTTCTTGAGGCGTACTTGGGTTTATTTTCTCAAGTACAAAAGTGATGTTTTTTCACACTTCAAAGTCTTCAAGGCTTTGGTCGAGAAACAATATTCTAGTTGCATAAAGAACCTTCGTACTGATAATGGGGGGAGTACTTCAGCAATGAGTTTTCTAAATTTTTGGCAACTCAAGGCATTATTCACCAGCATTTTGTTCCTCATACTCCACAACAGAATGGCTTAGCAGAAAGGAAGAATAGAACTTTGAAGGAAATGGCTAACTGTATGATGCATTCTAGAGATTTACCTCCTATCTATTGGGCAAAAGCAGTTAATTGTGCTAACTATATTCAGAATCACACACCACATAGAGAACTTGAGCATTTGACTCCAGAGGAAGCTTGGTCCAACACTAAGCCAGATGTCTCATTTTTTCGAGTCTTTGGGAGCCATGCTTGGGCCTTTGTGCCAAAGAAGAAAAGGAAAGCTTTGGATAAGAAGAGTAAACCCTTGATCTTTGTAGGGTATTGTGAGGACATGAGAGCTTATCATCTTTTAGATCCTGATACACATGATGTTATTTTTCGAACACATGTTCAGTTTGATGAGCGTTTCACTCCTCATGATTCTTCATCTTCTTCCATTCCTTCTTCTTCTTCATCTCATCTTGAGGATCCTTTCTTTGAGGAGATTGATGAGGAGGTTATAGATGCCATTGAGGATCCTATTCCCACTGATGTTGTCACTATGCCTAAGTGGGCTCGTACTACAATTTCTGAGGCAGCACCTTTCATAGAGGATCTTCCACCCACTAGGCATCATCACACACATTCTACAGGTTCTGGACTTTTATGTCAGGCAGTTTCTGAGGATCCACAGTCTTTTTCAAAGGCTCATGGGATACCGGAGTGGGATGATGTGATGGACAGCTAAGTATTCTTCTTTGATGAAGAATCATACTTGGGATTTGGTATCTCTTCCTAAAGGAAGAAATATGGTTAGGTGTAAGTGGGTATACCGAACCAAATACATAGTTGATGGGTCCATTGACAAGTATAAGGCTCGTCTTGTTGCAAAGGGTTTTTCACAAGTCGAAGGTATTGATTACTCTGAGACTTTTGCACCCATTGCCAAGATGGATTTTGTACGCCTTGTACTTGCTATTGCTACATCACAGGGGTGGCCTGTATACCAGATGGACGTGAAGAGTGCCTTCTTACATGGAGATCTACAAGAGGAAATATATATGGAGCAGCCAGCTGGATTTGTTCAAGATTCTTCTCTTGTTTTTAGGCTCCGAAGGTCTCTCTATGGTCTCAAACAAGCCCCTCGGGCTTGGTATGAGAAGATGGATTCTTTTCTTCTATCTACTGGTTTTGTTCATTGCCACTCTGATCATACAATGTATCTCCAGCATGTCGGTGAGGATATTGTGATACTTGTCTTGTATGTTGATGATCTGTTACTTACTGGTAGCTCTTCTTCCCACATTCAGAGTATTCAGAGGGCTCTTTCTACACAGTTTGACATGATAGATCTTGGGCTATTGCATTATTTCCTTGGTTTGTAGATTTCTCAGAAAGATTCAGGGATTCATTTGAGTCAACAAAAGTACACCCATGATCTTCTTAGGTGCTTTGATATGGCTGATTGCAAGCCAAGTCCATCTCCTTTTCAGTCTGGAGTTACTCTTACATCCACATGTACCACACCACTTTGTGATCCTACATTGTATAGGTAGTTGGTTGGGAGTCTCATGTACTTGACCCATACTCACCCTGATATTTCATTTGCAGTAGGGCTTGTATCTCGGTTTGCACATTCTCCTCATAGTAGTCATTGGTAGGCTACTAAAAGGATTTTGCGCTATTTGCATGGCACTTCCCACTTTGGCCTACACTACACTAGGGGTTCTACTCAGTTGGTTGGGTATACAGATTCAAATTGGGTAGGTTCTATTGATGACAGGCGTTCTACTTCTGGCTATCTTTTCTATCTTGGTTCTTCTCCAGTTGCTTGGGCATGCAAAAAGTAACAGGCTATTGCACTTTCATCTTCAGAGGCAGAGTACAGGGCAGCAGTTACAGTGAGTCAATAGATTCTTTGGCTTCACTAGTTATTGACAGAGTTTGGATTCCCATAGGATTCACTGACTGTACTTTGGTGTGACAACCAAAGTGCAATTCACATTTCTCGCAACCAGTTGAGCACCAGTGGACCAAGCATATCGAGATACACATCCACTTCATTCGTCAGCACATTCAGGATGGAGTTCTTTGCTTGGAGTACCTTCTGACTCAGCAGCAGGTTGCAGACATCTTTATGAATCCTTTTGCATCACCTCGCTACCTTGAGTTGCGTGGAATGCTTGGGGTTTCAGAAGTTGTTCTTGGGGGGTGTTTGTGAGAACATCTTCCTTCTTCTTCTTCTTTCTCTTTCCTTATAGCAGGATTCTTTCCTTCTTTTGGTTTGAGATTTCTTCATGGATATATTGTACATGAGTACCTCATCAGGCCTAGTTTCGGGACTCATACTATGGACATGCCACTTCTATTTTGGCCCCTAGCTTCACTTGAGGGGGGGTGTTAGAGTAGGTATTTACCTTAGCTCATGTTCACCTAGGTATATTATTTACCTTTATTGTATTTATCCTCACCCACTTATGTGTGTGGATATTTCTTTTTATTTATTTAGATATTAGGAGATATTATCTAGTTGTTAGGTATAGTTCTTTCCTTGATCTATGGTATTGACTAGTTCTTTCCTAGATCTATGGTATTGACTAGATCCTTGATGTCTAGTTCTCTCATAAATCTATGGACTTGACTAGTTCTTTGATGACTAGTTCTTTCCATGATTTATGGCTTGATCTACGACCTTGACTGGTTCTTAGATTGTTATTCCTTGCCTATATAAGCAAGGCCCATTCTCATTGTATTTCATTGAGTTCCATAATAATATATGATATTTGCTGCTCATTTGTTTGCAAAGGTTTTATGTAAAGTTATTCTGGTGAATTACTTTCATCTTATTGATCATGGTGTTTGATTAGCATCTGTGTTCTTGGCTTGGTACGATCTAGTTATCGTTCCTTTTAAGGTGATAGGAGCCATTAATTCTGGTATGAGTTGTTTGTGCTAATCCACCTCTATGACACCTTAGTTAGGAGAAGTTTGAAAACACGTTGTGGCCATGATAGATGGTTTCCTATAGTACTAAAATATGGCATGATGTTGAAGGAATATTTAGTGTTTCTAACATTGTCTATTCCTATAAGGAATCCAACTATGATCCTATTGGGATGATTGGAGGGTTAGAAATATCTTGCTTGGAAGCTTGAATTACATACCATTTATAAGTCCAAGATCTTATGAATCTAATGAGACTTGTTTGACTAGTCACTGAATGAAGAAATTAGTCCAAGAATGTTGTGTCAAAGTGGCATTTTGTAAATTTTTCTTTTTCACAGATGTATGAGTCACTCATGTATCCATTGTTACCCTACCATTTCAAGGAGGATTGAAGCATCAATAGGTAACATAAAAATGGGAGGTGTTTTCTTAACCAGTATATCGGTCTTGTTGTTTGAAAACTTACCTATAGGTGCATTACATCAATTAGAAGTATTGATGGCCACTTCTAGCGTGTTGTCATTTATTTCAAATACATCTTGATCCAAAATTTTTGGAAGTGGATCAAGGCTTGAAAATGAATGATGTGATTTTGGTTTGCCACAATGTCTAGTACCTACAGATGAAATGGATCCCTCTGGTGTAGCAAATGGTCATGTTGTTATGAGCTTCGAAAATGTGCCCCTATAAGGTCCATCATGGTTAGAGATTTGTGTTACATTGATCCAACTCCTCAATCTACATGAATGGAATCTAAAGGAAGCTAGTTCTTGTGATGTCATGTTTGTATTCGACAAGCATTTTGAATAGTTGTTAGTCCTAAACCATGCAAAAATTGAGGGTCTGGCGTTGTCATTTTAGAGTAATTGATGTTAAGCTTAGAGATCTATGATACACTATATGTGAATATGTACAAGGCTCATCCAGGTCCTGACATTTTTAGGTAGGTATGTTTCATGCTTCCTTCGGGAGAAATAATGAGTAAAGATCAAGGTCAAGTAAAAATAAATGGAAACCGTGATTGGGGACTTTTGTTATTTGCTTCATGGTAAGTATTTCAGTTCAATTGATGTTGGTGATGTTCATGACATGTTTTAGGGGCAAATGAGATAGAAGATTTTTAAATATGAAGTTTTATCCAAAACCAATTTTGGAAAAGTGTGTTTATGCTAAAATTTGACCTCCAGATCAGAAGGTTGCAAGTGAAGGTTTCATGTATGAGGTTCACCTAAGATTGTAAGTGATTCAAATGATATGAGTCATGAGAATCTACAAGTTGCTCTAATTGTTAACAAACTTGGCTCTCTAAGTAGGTTTAAAACCCTTCATTGGCCTGAGACAGCTCAGTGGAATTATGGAATTATGATGGATACACATGAAACCCTTCTCTCTGAACTTGTTTGGGCAATATTATGAAAATCCTCAATACCTAATACTTGGTGATGGTATGAGTGTTCCAAATGTTTTGGGATAAGAGAGCTCTAAAAACTATTTTTGTGTTGTTTGCAATTTCAGGGGATTGTTCAAAGATATTAATACCTTGTTCCAGAACTATCCTTGGAAAATGTGATACACTGAAATGAAAAAGTGCTAAAGTAATCCTATTATGTTGCATTCCTTTACATTACAATGACCTCTATAGCCTAGTGTATTATTTCCATGACAAGGTCATTAAAATGGTAATGAAGGTGTAGTGGATTTGAGAAATTTATAAGTATAATGTTTCTGGTCATAGAAATTTTTTAAAATTAGCAAAATGATCTAATATTAATGTGGATTTAAAATTGTGTTATGATGATTTGGCGAGAGTGGTGATAATTAAATACCATACATGCCTAAGGTTTATGTATAGCAGGCCCAATGTTGGGTTGTTCTACCTGGGAATCACAACTGTATGAGTTCATGGTTCATGGCCTGAAGAAATTATGACCTGTTATGTCATGTGAAGTAATTGCTTTACTGTTTACAAGTATCCTTGATATGTTTAATCCTGTTTTGAGCTTCTATATTGCTGTTATAGAAGAGTTTGTGTAAGTTTCATCTAGACTATTTCTATGGGTGTTCTGGCAACTTGTATATGTAAGTTTTAGAGATTAGATATTTTGAAGGCCTCATATGAGTTGGCTGCGGAAATTAAGATGTCATGGAATATTTGTTCTCTTTTAGATAATCTTACTGATGCAGCCTAGAATACCAGATCAACAACCCTAGTGCACACTGGCACATCACTCAACCTAGTGATGAGCGCTTTTGAAGCATGCGCAAAGGTACCAAGTTCCCTCTTTATGGTTGTTGTAGCAGGATGTTAGCATGACCTGAAGAAGAAACCATTTATCCATAACTAATTATCATTCTACAATGTATGCTTACGTTCTAGATCTATGAATCCCTAGGCTTTAAAAAGTAATCATGATAATTGAATCAATGCATGCACTATGATTCAACCTTAAATGAGGTTTCAACTAGCATGAAAGTGTACAGGTTACACTATCTTCCATATTTACTTTTATCTTTTATAATGTTATCTATACCATGTGTGTATGAATCTGAAATAGTAATTCAATTATTGCTAATATATTTACAATAATGGACAATATATCCATAACACTCATAAGTTAAAACACAATGTATCCTAACATCATATATATAGGGTGGGGACTTGCCCTTCACCACTTATCTATTCCAGAAAATACGTTGCATGTTATTAATAGCCACACTATACATTCTAATTATAGCCACACATGCAAGTGTGCTATACCTATAGACCTATTATAGTTAATCTAAAGTTTTAATATCTATTCTTAGCTCATCTCCATGGTAATATTGATAGTAATCCTCCAAAGATAGAAAATGCATGGTGTGCACTATCTCTGCATCATTGGTGTGTTCCACACGCCATCTTCTAAAAATAGGTCTTCATGCTCAAAATAGCTAAGTCCTGAAACAGTGAACTTTCCTTCCATGCATGCTCCTTCCTGTCCTCCACGCCCTTGATCTTGCCTTCTTCCACGTGAACTGTTTGTGTGTTCTCTGAAAAGTATTCTCTGATCAACATTACCCCACACTAATTCTCAGATTCCATCCCGACAATGGTATCTCCAAAAATTGAAGTAAAGAATAGAATAATGGAAAGAATAAGAATGAAAGAATGTAGAAAATAAAGAATTTTTATGAGGTTAGTGAGTATCCTTATCTGGGGATATACTTGAAGTATCAATTCAAGATATTACTTCCTTTATTTCAGCCTCCAAAACTTGCCATTCAGTGAGTGCTCTCTTTTTCTAGGATGTCCACAACAATGGATTCCAACTCATCCCTATGCAATCTCTCCCTTTTTCATTCTGCAAGAACTAACACAATGCTAGACATTGAAGTCATTCTTCCTTCTAAAAGATCCATCTTCTGCGAAATCAGCTTCCCAAGCTCTTCCACCCGAGTCTTGTGCGGCTCTTGTGCTGCTGCCAAGGGCCTCATGCTTCTGCTTAACCATTGAAAATCTTTCTGTGTGGCCCAATGTCTCATCCTTCATTGGTTTCTGGACCTCATTGTTTTCTTCTAGGGTCTTTATGTTGATAAACACTTCTGGAGCTATTACAAATATTTAATGCTAGTCTGATTTCTTCAATATTCCTATAATGCTTGCAAAACCCTTCATAAGATGCAATATTTTGCATCACTGAAGGATTTTCTCTCATTCTGCAACATTTGCTCTGACATCCTTGGCACTGGCATGCATAAAGGTTCATCTTCAAGTACCAAGTCCACCAACTTCCTACATAGTGTATCACTGAAGGAAACATGTCTGTGGTACCTTGGCCTCCAAGTGTGGCCTTGCCCTGATGACATTGTCCCCAATCTCCTCTGTGATGTTGATAAATACTTCATTTTTCTTCTGCACAAAGTACCTCTCTTGTGTTATGTGTGCACTATCTCTGCATCCTTTGTCTTTAATCTCCTTCCCGCAGTGCTCTGATTGTTACATCTTTTTCCATGTTTTTTCTAGATTTTGAACACCTCTGTCAAGCAGATACCTTCACCAATGCATTCTGACCTACTCATCTGACATGACAGTAGGCTTTACTGTCATGTGTCTAGCTTGGGGTGCCTTCTTCAGCCATCTCGAAACACATGACTCTTCACATACATCAAATTAGGCTCATCCATGTGGGTGTGCATTGACCATGATAGTTGCTTTCGAGTGTGCACAGTCATGGCCATATCTTCATCCATCAGCTCCTAGTCAAATAAATTATCTTTGTGTTATTGTGCTCTGGAACGGGCATGGAAAATTTTACCTACATCCTCTACATACCCCATGGCTGGTGGAATGTGCTCTCCACTTGTTCTTCTAGACCTTTGCATGCTTAGGAACTTTAGCTTCCAAATTTGGGACTTGTGTCTCCATGTCCTGAACATTCTCTGCAGCTGTCTCCTCTGGTCTTTTTTCATCCTCTTCTCTTCTCCTTTGATTCCTCACCCTTTTTGTTCTGTGTTCTTTAGAAGTGTAGGAGAATTAGGCATGCTTTCCTCTAACTCTTCTGCCTCCTCATTCAACTTCAGTTTCCTCCTTTTACACATGGTTGCCTCCTTTTGTGGAGAGAGTCTGGGTGATTGTGCACACGTGGTTGTGGAGTAGCACCTTGGGTCCTTGTTCTCCTAAACACCCTCTTAAACCTATGCTCCCCTTGGACTGCATTCAAGTCCTCATCATCCCCCTCTTGTGGCTGAGGTGGTGTAGTGGTGCGCTCAACTTCACCCTAATTTGTAGGATGTCTCCTACCTCTATGCTCCTAAACCACCACTATCTTCGTGCTCCTCCTCCTCATCCTCCACTTCAATTGGCTCTGTGGGCTTAGGCACTGGGATGTTCTCCACTGTATGCTTTCCCTTTGGTGGTGCTGGAAGTGCGAACTCACCTTCCACATACTTTTTATTCTCCATCTTTGGCTTTAGCTGAAGATACACCAATGCTACCCCTACATCTGCTACAACCAGACTTATTGGCTTGATATTCAGCACCTCTGAAATGATCCTCTCAATATAAGCACTTCTTCCAGGATATACATACTTCTTTCTCAATGTGTGGTAGTCACAGTCTACCTTATCTGCATTGAATACCAGTCGGTGCATGTCTATAAATCTGTGAACAGATGCTTGGAAATACCTTGCAGTGAATGCGTAAGGTAATTTACAACAAGGGCTCCGACTCCATCTTTCATTGGAAAGCACGTGATGCAGAAATGCTGATATACAACAAACTAAACTTGTTTCCCTACTACTGATGGTAGGTCCTTTGGGATGCACCACTCTTCCCCAAATGCCACGTGGAGCTTGTCATACCATTTCTCCGCCCTTTAATTTACTGTCATCTTTCATGGCCCCTTTACATAGGTACTTGTTGAAACTTTCATCTGGTGACTTGTTCTCCATGGGGTATTCCCATACTTTTTCCTTTGGTCTGTCTGGTACTCCAATTTCCATGAATACTAGTGATAGTAGAACAACCCCAAAGCTGATCTTCCCTCCTATGTGTGCTTCCTTGACTATTTGTTCTACAATATAGCCTGCAATGTTGTAGATTGCTCCCCTTCTGACATCTTATGCACGTAATGTGTAACCACATAGTATTTACCTGTGACCACCTGCTCCTGATCATTCAACTTTGTAACAAGGTGTGCTTTTACTTGCACAACAGACAGTTCTTCAATTTGTCTATATCCATACTATGTGGACCCTTTAGGTACCCCAACTCCTATCTTGTCTTTAAGATCATAGCTTTATCTGATGAGATCACTTTTTATGTCTTCTCTTGTGGCCTTCAAACCTGTAACTGATGAGATAAGCGTAGATGAGATTCTAACTCTACGTCCTACAAAGTAGAAGAAGTCCTCATGCACTCTGTTCATGAGCTACTGATATAATGGATCATACTTCCCGAAATATGGAAGCTCATATAATTGGTAGACCCTAATTCTCTTTAAGAAGATTCTCTCCTACATCATCATAACCTTGCATGTCATTCTGTTGTACGCTTGTTTGTCCTAACAATGAGAAAGGAATAGAGCTCCTTCTTGTTCTCCACGGTCCTGTGATTGTATTTCTCACTTTTCTCTTTCTGATGGGTGAATCCCACTCCTAGACCGATGATGACTCCTTCTGGATATTGCATTTCTGAAAAATCACTTTCAGGTGCCATCTCTTCTTCCTCGACGACCACCTTCTTCTTTCCTTTTGTTGTTACTGCAGATGCCTTCTTGGGTGCCATTTTTACCTTACAAATGTCTCCTCTTTAACTCTACAAATTTTCGAATCAAACCCTAGCTCAATTCAATCATGCCCTAGGTGGAAACTTCATGTCCTAACTCCTTTCTATCTCCTTGCTTTGCTCAAACCCTTCACCATTGGGGATGCAAGCTTATTTTCACACAGATCTATTTATCACGTCTTGGTTTCACACCCTTCACACCTTAACCCAATCACTTGGCTCTTTGGCACTTGGCTCTTTCCTCAAATTACTCTTATTGTAATGGTAAAAATGAATCTGCATCCCATCCTTATATAATTTTTTTTCAAATTTTGATGCATTTATTACTCCTTCACCTACCAAATATGCCTCTCATTTATTGACCAAATTCATTTGTTCTTTCGTGTGGTACATCTTTCATGCCCAAGCTATAACCTTCTAGCCCACCTTCCTACCCTCTGGTCACAGACTTATCTTCTATTCAGTGTGCTCCTTGTGCTTGAGTACCTCATCATTGTACCTTCTCCTAGTAGTTATCATGGCCTTTACTTACCTCGCGTTATATTGTTCTTTCATTCATCTCCATCCTTGGTCACTTTTGAGAAAAAATCTTCTTTTGACTTAAAGCACACCCGTAGCAGTTTATTCCTTTCACCTTTCAATTCCCACATGGTCTTTTACTTGGATAACTAAAACCACCCCACACTAAAGGTATGTTCATTCCTCTATGCATAAACATTCTTCATATACTAATTAGCTTCATGCGCGCAAGCGCGCTTATTACACAAGAACAACAACTAAATTGACAAAGCATAACGACAATGAAGGAAATACAGGAAATAAAGAAGGGAAACCTAATCTAAATGGACAATACTACCTTATTACAAACACCAAGAAGACTTATTTATAGTAGGGCTTCAACCTACTCCTGTTAAAGTAACCTGGGTAGCCATGTTCCATCAAGTGCTTCTAACTGGAAAGCACCTGATTCAAGTATATAAGTGATGACATACAGCCCCAACCAATGTAATTTGAGCTTTCCTGGATGGTGCAATAACTTTGAATCATAAAGAAGTACCATTTGTCCAATCTCAAACTTCTTATCCCTTATGTTTCTATCATGCCATGCCTTCATGCCTAGCCTTTTCCTACTTCTGACTCCATCGTGCTATCGCTCATTGCTCATCTAGTTGAATCATCTTTTGATACACTCTTATAAATCCTGTTCATCAGCTAGACCTCTAGCACACACAATACACAAAGAAGGTAACATAAATTCTATAGGGAGAATAGACTTCCATGCCAAACACTAACTGAAATGGTGTGGCTTTGTTCAATCTACTTGTAAGTTGTTCTATATGCCCAAAGAAATAGACTGACACTTTTTCATCCCAATACTTTCTTCCAACATCACAAATTTTTTGTCAAATTCTGGCTCAAAATCTTGTTGAAAGCCTCAGCAGTTCCATTTTCCTGAGGATGGTAGGGTGTAGTTTTATGGTGTGCAACCATAAACTCATCTAATAGGATCCTGATTGTCTCATTCAAAAAGTGTGTACCCCTATCACTTGTCAAGCTTAAAGGACATCCATATCTTGTAAGAACATTCTCCCATAGAAACCTAGCTAATGTAGCTGTTGTACAATCCTTTGTAGGTGATGCTTCTACCCACCATGTGAGATAATCTATGTAAGTAATGATATAGCGTGATCTAGTCCTGTGCACGGCTGGTGAAATAGGTCCTACAAAGTTAATGGCCCATTTCTCAAATGGTTCGGCACTAGTAATTGGTCTCAAAGGAATCTCATCTCTTTTCCCTAGTTTTCCTAGGCACTAGCAATGATCACACACCTTACAATATTCTTTACAGTCTTTATACAATGTCTCCCACCATAATCCAACAAGTAGGATCTTCTAGGCAGTCACATCACCTACATAATGGCCTCCTGCAATACCACCATGAGCTTCTTCCATAATATCCTTGTGCTCATGCTCTAATACACAATGGTGTAATACTTCATCTCTACCTAACTTGTAAAGGTCACCACTGATTAACATAAATGGTGTTGTGCATGTATACAAGTTGTTTCTTTTCTAATGCCTTCATTCCTTTTGGTGCCATACCTATTCGTAGAAAGACAACAATGTCTTCTAATTCTATGGTGCATGTTGTAACCTATATAACTATGCATTTGGCATGGTTTCTTCAATTGTCTTGTGCTTCCTTCTCCTGAATTGATTCTAGATAAATGGTTTGGTCTAGAATTTCTTTTCCCTAGCTTCACCAAAACTGTGAAATTCAAACTCTTGAAATAGGAGCACCCATCTGCATATGCACCCCTGTAAGACAGGATTGTTTAACAAGGACTTCAATGCCATGTGATTTGTATAAAACACAAATGGTGTTGCTAATAAGTACTGTCAAAACTTGTGTAATGCATAGATCATTGACAAAGCTTCGTGCTTTGTAGTTGTATAATTCAATTCAACAGGAGTCAGCTTCCTACTAGAAAAGAAGATTGGATGATCTACAATACCTTCGCCAGGTTGAGCTAACACAACACTAATGGCCATGCCAGAAGCATCCACATGCACATGAAATGGTTTATCCCATGAGGAAAACATAGAATGGGTGCGGTAGTAAGTTTCTCTTTTAATATCTCAAATGCACGCTGCTGTGGTTCTCCCCAATAAAATGTACCTTTCCCCTTCAGTAATTCTTCCAAGGGTGCATAGCAATTCTGGCATACCCTTTGATGAATTTTCTATAATATCCTGTATGACCTAAAAATCTGCGCACCTCACTTTGAATGGTAGGTGCTTCTAGGCCTAAAATGACTGCAACCTTAGCTGGATCAACTAAGCAAACCTTCCTTACAGATTATATGTCCTAAAAGTATCCCAAATGGCATAGAAAATATGCACTTCTTGATGTTCAAAGAGATACTCAATTGTCTACACCATTCAAACATTAAGCAAAGATTGTCACAATGATCTTTCACAAGCCCATATATTGTCCAATCATCTAGGTAGACCTGTAAGAAGTTGTGAATAAAATCTTTGAATGCCCGAACAACTATGCACGAGAATACAGTAGGTGCACATTTTTCAATCCAAAAGGCATCACAGTATAGGTAAAACTGCCCCATTCAGTAGTAAATGTTGTCTTTTCTTGATCCTCCTGAGAAATCCTAACTTGATGATACCCAAAAAACCCATCTGTGAAGGAATATATTTCGCGCCCTGCAACTCCTTCTAGTATTTCCTTAGTGAATGGCGTAGGGAATGGATCTGTGACACATGCATCATTCAACTCCCTGTAGTCCACACATATTCTAATTTGTCCATCCTTCTTGATACTGATCACTATTGGGCTAACCCATTCTGAATCATCAAGGGGCTTGATAATTACAGATTTCAACATTTTATCAATTTCTTCTTTTACCTTTTCATGCAAATTAGGATTCATTCTGTAAGGTCTCTTTCTAACTAGGTCGTGCACCATCCTTAAGTTTATCTTCATTTCCCCAAGTGATTCATGCATGCCTTTAAGTTCATGATACCCTTGAGGGAATAAGTCCTGATAGTCCCTGAGTAACTCAATGATTTTTGCAAACTCTGATTTTGACCAGTAGTCTCTATATGTACCCAAAATTGTAGGGTACTGCACTGCTAGAATAGCGTTACATGTGCCCCAATGATGATACAGGTCTCCTCACAAGGTGTTCGGGATCCGGAAAAATCTCTCCAAGTATGTGTTAACATCGCACATGTCCCACTTAGCCCTTGCGTGATTTTTTTTCCTCTTCTCCCTTCTTTTTCTTTGTGTTTTGGTCTTCAATTACGAAACCGCCGCCCTGCTTGGGCGGCGGTCCTTCACGTGTTTTCTAAAATGTTATTTTTAACATTACTCGTCTAAATTTTCAATTTTTACCAAATTTTTTCACCGCCTTTGCTCGTATTTATGATTCTAGTTCCCTAGAATAGTGTTTTTGCATTGTTTATGGTTAAAGAGTTCAAATTGGTTTTCACCTTTGGGTAAATGGGGATTCTATAAATAGCTGGTTGATTTTTAAGAAAATGGCCCCTCAAAAATTGCGTCTCATCTTCTCATTTCATAGTTTTAGTGTTTTAGTTCTTAGGAGTTTATAGCTTTTTAGTTGTTTTATGCATAGTTAAGTTGTTTTGCTGTTTGGAAGCCACATATTCTCCTTGTGCAAGTGTTGTTTTTGTTTCACACAAAAAATTGAGATATGATAGTTTCATTTTCAGTCATAAGCCATTAAAGTTACAAGTTTTGTTCGTCAAATAGGATAGCTTTAGGTTCTAGATGTTTTGTGTCGTATGATTTGCAATAAATCCCACTAGGAATTGCATAAGCCAAGCTATGTTCTCTTGCGCTATCCCTCTCCTACTCGCATTGTATTAAGTCTACATCCAAAACTGCCATTGTTCCAATACCTACTTCTATTGATGCTAGCATTACATGCTTTTCTGGGTTCACGTGAGCATGAAGGAATGAGGAGACCACACTGAGGGGACAAAAGCCACACACAATCAGATTCGCCACTGTTCTGCAAAATCCAGGTTCAATATTTCAAAGTTCTAGTTAAAGTATATCAAATAGAGTATTAAAAGCATTTCATTTCAGTTAATCTCACTTTCAATATTGTCGGGGAAGCTGTGGGGATTGATAGTTTCTGAGAAACTATGATTCATTCCTCACTTTTGAGGTAAGATCAAGAGTCTTTCAAATAGATTAGATCAGTTATTTCATTATTTAGAATAGACTTACAACTGCACAAGCAAGTAGCTATACTTGGCTGCCTTGTTTGTTTTAATTTTGTCATTAGCTTAGTTGTCAATTGCTAGATATTTTGAATAATTGCTCTTTCAATTTTGTTCAAATAGTTTGTCAAAAACACAAAAATAGAGAAGTTATATATGTTGTAGATATACTTTATATAGTTAGTTTTACTTTGCTTCATTTAGATTTACATTGTTTCTTTTGTATGACAATCACGGGACCTAGGGAGCCCAGAGAATACATATTTGAGCCAATCGTGCACAACCCAATCTTGTGGAAACAATCACTGATATAGACCAAAATCTCAGGATTCAGGTCTTCCAAGTAACAATAGACCTACAAGAATTTAGTGCACAGCTGAGAGGACTAAACATAGAAGACGACAAAGTGCATACATTTAGGTCAAACTATTGTTGCAAATCAGCAGCACCCCCTGGATGTTGATCAGATTTCTAGTTTGATCATACTAAGCATCCAGTGTGATTGCACAACATTGAATCCTTTCCCCAAGGGTGGGACTTACAAAATGAGAAAGGAATCTCCAATTTAGAGGCTAGTTCCTCAACTCCTCTGGTCAGATTTATCACTTACAAGTTGCAAAGGTTTATATTCCTAATCCTACCCTAAATTCCAAAGGAGACAGAGATAGAGGATACAAAAAAGCTAAAACTAATGCTAATAGGTGATGCACCAAAGGAGTGGTGAGCATTTTTTACTTCTGCAGATTGACACAGTCCATAAAAATGCAACAAAGAACCTCATGCACAAACTGATAATTGTAATGAAGGATTAGAAATCAACCAAACAATACAGGAAGAGGATGAAAACTAATCACAGAGACTGTATTGTTATTTTAATCATCAAAATCACTTACATTACAACACCTGAGAGGAAAAATAAAGTTGCATCTCTTAGAAAAGGTCTGATATTCCACCAAAATCACTTCCAAGGTGAGAAAGGGGACCTGCAATACACAAAAAATGTTCCACACTTTGAAAATGATCCAAATTTGGCTTTTACAGTGCAAAGGACGAGCCTAGGAGAGAGAAACATGGGAAAACGTGGGAGAGATTCAATCATTGACCAAAATGCATTCAAAATAGCATGGGAATCCTTACAGACCCATTTCCTGACATTTTTAACCATGCTGGGAGAGAATGTGAGCCATTCTTCATTAAAAACGGTGGTTGAAACGTCATTTCTACTCATCACCATGTGCCAGAGACATTTTTCAATTTTCTCTCTCCAAAATCTATCAAAATGCAATACTGACCCTAGGATCTTGTAGATAATTTCACCATCTTTCCATTCATATAAAGAACGTGAAAAACCAAGCTCTAGATTGAAAGATATGGCCATTTGAAGTTTTAGGGAAAAACAGGGCCAAATCGGGTTGGCGGGCAAAAATTCGAATTTTTGCACCTTTTTGGTCATTTGGAAAATTTTCCAAAATTTCCCCGCGCTCCACCACTCTAGGTGCCACGTGGCAGAATCTCATTGGCCGCGGGCCTTTCAGGTGAAATTTTTCCAAAAAAACTCCGCCGAGCCATAACTTCAAAAATACATGGATTTAGGAGGAAAACTTTACCTTTTTGGAAAGCTGAGAAAGAGCTCTATCCAATGGTGCCACTTCCAGAAGGTTTTGAGTGCCTAAAAAGAAAAATATTATGTCTGATGCACAAGATAAGGAAAGATGAAAGGGAGTTAGCCACAAAATGAGCAGGGGGCACATTTTGGATAATAGGGCCCTTCCCTTAAAAAAGGGGGCCAATAAACGTAAGGTGACATCTTGCTCCCTTATATAATGCACTGCACATATCTTTTTTTACATCTTAGAAATGTTCCTCAGGGGTTTTGAAGTCCTCCCTACTAAATTTGGGTAGGGATTTTAACGCATTCACTAGAATAGGCTAGTTCTAGTTGATTGTGTAAAAGGCTTACTTGTTGGAGGCATAGAGAGAACTCTATCTGAAGGAGACATATATCTATGGATCTGTCAACCTCTCCTGGTGTGAGGTAGGGATAGCTATAAATATTCAAGTGCACCTTCCTTCCCTTTTTTGCACCCTTGTTCCCATCTGACTTTGTAACTTGAATGGATCACTTGAATATTGTTAGTTTTTAATAGATTTAGTAATGGAAATCTGAATTCTAATAAGACGATTGTAGATATGAGTCCCGTCGGGCGTTCCAGAAAAAATTTTGACGATGATCCTTGTAGATAAACCATCAAATTCATAGGAAACCTTAGGTTAGTGGGACCTTCACCCTAAGGTGACCTCCAGATTTTAAAGAAGTTGGATCTTCTCTATTGAGTAGGGTAGCATTAGAAAAAAACATGATATAACTTAAAATAACAAGGTGATGCACCAATATAGAAATAGAAAGATACATAATACTTAAAAGGGAGTATCTAAGATAGTCAAAGAGATTTTTGGCATGGTTTACTATTTTGATAACATAGTGTCTAAGGAAGTGAAACGATTAATTCATAGATAGGGAATGAATAGATTCCAAGGGCTCCAAGGGCATCAAGAAAAAATGAATTTCCTGACCCATTTAGAACTACTTATAATGAAAGAACAGACATTCGGAACATAAAAATTCAATTTACATAGAATAAGAACTCTTTATTCATAGATAAAATGATACATAAGGACCCCTCAAAGACACATATTACACTTTTTTTTTTATGACAAAGGCTTACTGAGGCTAGAATCCTACAAAATACAGAACTCCTTGCTTCCCTCACTTTCTTCCTTCTTTGTAAAAATATCTCTCTATATATCTGAAACTTTTGCTTCCTTTTAGAGACTCATTCTCTCTATCGCTCAAAGCTCCTACTTTTGTCTCTCCCTCAATTTGATAGTACTTTCATTCTTATCTTTCTGTCTCTTGCCCCAATCTTGTAAATACACAACTACCACTATCAATATTTAACTCAGATGTTTGATCTTCTGATCCGGAATAAATATTTTGATTATTTATAGGGATCCATGCATCTACTCCAACTTGGTCTTGCCACAGAGTCTCTGGCAGGTGAATATTTTTTTCTGCCACATGAAAGGTTTGTGCTTGTTTAGGGACATCTTTCTTTATCTTTATACCGATAGTGTTCTAGATAGACACATGGAGGGATTCTGCTTTATTCTATTGTTTTTTGAATTTTCAACCTATTTGGGAGTAACGTTATCAAGCCCTAGACATGTGGAGATCCTACACGAGTTTGGGAACCTGGATTATCATTTTACCTTTGAAGTTACACCGATGAGACACATGGAAGGCTTCCACCTAGTTTTCCCTACTTTGTCGATTTAGGCTTCGAGTGAACAAAATAAGCAAGGGTTGGGGTAACAAAATATGCTCAATCAAAAGAGTCTCAACAAAAGAATGTAATCAGATACAAAACCTCATACTTCATAATATAACTTAGCTCTTCAAACATGAGACTATACTTCTCATTGCACAATATCTTCTCATGAATTTCAAGGACTCTTTCAAGAAAAATACCTCAGATGAAACCCCTTTAAGTCTACATACATTAGCACAGACCTCTTTGCTAACCTCTTCACATAGTCCTCAAGTATCATGCATACCTTGTAGCTTCAAGTTTTTCTTTCACATATCAAAGACAAATTTTAAGGCATTCCAAGACATTCCAATACTTTTTTACTCTCATATAAACTTTTTTGGGGCTTCATACAACTAATAATAGTATATTCAAGTTCAATTTGTTCTTTATGCATCTTCACATTTGAATAAAACAATACGACACATTCATATCTTGTTTTCCTCTTTATCAAACTCCTACATACTCATATGAGAGGTTTATAACCCTACTCATGAATGAAACCTTCTTTAAGATTAAACATATTGTACTTATAATAGCGTAGACCCCGTAAGAGTGAATTATATTTTTTACAAAATTTCTTATATTTTTGCAACTTGGACACACACATATTTTAGCTCCAAAAATACAAATATTACCTTTTTATTCTTATACTTAGAACTTTCTTTGATGTTCATGCCTTTTTTCCCTACTTTTAGATTTCACAGACCTACTCAAGCTCTTAGAATATACTCCACCTTATAATGCACTATCATTAGATTGAATACTTCATCCACATATTAGGATCACCCCTTTTTGAAGTTCATACCTAGAATTTTCCATGTAACTCATCATTCATTCATTTGACTAGGGTTACATTTCTCTTTATACACTATCAAACACAAATTGTTTCATGGATTTGTTCACATTTTTTATCACTCACCTCACTATGGCACTTGAATACGTTTCAATAAAATATTCAAGCAAATTGATCCATGATTAGAGTTCTCTTAATGCTTGCAAAAATAGTGACAAGAATTCACACATACCTCATCAAACTTGGACTACCCTATCATGAGTGTAACTTTGACTTGAGGTTCCACAGGTTAATACTTGGTCTTCAAAATACAACTACAGTCTTGACCATGCATATATTTCTTAATTAGACCTCTTATTGACTCCATCCTTAGATAGAAAAACTTTACAACTTCATTATCATGACAATGGTACATATAAATATATCAAGATCTTCAACTTCGGACCTAGCTACCTAGACTTGGAACATTGTTAGTGACTTATGAACTCATGTGCTCGCTATAACTTACAACATTGTTACCCGTATTGTTTGACCTAATGACCTTACCTTTCCTATTGTCATGTTGTTTATCATAACCCAACCTTTGGTGTAATAGAACATACCTAAACATTCCTGCACCTAGCCTACGTTGTTTTTCCACACCATATCCTATGCCTTGGATACCAGAATAACTTCAACCTTGTTTGGATAAAAATATCGACCTTGGACGATGTAGAGTTTGTAAGCTCTTCAAATTTGAACCATGTCATTGTTTATAATGTGTGCATGTATTTGACTACCACTACCTTTGACCCTAGCCCATTTACCTTTTTTCCTATTTTTGACCTCTACCCTTTCCCACATTCACCCACATCTACACTCCTTTTCACCACATCCACCTTTAATCAAACCATTCACCACTTTCATCTTCCACCTCACCAATTTCTAGTTTGAGAGGGATCACCTTCACCCACACATGGGGCACCCACTTCTTACTTTTTTCATCATCACTTACCAATACAAGCTACTTGACAAAAAGAGACAAATGTAGACACTTGAATTTGGTTACATTCCCCTTAGCCCCTGATCGGATAACCAACTTAAACATGGGCACCTAACCATGGCCCCCTTTACCGCACATTAATAATTATTTTAATTAAATTAAATACCCATCCTCACAATATCCATTATTTTATTACCTTAATTGACCTAATTTCTACATCACCTAGACACCTCGCCCAACCATCCTACCCTAGACCTATTCTTAGGATGTTCCCATAACTAACTACAACTAATTCTTACTCGCCTTAATGAGCTAATATTTTGTCTAACCCTAAAAGCACGTGCCTAAGATTTCTCTAACCAAATTCCCACTCATTATAAGTGAAGCTTACATTCTGATCCGCGACAACAAACCAACCCTGCCCAAGAAATTAGAAATATCTTCCCATTTTAGTAAACCTATGGAATCCCACCTAAACCGATGCCGGTCAGACCTAAACTGACACTGGTCAAGATGGAACCATCGTCAGTTACCATTTATTCATCTTAGCAACCTTGTTTGAAGGGTTGGCAGATTTTGAGATCAAGAAAGAGGAAGAGGAGCTACATGTAAGTAGAACCAAGGTATTTTCATGCATCCAGGAATCCAGAACAATCATCCAAACATATCTAGAAGCATTGCACCCATGGTAGCATTTCGGGAAGCACTACCACGACATCAAACACCATTCCTCTGATCAACCATCTCCTCCATCCAGCCATCTAATCTGCATCATAGTAAGTATCTTGTTAAGCAACATTTTTCTATTTTGTTCTAGTAGGCTCTGTTACCTCTATTATTAGTTTCTACTAGAACTCTCACTTCCCCACCATTTATCTCCATATAGGTTCTATCATTCCTTCACCCACACCATAAAATCACCCATACATGACAGTTAGACACCTCTAATTATTTACAACACCTCCCCAGACTTACTTCCACTCCTCACCATCCCTGAGTCAGCCTCAGACAAATCCCTAAACCATGAAATATTGATTTATTAAAAATCCACAGTAACTGTCATCGGTTATTACTAAACCATCGTTGGTCATACAAGACTGACACTGTTCTTTGTGTTCCATACCCTGCCCAAGAACAGAGCCAAACAATCTCCTACCAATTGACCTAAACAACCCAAGATCAGACCATGACCAATTCCAGTAACCTGACACCTACATACCCTTCAAATATGACTATAACATAGCCTGTTATATTATATTTGTTTATTGTGCTTGAATGAGATACCTAAATCATATTAACTATAGTAGGAATTTACTTATTTCTCACATTAATTTGTTTTAAAACAGTAGATTGACAACAATCTAGGAATTATCACACTTCCTGGAACTAGCATACACTAGGCAGTCCACTGTCATTTATCATTTAACTCCTATTTTTTGGTCTTGTTTTCTATTTCAGGTAGTTCCTCCTAGCAAAAAGGAAGCTCTCGCAATCGCTATTAGGTCAAGAAGTCAGCAGAATGTGTGCATCAACCTCCAACCAACCCATTTAACAGGTATTCCTCCTCAGCCCTTACCCCTATATTTTTTCCTGGTCCTATGCCGATATGCTCGGTATTAACCCAAAAATTATGGTCCACAATATTGTAATCATTCCTGATGTGAAACCCATCAAACAAAAGCTTCAAAAATGCATCCTTGCATTGCTCTTCTGGTCAAAGAAGAGCTTTAGTACATTCTCTCAGTTTCCTTCATTCTACCCATTGACTATCCCCAATGGATTTATAACATCATTCCTGTTACAAAGGCAATAGGGGGACTCTGTGTTTACATGGACTTTCATGACCTCAACCTCGCTTGTCCCAAAGATGATTTCCCCTACCCGGCATCGACCAACTGGTTGATCTCACTGTTGGCCATGAAATGCTATCACTCATGGATGGTTTCTTAGGCTACAATCAAATATTACTAGCTCCCAAGGATCAACACAAGACTACTTTCATCACCCCTTGGGGGACTTTCTGCTATCGAGTCATGCCTTCTGGCCTCAAAAATGCTAGTGCTACATATCATCAAGCCATGACTTACATCTTCCATGACATCATGCATCGCATAATGGAAGATTACATAGATGATCTTCTGGCCAAATCTAAACATCGAACCAAACACTTGTCCATCCTTAAAATCATCTTTGATCGTCTCATCAAGTATT
Source organism: Taxus chinensis (assembly GCA_019776745.2). NCBI lineage: Eukaryota > Viridiplantae > Streptophyta > Pinopsida > Cupressales > Taxaceae > Taxus > Taxus chinensis. The sequence continues at coordinate 695,473,363 of CM034152.1, forward strand.
GTGTGTGTATTCAACCAAAAAAGTGTGTCTTTGTGGTATTTTCCAAAAAACTCCTAGGTTTCATCATTTATTTGCATGGCATAGAAGTTGATCTTACTAAATTCAAGGCCATTCTGGAAATTCCTCCACCCACTAATCTCCATCAACTTCGAAGCTATAAGGAAATTTGTAATATATTCATCATTTTATCTCCCAGCTTTCTAACCATTGTCAACCATTTCACCACCTTCTCAAGAAATACATTTCATTCAAATGGGATGATGAATGCCATAAAGCCTTTGAGCCTTAAAATAATACCTCCTTCAACCACCCATGCTCATTCCTCCTAAGGATGACCAGCCCTTTTACCTATATATTTCTACCACTCACCATTCACTAGGTGTCATGCTCACTCACCATGATGAGAAACATAGAGAGCAAGTGGTTTATTACATAATTCATACCCTTCTTGACTACGAAACTAGATATACCTAAGCTAAAAAAACTCTACTTAGCCTTATGTTTTGTCTCCACCAAACTCTGCCATTACCTACTCAATCACAAAACTTTCTTCATCACCAATACTGACCCATTGCACTATATTTATGCCAAACCCCATCAACATCAATGTGCCACACATTGGATTATGGTTCTTTCCTACCTTGACCTTGAATTCATTCATCAAAATTCCATTAAGGGCTAGGCTATTGCCGACCAACTGGCTGACGCACATATTTCTTGGGATCAATCATCTAACTTTGACTTCCCAGATGATTCTATAGCTACCCTTTCCCTGGATGAACCTACTTACCAAATGACACTCTTCTTCGATGGCTCTAAGTGTCAATGTGGGGGTGGGGCTGGTGTTATCCTCATTCCTCTTGACGGTGAACCTATGCCTTTGTCGTTAAAACTTGATTTTTATTGTACAAATAATATTTTTGAATATGAAGCACTCGTATTGGGTCTCTAGGATGCATATGCCTTAGATGTTAAGACAATCAATATCTTTGGTGATTCTCATTTGGTCATAAACCAAGTCAATGGTATATACCAGTGTCATAATAAGATCCTTCAAAAGTATAATCAGCACGTAAATATGATTTTGACCATTACACACTTGAAACCACCCCATGTTCTACTAATAAATTTTTGATTACCATGGCCTACTTGGCTTCTCAGATACGTGCTTCGCCCACTGACTCTAAAGTATTTTTTACCATACAAAGGCTACAATCACCCTCTTATTTACCTCATGAAGTCTACTCCGTCATAACCATTTCCCCTTACCCATGTGACCTTTGATATAAGAAATATGCATACTATCTTTCCCTTTCCATTATACCCGCTGATCTCACTTGTAATGGACAACGTTCCTTTCTTAAAAGTGTCTCCTGTTATGTCATCATGGGTGGTCTTCTTTACAAGTGATGCTTCGATGACATTCTCTTACAATGCCTTACAAGTTCTGAAATTCCCTACACCATCAAGGAAGTCCACGATCAAATTTTTGGAGGTCACTTTAGTGGCTTAACTGTCACAAAATGCATTCTTCACCTAGGATATTACTTTCCAACCCTAAATTGTGACTGTTGTGATTATGTCAAATTTTGTGTGAAATTCCAGCAACATGTTAATCTCAGCCACACACCTAGTCATGCCTTACAGGTTACACAAGACCTTTGTCCATTCTCTTAATGGGGTTTGGATCTTGTTGATGAGATCAACCCCCATTCTTCATAACACCACCAATGGATCATAACTACTACCTAATATTACACTAAATGGGTAGAGGTCATTCCCCTCATTTCTACAAAAGCTGAGAAAATATGTGAATTCATCAACCATCAAATCATTTATCGCTTTAGTGTTCCTCACCGCCTCATCACTGATAATGGAAATCAATTCAAAAACAAAACCCTATGCAAACTATGTGATGCTTTTTGCATCCAATGTAGTTTTTCATCACCTTATTACCCACAAACCAATGGTCAAAACGAATTAACCAATAAAACCTTGAAAAAAATCTTATGAAGGTAGTCGACGATACTGGGAAATATTAACATATGTACATTCCTTTTGACTTGTGGGCTTATTGCACTAGTATTCACACTTCGAGGGCTGCCACACCCTTTTCTCTAGTCTACAGTACTGAGGTTGTCTTACCTCTCAAATTTCATATTCCATCTCTCTGCATCTCACTACAAGACATGCTCAATAATGATGAATTTTGCCAAGATCTTTTGGTGTAACTTGAGTTATTACATGAATGTCGTCTCAATGCTCTTGACCATATCCAAATCTACCAAAAAATGTATCAAACATGCCTATGAAAAATGTGTTCACGAACAAAATTTTTAGGTCAGTGAACTCGTCCTGAAGGAAAATCAACATGTAAGCAAAGAAGAGAAAAGTAAATTGGGAATATTTTCTCCTAATTCGGTTAGACCCTATATCATTACTCATACCTATGGATCAGTCACTTATCATTTGTCTTCACTCGAAGGTAAACCCAAACTTGAGCCCCTCACTTCCTTGCATCTTCGACCATTATATTGTTGAATCAAGTCCTATATCACCTTCTGTCTTCTATCTATTAAAAACACTTATCCCTTGAGCACCATTCACCTTCCATTAACCTATTTTAAAAATATCAATGGCCAAACCAGAATCATGTGATTATCCATCACCTTTTCAGCATTATCTTTAATATGAGTACCAAAACTCTACTCATGGCATGATTCTCATGGATAGTTTTCTTCCTTTTTAGGATAGAATCCCATGGTTGTTCGCCACTTAAAACCTTTATTTCATAGCTAACCCATGTATACTATGGTTTTGTCTTCATAAAAGAAGTGTATACTTATCTATAGTCTTGTCCATGACCTAAAAGTCCAAAAGCAATTCAAAGTAATATAGGTGATTTTCAATCTCAAACTCCTTAAGTCAAACTTCTAGCAAAAAGATGACTCCCTCAAAAAAAGGGGGGACATCTAATCTTTCTATCTTTTTTCTATAAATAGATTGGTCCCTCGAAAGACATCTATACAAATCTAGCCATATTGTACATAGTCTATCACAAAAGAATATTCCTGTAAAAAAACAAATAAAAATATTATGAAGCTTCCTACATCAATCAGCTTCACAAATACCTCTAGGAGATAATATACTCATTCCTTATAGACGTCCCGCATTGATCAATCTATTAAAAAAATAAATAAATGAAGAAAAAGATGTAATTTTTTTCATGGACTTACCTATTCTTAATCCTTGGTTTCTTGTTCTAAAAGACACGTTGTCGTAGACTCAGTTACGATAAAACCACCTATTGTCACCTGCTATATTCCCTCGTTACCCAAGGGACTTGCCATGAATGTGACATTTTGTGATTATGATACTTTATTCACCCTTAGAATGGTCCATTATGCAACGCCTTTAGGGTTTTACATTCATAAGCCCCTCTTAGGTATGGTTGACTCATTAAGGTTCTTATCAATTAAGTAGATCTTTTACCACTTCTTACCATTCACCTTCCTCATTACTTATTGACTATTCTATATAGGACCAGATCATCGACACATCTATTTAAAACAACTCAACCATACCTAACTTGACCTAACTCAATCATGCCTAAACTGACCTAAACTCCATTATGCCTAAACTGACCTGACTCCATCATGCCTAAAACAACATAACTCCATCATGCCTAAACCAACCTGACTCCATCATGCCTAAACTAACTTTACTCTACCATGCCTAAACAAACCTAACTTCGCCATGCCTACATGACCTTAACTCTATCATGCCTAATCCACTTGATTTCCACCTATTTCTATATAAAAATGAAAATTGAAACAAGTACACCATCCATACTAAAATACCATCATCTATAAATCAGAAAGTTTTTGTCACTATACATGTGAACATAGATACAAATAATAATCACAATCTCTCAAAAATCTCTCATATACAACTTCACCATCTTTGGCATGTAGGCCGGTATATGATAAAAAATAATAATAAAAATATCATATGCAATCACATAATCTTTGGCACGCATGCCAATATACATATCAAAAATGTGTCAAAGACATGGATACATTGATCATAAAGGATGACTAATCATCACCCCACCTGATATCCATCCTTGTCTCTCATTAGTCTCCTCCACCTCCCCTCTCGTGGGATGCCCTTCCAACCTCTCTCCACCTCACCTCAATCTATCCTCTAATGTTCCCTCACCTAGAGCTGGCCTCCGTGTAATGGTAGTCTCACCCTAACCCTATCCCAGGGCTTGTCAGCCCCCTATACTCTCTAAACTGTTGGTATGCAACCTAGTCCTCTCACTCAAGGCCTGTTGTGCTCTATACTCCCCATAGGATAGAAAATCTATCCTTACAGCCATCAGCTGATGCTAATAATACCTCACCTCACCTAAGGCATCCCTCAACCTGCCTATAGGTACTATCTGTAGTGGTTCCATCAGCCTCGACCCCTATGCTTATCTCTCGGGACCCTATCCCATTGGTACCTATAAAGAGGGACCTTATCCCTATACCTATGACTGCTTAAAGGGACCTTGTCTCACCCATGCCTGTATTTGGACCTAAAGAGACACAACCTTTTCCTGTGTAGTGGCAAACTGGCCCTGTAAACATGTAATCTACTCCTATAGGGTGGACACATGTACCCTTTCCCCATTTCTGACCACAATTTACCCTTCCCCACCACCATTTGACCTTACCCACACCTTATCGCAACCTAACTCCCAGCCTACATTACCTATCCCTATCCTTAATTGCATTTAGGGACTTGTTATTTTACCTATACCTTGACCCTACCCGTGTCGTGACCTAGCTACCTAGACCCGGAACATTTTTAGTGACTTGTGAACTCATGTGCTCGCTATACCTTGTAACACTGTTACCTGTATTGTTTGACCTAATGACCTTGCCTTGCCTAATTCTGTGTTGTTCATCCTAACCCAGCCTTTAGTGTACCGGAACATACCTAAATGTTCCTACACCTGACCTATGTTGTGTTTCCACACCATATCCTATGCCTTGGATACCAGAGTCCCTTCAACCTTGTTTAGATAAACCTATTTAACCTTTGACAATGTAGAGTTTGCAAGTTCTTCAACCTGGAAACGTGTCATAGTTTATAACATGTGCATGTGTTTGACTACCACTACCTTTGACCCTAGCCCATTTACCTATTTTCTAGTTTTTGACCGCTACCGTTTCCCACATTTTCCCACATCTACACTCCTTTTCACCACATCCACATTTTATCAAACCACTCACCACTTCCATCTTCCACCTCACCAGTTCCTAGTTTGAGGGGGATCACCTTCACCCACACATGGGGCACCCACTTCTTATTTTTTTCAGCATCACTTACCAATACAAGCTACATGAAAAAAAGGGGAAAAAGTAGACACTTGAATTTGGTTACATTCCCCTTAGCCCCAGATTGGATAACCAACTTAACCATGTGCACCTAACTATGGCCCCCTTTCACTCCACATTAATAATTAATTTAATTATTTTAATTAAATTAAATACCCATCCTACAAATTTCCACTATTTTATTACCTTAATTGACCTAATTTCCACCTCACCCAGCCATCTCACCCTAGACCTATTCTTAGCATGTTCCCATAACTAACTACAACTAAGTCTTACTTGCCTTAATGAGCTAAGATTTGGTCTAACCCTAAAAGCACATGCCTATGATTTATCTAACCACATTCCCGCTCATTAGAAGGGAAGCTCCCATTCTAATCCACGACAACAAACCAACTTGGCCCAATAAATTAGAAAGATTTTCCCATTTTAGTAAACCTAGGGAATCTCACCTAAACCAATGCCGGTTAGGACAGAACCATCATTGGTTACCATTTATTCACCTTAGCAACCTTGTTTGAAGGGTTGGCATATTATAAGATTAAGGAAGAGAAAGAGGAGATGCATGCAAGCATAACTAAGGTATTTTCGTGCATCCAAGCATCTAGAACCATCATCCAGATAGATATAGAAGCATTGCACCCATGGTAGCATTCCGAGAAGCACTACCACAACACCAAACACTTTTCCTCTGATCAACCATCACCTCCATCTAGCCATCGAATTTGCATCATAGTAAGTATCTTATTAACCATCATTCTTCTATTTTCATTCTAGTAGGCTTTGTTACCTTTTTTATTATTTTCTACTTGAACTCTCAACTTCCCCACCAATTATCTCCATACAAGTTTGATCATTCCTTCGCCCACCCCATAAAATCACCCATACCTAGTTAGACACCTCTAAGTATTTTCAACACCTCCCCAGACTTACACCCACTCATCACCATCCCTGAGTCAGTCTCAGACAAATCCCTAAACCCTAAAATATTGAGTTATTGAAAATCCATAGTAACCGTCATCGGTTATTACTAAACCATCGTCGTTCATGCAAGACCAACACCAGTCTCTGTGTTTCATACCCTACCCAAGAACAAAGCCAAAAAACTTCCTACCAATTGACCTAAATAACCTAGGATCAAAACCTGACCAGATCCAGTAACTTGACACGTACCTACCCTTCAGATCTGATTATAACCTAGCCTGTTATATTAGATTTTCTTATTGTGCTTGAATGAGATACCTAAATCATATCAACTACAGTAGGACTTTACTTATTTCTCACATTAATTTTTTTTAAACAGTGGATTGATAGCCATCTAAGAATTATCACACTTCCCAGAACTAGCATACGCTAGGTAGTCCACTATCATATATAAATTAACTCCTCTTTTGTGGTCTTGTTTTCTATTTCAGGTAGTTCCTCCTAGCTAAAGGAAGCTCTCACAATCGGTATTGGGTCAAGAATTCAAACATGCTCATCAACCTCTAACCAACCCATTTAATAGATATTCCTCCTCATCCCTTACCCCTATCTATTTCATCATTCAAAAACGTAAATAAAATGGTGAAACAATTACCTTAGAAGTCTTTGATCAAACATCATACATAGATCAAAGAATATTTTTCTCAAATTGTTAGACTCAACCCAAATGGTGGATAATTTTAACAAATCCAACTTGACCATCATACATATCCTCCTAAACAACTCTTCATGGTTTCTCCAGGACCTTTAAATACCTTGATTTTATCACAAAGATATTGACTCCCTCTGAGTCACTACACCTTGATGATTTCATACTAATTATAAAGACTCATTTCATCTTTTCACTGTTCCTTCTTTCTTGATTCACTTGCTCATGGGGAAAATTCATTATAATAGGAAATTTATCACCAAATATAGAATTTTTGGCTCTTAGAACATATACTTGAATTTCATGCCTACTCCCCATGTCTCAACAAGCTTCATATAAACATTTTTGTGCCTTAAAATCTAACACACTTATACCACACCATTTATGTATATAACAACCTACTACAACCTTTGTCATCTTCTTATTATTGATGATCAACACTGTCATCATCTTGGAACACCTTTAATGATGTATAAACCTACTAGATACTTATCAAAACATTTTATCAATTTCTACTTTGTCTCTGTGACAGTTCTTTCTTATTTTTTATACGCAACCCTTATTATCTCCTTGATCTTTCAAACTTTGAGTATTTCATGACTTTCTCATGGGCTATAGACCCTTATCTATCTGATAATATTTAAATATTATGTAAACATATCTTTAACTTAGGGATGACCTCTTGACCTACTTCATGAGAATATAAATCCTTGATGCTATCAGTCAAGCCCTTTTACAGACCCTACTGTGCTTTTCCTTTATGCCTAATCCACTTGATATCAACAGAACATTACACGATAACATGTTACTTTAAAAACCTTTTATTCACATGAACTCATGAAATATGTCAGTGACTATTGATGTTACTGAAAAAGCACTAATCCATATCGTGGATACAAATATATAAACTTGACAAGCCTATATTGAGACAATTAAGACACAACTCCCTCTTGACAACGTAAGGTGTTTAAGACAACTTGACCTAGCCTTTAACCTTACTCTTTTATACTAAAACTCCATGACTCATCATACTTGAAGACACCCAAAAAAAAAACTACAACAATATTTTTTAACACCATTGTGACATCAACTCAAGGCACAAAGTTTATTGAGACTAAAATATTAACACCCATACATCATGACAACATAAACATATTTTGGTGAATGACATTGAAATTAGATTGAGACACAACTTCCTTAAAAATAATCTACCTTATACATGTCATAACACAAACCTAACATATTCATAAAATTATGAAAATTATGAAAGAAGCATGGTCACAAATCTATACACCTTACTAGCTACCAAAACTCCTAATAACTAAACTCAAACCTCATGGAAAATCATAGTATATATCTTACAAATTGTTATGTATCTCAAGGCATATCTAAACCTCTCAACTTCTTAAGAACAGGTGACTAGATTATAATCAAACACATATGAATCTCATTATCTATTGGTTTTTCTTTCAAATAAAACATACCTCCTTGATTTGATTTTAACTTGATAAACTTGTCTTCCATTTTGATTGCACTATCCCTCTCTTTCATGAACCTTATTGGATTAGAATTCATTTTATGTATTTCAAATTGATAATCAGTTCTCTTGACCTCTTTTTCTTGGTCAATACCCTTTTTGACCATAGGAAAAAACATAATTATCTCATATTCAGTCTTAGGACTGATTTTCCTCTTGAACTCTTTTTTTTCCTCTTGGATGTTTTAAACCTACCACTATACCCTGGAGATTCATTTTGGTGGAAATATCTTGCAATATGGCCTTATTTGAGATCATTGTAGCACAAAATACCCTTCTTATTTCCTCTTGATTCATACACTAATGTTCCAGCCACAATCATTAGCTTTATGACCATACTCACAATATGAGTAGCATTCACCTTTGAAGAGACTTGCACCACTCTTATAATACCTTATTTTGCAATCTCTAGTTATATGACCAAAATCATTACATGAATAAAAATATCCATTAAAAGGAACATCATACCTCATTTAATTAGGTTTTCTAGTAGGTTTATACTTTCTTGAATTATTCCTCTTGGTCACCTTCATGTTTTATTTAGTGTTAGGTTCAGCTCTATCATCTTCATGCTTCTCTAAGTGTTTTCCTTTATAGCCTAAACTATATTTGTCATTTTCTTCTCTTTGGTTATTAAACATATCATCTAGGGATTCATAAATTTAAGTGGGAAACCCTCAAGAGGAAGAAAAAACACTAAATAATCTTCTTATATTACTCAAATCAAAGATATTTAGTGAAGTGCCAACTTCACAAGGAGTGTCAACCCTTAGTTTAGTGAGGCACCAATGCCACAAGGAGGCTACAAAACCCTAAGGTGATCAATCACCAAATCAACCACCTGTAAATAAGTGATAACTAATGAAATTATGCTCACAACTGATATTGATCTAATTTCAGCTCAAAACTTCTTCAAACACACCAAACACTCATCCAAACAAGATCTTCTCTAACTTGTTTAATCTCTCTTCTTTATGGGTTGGATGTATCAATATTCCTTAAATATCTAGTATTTAATATTATTAAGGTCCTAATGGATCTTCTTAGCTATGTTATTAACCCCTTAACACTCTCCTTCACTCCTTTATGGCTCACATGTTTCCCCTATTCACAACTAGTCATAAATGACTTATTTGACATGCTTATATAGAAATATCAAATCCAAAACACACCTGGGTTGGCCATGACCAATTAGGTCAGCCATCCCAACTCAAAAATAGATTAAAAACATCATATAAAACATATAAAAAGGACCAAAAAGGTCAGCAGGGGTCAAATAAACATGAACAAGCTCCAAGACACACACACACAGGCTCAAAATGCGCTCTCCAAGCATTGACGAATGGATCATGATCTCCAATAGCACCAAACAAATTTTTCAAGACAAAATAAGTTCAAAAAAATCCATACACATGTCCTCAACATAATAAAAATCACAAGAAGCACTGAAACATCCATCTTCATCATCAAACTCACCAAGAAGAATGTAATCCCTACTAGGTCTTCAAGGCCCAGAATTTCAATCCTAAAGAGACACCAACTTGACATATTAAAACTCATAATTATGAATCAAGTAATATACCATTGGAAATATATCTGAGTACAATTTATAGAACAACTCACATTTTCATCTAACTCCAAGTGGAAGATCTCCAAACATCTCAAACATTGTAATTTCTCCAAACTAGCTTCGAGAAACCAAAATTAAGTCTTCAAAACTGAGTTGGTTCACCCATAAAAAATATTCACCAAGAGAAAAAAAATATATCATTGGAAATTTATCTAAATATACTTTCCATAACATCTTCAATTTTCTTCCAAAACATAGTAGAAGGAATTCAACCAGGTCTATGTTTGTAACTACTCAAAACTACCTTTTCAAACCTAAAGACTAGTCTTCAAAGATAGGGCGTATTATACATATTAGGACCTAAAATATGACCTTAAAATACCATGTACATGTAATACAACTCCCAAGATACCATAAATTATGATTTATATATTATGTTCATGTTGGTGAGAAAAAAATTAATGTGGTAAATTAGGTGTCTCCACCAACATTCATGGGGCTATGCCCCTCTACATTGAATGGTGCAACTCCAATTATTGAATAAAAAATAGTATAATCCTATTTATTGATTTGGGTTGGAAAAAAAGATCATGGATCTAATACGGACACTCCACTGAACCTATGGAAAAGTTCTTGTATGGGGTACATGCTAGGAAATCACAACGATGAGGGGTGTAGGAGGGAAATTAGGAAAGGAAGATTACTGTCGTGAGTATGCCAATTGTAGAGTTCAAACCCAGTAATAGGATTAGTTAAAAATTCAATAAAAAGGAAATAAAAAAATGAATTTATTAGTGATATGGACAAACTCAGATGATTTTTTTTTAAAATTCATCTATTAAAGATACAAATCTCTTTCTTGATTACTATGCTTACAAAGTGCATATAAGATGTAAAAGATGAAACATGAGAAAGGGAAATGGAAGAAAAGTAGATTTCATTTCTTGCATAGTGATGAGTACAAATACTTAATCAATCTACCACAATTCACAATCACTACTAAAAATATAGACTTTCAAGATCCTTTGGAATAGAGAATCCATCCTAATTTATAGCGATGTGAATTGACCTCTCACCTCCCTCACATGACTCTTCATGTTCATTTTCCACATGTGACTGTGCGTACCCAAAATTGAAGGGTATTGTACAACCAAAACAATGTTACACATGCCCCAATGATGATACAGGTCACCTCACAAGGTGTTTGGGATCTGAAGAAGCTCGCGAAGTATATGTTAGCTTCCCAAACACTTTGTCCATGTTCCTCATCCTTTTTTTATTCCTCTGCACTTTGTTTCTTAGTGTTTTGACCTTTAGTGATGAAACCACTGCCTTGCTTAGGGCAGCAGTCCTTCACACATTTTCTAACACGTTCTTTCGATCACAACTGGCGTAATTTTCAACTTTCATCAGCTTTTCTCCACCACCTTGGCTCGTATTAATGTTTTATGTCACCTAGAATAGTGTTTATCCATTATTTAATGGTAAAAGAGTTTTGATTGGGATCACCTTTAGGTGAATGTGAAATCTATAAAAAGCCAGCTTGTTTTTAAGCAAATGGCCCCTCAAAACTGCCTCTCAACTTCTCATTTTCCATTGTTTAGTCTATCAATTTCTTGTTTAGAACTCATTTTGTTTCATGTTTGCATCCATGCTAGTTTTTCCTTTTGTTTTAATAAGCCATTCGATCTTCTTGCTTCAGTCTTGTTCATTGCTATCCATACAAATTAATTTAGAGGATAGTAGTGTCAGTTATAGATTGCATCCATTAGAGTTGCAGGTTTTGTTCTTCACATAAGGTAGATTCTAGAATATCTCGGTACACTTATGTTATATTCTCACAATAAATCCCACTAGGAATTGCATATGCCAAGCTATGTCTCTTGTGCTCTCCCTCTCCTACTCACATTATATTCGGTCTATATCCAAAGCTTCCATTATTCAAATACCTTATTCTATTGATGTTAGCATATACACGCTCTTCTGGATTCACATGAACATGAAGGAATGAGGAGATCATTCTGAGGGGACAAAGTAATAAACTAGTGGATTTTCCATTGTTCTGCAAATTCGAGGTTTTATCTGTCAAAGTTCTAGTTAAAATATATCAAATAGAGTAGTGAAATATTTCATTTCAGTTAAGTTTCATTCTCGATATTGCCAGGGTAGCTATGGGGATTGATATTTTATGAGAAACTATGATTCATTCCTCCCTTCTGAGGTAGGATCAAGAATCTTTCAATTAAGTTAATCAGCTATCTAGTTATTTAGGATAAAACTCAAAACTGCACATGTAAGTAGCTACACCGAGCTACCTTGTTTGTTTTAATTTTGTTATTAGATTAGTTGTCATTTTTTGAATATATTAGATTAGTTTCTCTTTCAATTCCATTCAAAATATTATCAAAAATACAAAATAGAAGATATATATATATATATATATATATATATATGTTGTAGATATATCTCACATAATTAATTTATTTCATTTCAATTAGGCTTATATTGATATTGTATGACAATCATGGGACCTAGAGATCCCAGGGAATACATTTTTGAGCCAATTGTGCCTCAACCAAATATTGTTGCAGCATTAATTGATATAGACCAAAATCTCAGAATTCAGGTCTTCCGAACAACAACAGACCTACAAGAAATCAGCTCACAGTTAAGGGGATTAAACATAGAAGATGACAAAGCACACACGTTCTGTTCAAATCAGACAAATTATAGACTACCTTGATAGATATCCGTATGACTGTAGGACTTAAAAGAGGGAAAACATTTGATTATGATCCACTAGTCCCACAGCCAGATGCGGGAGACCTCCTTGTTGATATAGAAACTAGCTTATGTATCCAAGTTTTTGGAACACCTGTTAGGTACTCTGAAAAAATCATGTAACTTCTAGTTCTAAACGTAGAGTAGGAAAAGACATACGAATATTGGATACTCGAAATTAGGAATTGATTCTTTACATGACCATAGGAGGTCCACAACAACCACAAACTTACGGTTGTGATCCACAGGTCCCACAACCCAACGGGCCTACAAATCAATCCAACATTGACGCTAGTTTGTGAACATTAGTGTTTAGATCCTCTCCACTCCCAGTGGACATTATCACACAACTATCATTATTAAACATATCAGCCAATAAAGCTAAAGATTTCTGGACTAGACCAAAGAATCGTCTATAAAACACCAAAATATCCACTACATATTTAGCTATTCCATTTTTATGACCTTATCGGGAGATATATATGAAGTACCTACAAGTTATCTTCCACATATTCCACAACCCATAAATCAGATAAAGGAAGAGCTTGATATTGATTGGAGCCTTTGATTAGCTATCCTCACCGAACAATCTATCACACTAGTTCAAGTTAGGAGGGCCTTCTTTGCTTTAGATTCATAGATCCTGCCATTGCGTGTTGAAAACATAATATTACCCAACTAGCTTATCTGTACCCCATGTGTATTCCATCCCCACCAGATGTCTCAGCATGACCTCAGGAGGTTAGGTGTAAGGAAGACTTACTTGTAGATTCCCATGCTCACATGTCACTTTTCCATTGTACAAAATTGGTGAACCCGATGTGAACCTTCCTTCCTTCTAGTTCAGAGTCTTATTTCTACTTGTTCTTCCAATTAGTATACTTTTCATCTTTTCCACCTCCTTATCCTTCACATCAGCTTCACCAAAAAAATCAGTGAACCCAACGTGAACAAACAACTATTTCATCTTACCTACCTCATTAGCCTTCACATAAGCTTTACCCCTAAGATTAGTGAACCTAATATTGATGGAACAATTTCTTCACTTTCACACTCTTCTTTCAATTTTATCCATCTTCGCTTCTTCCCATTATTCTGCGGGTATTCATATACCCCCCAGAATATGTCAGGATTCGATGCATATGGCAGACCTCTCCTAGGTCTTGAAGCATACTACGATCAACTGAATAGACAACTATCACCCTTGCTCTCATCATGGGGTGAAAATTATTCAACTAAGCAGTCTTCAACACAAACTCTGCCTTAAAGGATTAGATATAGTTCTTCTTTCCTAATAGAGGATTTGGATCAGCTCACTCAAATGCAACAACCAGAGCCTTCAGGCTCTAAACAACATGATGCTCACTGGAGAATCTGGTTCATCTCCTTAGGTGTTGCTTAGACCGCAAATCAGTAGACAATCAAATCCATATTTGTTTTTAGATGATGAATACTTAGATTATTATTCTAGGAGTGAACAATGCTCTCAAATTATGCACCCACCTATAGGAGGTTTGTAAATACAACCCAAGGTCTCATTCTAAGAAAACACCCCCATGCCCTCCACCTATAGGAAATGCCCTCAGTGAATACTTGGTAGGGCAACGATTAGTTCATAGCAGGGTACCATATACCTATAACAACCTCAAGGTATACAACAAACACAACTAAGGAAAAATACTATGTATCTTCACCAAATGAGGTCATCTCAACCTTAGTCAAAAAAGTTAGAGGATTGGAACTTTCTCACGAAAGTCAAAATTTGCAATTCATTTAGGTAGGAAATTCCAATCCTCCACATTATCCTAGCCAAGTAGACATCCTCACAGGAATAGGAACATTGGGCATGCCTCCTCAGTATTCACAACAAACGCCAACTAGAAACTATGTTTTTCTAATGTTTCTCCAGTGGAAAATATGATACCTCTTGGTTTAGTACAAAATAGTCCATTCCTGAGCAATGCTCCTCCATACTTAAACATGTATTCCAAATCACCACAAGGAGATATGTTCTCTTCTCCTAGCATGTTTTCTCAACCACAAGGATTTCACTTATGCCCCTACAAACACATATGCTACGCCATATCAACAACCCATTCCACCTCCACCCCCTCAGCAAGCACCATCAATGGTTGAAACCTATGCGATAGGGACTTATTCAGAATATTTTAAAGAACCTTTAGACTTCACTATACGAAGCATCATGCTTCCAAGACCTCTCCCTGATCTACCCAAGTACAAAGGAGAGGGATACCCAAATGCACATATTAAGGCCTATGCCATGGCCATTTGAGAACTGCTCCCTTGGGATGGAGTTGTTGATAAAATATTACCCAAAACGTTAGAGGGTATCGTCCTCGATTGGTATTACAGAATACCTGAAGCCTCAATACATTCATTTAAACAACTCATTTTAGAGTTCATCAAGGCATTCAACATGAACAAATTGTTGAGAACAGGAATCAGGAAATTCTTGCATATTACGCAAGAACACAATGAATCTTTTTCTCATTTCATCCAAAGATGGCGTACAATCCTCTATTCATTAAAAAGTGCTCCAAGTATGGATCAGATGGAACTATGAGATTTATTCCTTCATTCTCTCAACAAAGAGATAAAGGAAAAAGTCCATAAGTTCCCACTAATAACTTATGATGAGGTGCTTGAGAGTGCTCTCCAAATAGATCAAGCTACAATAGATAGTGGTCACAAGACATATGGAACAAATGGGAGATTAATCGTCCCTAACCAAAACACTACGACTTATCCTACTACCACAAAATTCCAATCAAGGACCTAAAATCCTTAACAAAAACCATGGAGTGACAATAGATGGAGTGACTGACCAAACTAAGAAATCAAACGTTATAAATGTTCCACCACCAGTGTTAACAATCAATGAAACATCAATTTTACCCCAACAATCAACATGGTGGATTTTAATCGTCCCCAACAACAACAATAATGGTAGATCCAAACACATAATCCAAGTCAAAACTCAACTGGATATCAAAACCAAAACCAAAGACAACAAACACAAAACTTTAATCCTAATAGTCAACGGTTAAATCAAAATTTTGTACCCCAACATACGTGTCAAACCAACAACCTAGGAGTTATAATCCTAACACGTCATAGTATGGTTTCCACAAAATTCAAGGCCATGACACTAGGACTTGGCACGTGATTACAATAAGTTCATGTAACATCTGCCAAGAAGAACAAAGACAAACTCTTCATAGATATGTTCTTAACAGATTCTGTAACACCTGCATCCCAAATACTTTCACGGGAGGTAGTCTCCCCTCAAAATTGCACCTCTTAATATCTTCAATGATCCACTTCCCATATCACAATAACAATAACAACAAATTAAATCCAAATGGAATGAACAAAGAGTGTTATGACAGGAAATAACGATCATGAAGCCTCAACTTTCACTAAATCCACCTGTCGCACCACAATTAGGAAATCAGCTGCAACAACCCAAGATAAGTTGGTCTAGTGGAGTTAGATACTGAGCTGCACGTAGAAAGCCGTAACAAGGACATTGGAGAATATTCTTCTCAACCAAGTCCAAGTCTACCCACTAGAGACTAGATAAAATTCAACAGCCAATTAGTAAAACCCTTAGGGTGCTTATGATTTAATTAATGACTTAACAAAGACCTTCTCTCACATCTCCTTTTTAGACTTGTTGAAAAAATCTCCTGCCCATAGGGATGCTGCTCTGTTAGAAGCACTAGGTCTAGGTCATTTAATTAACATCACTCCACCTCTTAAAACACAAGTAAACCATATAGACTTTGATATCTACCCTCTAGAGGCAGCCAGAATATGGATACTGAGTTTATATTCGACATAAAAAAAATGCCAACGGATGTTGAAGATTGTGCATGAAGAGGTGATCCGGCCTTGCATTTGCATAGGTGTGGGTTTACAATAATTATGTTAAACACACAATGGTGGATGATGGGGCAGCAATTAACATAGTTCCCCTTCTTTTTCCTTCAAAAGCTAGGATATGGAGAAACAAACTCTTCCACAACAAGAAATACACTAAGAAGTTATGATAGCCTTAAAGCCATACTTCAATTGGGACTGTAATATTACCAGTCACCTTAGGACCCAAGACAATCCTCATACAAATTTTATATCATAGATTGGGAAACCAACTATAATATGATCCTCGGTCTGACCATGGATACATTGATATGAAAGCAATCCCTTATACGTTATTCTAAGAAATAAGATTCTTACACCTAGGAAAGATATTCGTAGCAAAAGGTGACCCGAAAACCATTCGACATACACCTAGAAGACCTAAAGAAAATACCATGCGTTCACTTTGAGTTTGAACTCCCAACAAACAAACTTAACAAACCAATTGACTTGAAACCAAAAGGAAAATTATTACCTACAACTGAACTAGAAATTACGAACCTAGTCAAGAACATCCCAGCCCTCAAGGATGAAGTTAACGTTGTAGAAATAGTGTCATTAGGAACTACTGTGCAAAGATTGTCAAATTACTAGAACAAGATCTACCAATTTTCCTACCATTTGACTCTGTAGGTATGGGATGCACCCTAGGTGTTGGTTCACTTCTAGCAGAAGGAACTTTACATGGTAGAAGTAACCAAAGTAGAAGAAGTTGACGTAGCAAATGTCCCAACGTCCATCTTCCCAACTAAATATTGGACTCTCCATTTTGATGGAGCTAGATGTCTTTATTGGGCTGGGGCAGGTGTGATCTTTACTTCTCCCAAGGGAAATATCTTACCATTCACCTTTAAACTAAATTTCGAATGTACAAACAACGACGTAGAGTATGAAGCCCTTCTCCTTGCCCTCATCTTAGCTAAGAGGCTCGGTGTTAATGACATCAGGGTGTTAGGAGACTCTCAATTAGTAGCAAACCAAGTCTTCGAGGTGTATGAAACTAGAGCTGAACACCTACATCTCTACAAAACAACAACATTAGATCTGAGCAAAGGATTTAACTTCATATCAAATTGAAGCAATCCTGCGAGAAAAAAAATCTTCTCACAGATTCGATAGCCACCTCAGCTTCATGTTTCACTCTAAGCAGGGAGTTGGAAGACACCCATTTCATGGTATCCCTTCACACTGAACCGTTAGTGAAGAAAACGTCAAACTCTCTTTTAACAAACATAGCTGAGAATAAATCTGCTATCTTAGATCATGTTGATAGTGATAAAGCCACTCTTGATTACTTAAATTCCTATGCAAAGTTACATCTCACCCATCATGTGGTGGATTTTTCCTTAATCCCACATTCATCTTCTTACTTCGGATATCCCATGATAGAGCTTCCCCCACAAAAGGAATTCGACATATATGCAGTAGAGAATGGAGAAGATCTAGAACTACCTCCAGCCTCGCCTGAGTTTGAAGAAGGTAACACTTCTTTAATCGAAGAAACAATTGACATCAACATTGGAACGAAGGATGAACCAAAGATCTTAAAACTAGGGTCTTCGTTAACTCTAGAAGAGATAGAAATACACACTTGAATCCTCAGATAACATCAAAAGGATTTTGCATTTAATTATAAAGAAATGATGGGAATTACACCACACATCATGGCACATAACCTCATCACCAAATCAGAAGTAAAACCAATTAAACAAAAATCAAGACCAATGAAACCCAAGGTAGCTCTCATGGTGAAGGAAGAAGTAATGAAACTCCTCCAAGTAGGATTCATCAAACCAGTTGATTACTCTCAGTGGGTATCTAATATCATTCTCATTCTCAAAAAGAATGGGAAGATACGCATTTTCATAGACTTCCGAGACATTAACAAGGCGTGTCCCAAAGACGACTTCCCGTTACCATCCATTGACGTCATCTTTGATGCAACAAATAGATTTGAGCTTTTGTCTCTCATGGATGGATTCTCGGGATACAATCAAATCAAAATATCTGAACAAGACCAAGCTAAAACCATGTTTATAACTCCTTGGGGAACTTATTGCTACGTTGTTATGCCATTCGGTCTCAAGAACCCTAGCGCTACATACCAGCAAGCAATGACATATATATTTCATGATATTATTCATAAAATCATGGAATCCTATATAGATGACTTGTTAGCTAAAGCCAAGAAGCGTTGTGATCACCCGAAAGTGCTCCACGTCGTTCTTTCACGTTTGATAGAATACAGAGTCACCCTAAACCCAGAAAAATGCATGTTTGGTGTAATAGGAGGTAAAATCCTAGGTTACATCATATCATCACGAGGGATTGATGCGGACCCAGCCAAAAATCCGGGTTGTTCTTAAAATTATCCCACCTTCGGATGAATCTGGAATCCGGTCATTTCTTGGGAAACTCGGTGCAATCCGAAGATTCATCCTAGATTTAAGCTTTGCCATTCATCCAATCAAAAATCTACTCAAGAAATATTATAGTATTGATTAGACCAAATACTGCAATGAAGCTTTCGAAGCTGTTAAGTGTTTCTTGTTGTCACCACCTACACTAATGCCTCCTAATCCCAACTTCCCTTTAATCTTATATTCGCAAGCTACCAATGTCTCACTAGCCTGCATGCTGGCTCAAGAAGATGATGACAAAAGAGAACACGTGATCTATTTTATTAGCCAAACATTACTCAATTATGAAACGTGTTATATGCAATCAGAGCAAGAATTCCTTGTCATAGTCTTTACAACCAAATGCCTAAGACATTACATGCTAAATCAAGAAACAAGGGTCATTGTGAAAATAGACCATTTATGAACTTTCCTCGTGCAAGGGTCCTTGTCTAAAAAGGTTGGACGCTTTATAACCTTAATGGGAGAATTTGAATTAAATTTTGTAAACCAGAAGTTTGTTAAGGGACAAATCATTGTGGATTAGTTAGCCGACAACCCGTTAGACGGAGGCGATCTAGTAGATCTAGATTTTCCTGATGAATGCATATACTATATCGAAGCCAGACCTCCTATCTCTAAATGTCCTTGGTATACTAATATCGTTAATTATATCATGGGCCATACGTATCCAGAAGGTGCTACACTGCAACAAAGAAGGTAGTTACGCATTGTCGCAGCTAAATACATTATTATAGAACAAGTACTCTATCGTAAGGCCTTCGATGGAATGCTTCTAAGGTGTGTTGACACAGAAGAATCCAAGAATATTCTCTACGAATCTCACAGTGGAATATGTGGTGGCCATTTCAGAGGTCATGCCACTACCCACAAAATACATCGGATGGGCTATTTCTAGCCCACTCTCAAACACGATGCAGTAGAGTTTCTACGCAAGTGCCATAAATGTCAAGAATTTTCCCACGAGATTCACATGCCGGCACAAGCTCTGTAACCAATCGCTACTCCATGGACCTTTTCTACGTGGGGCCTAGATTTGATAGGGAAATTATCTCCCTCATCAACAGATGGCCATAAATTCATAATCACGGCCACCGAGTATTTTACCAAATGGGTAGAGGCTATGCCTCTTACCACTGTACCAAGTTCCATGATCGCCAAGTTCATTTTAAACCAGATCATTTGTAGGTACGGTGTTCCACAAATCATTATCTCAGATAATGGTACTTCTTTTAAGAATGATGAAGTCCATGAGCTATGCAGTAAATTTAAAATAAGCCATCATATAGCCTCCATGTATTACCCTCAAGCCAACGGATAGGCTGAAGCAACAAACAAAACATTGAAAGCTATTCTCCTCAAAAAAGTAAAAGAAAACAAATGAGGTTAGCATTTAAAGTTATATCTGGCCTTGTGGGCCCACCAAACCTCAATAAGAACACCAACATGAGCAACACCTTTCTCATTGGTATTCAGAGCAGAAGCAGTTCTCCCACTTGAGGTTGAAATACCTAGTCTCTGTATCTCACTACAAGGGATTATAGATGAAGAAGCTTATAGAGAAGCACGTCTCTCCCAACTAGAAATCCTAGATGAGGCCAGGCTAGAAGTTGAATAATCTCATAGAGTCTATGCTGACTGGATGTGTCGACAGTATAATAAAAAGGTCTATGAATGAGATATATATGAAGGAGATCTAGTTCTAAGACTAGATAGCCAGATCAATAAAAAGACCGACGAAGGAAGGAAACTCCGGCCCAAATGGTTGGGCCCATACCGAGTCATGAAAGACTATGGAAATGGCACATATCTCTTATGTACATTGGAAGGCGAGGAATTCAACGAAACAGTCAATTCCTTGCAGGCCTTAAATGATTCTATGCATAAGCAACCAGCACTACTTGTATAATTACATCTACATTGCATCTTCATGTAGTTAGGTTCATTTTATCCACTTGTTTCATAAAATTTTGTGATCAAGGAACTTATTCTCAAAGTAATCTCATTACAAACTTCTGATGGTATTGGCATAATCCTTCCAATCATACTTCTTCATTTTCATAACATCGTCATCAATCGTTTCAAAATCATTTCATCCATATAAAGCTAGATATGAAAAATTCTTAATGGTAACCATACCAAGGTCTGCATGCTTGTTCTCACTTTTGGTTTCTTCCTAGGATAAGGTGTCTTGCCTATGGTCTGTTCTAGAAGCTTCATAGTGTCAAATCTATCCCGTACATATATCTCTTTGGAAATAATAACATGCTGAAATTTTGCTTCAAATTTATAAGTCAAATATAGATCAAATTAGAAAATTTTAGTTTTACACATTTCCTTACCCTACCAACCTTCGGTGATGAGCTTTCATCTCTTACTGGTGACGTAGGGTTGGGAAAGGATGGGAATGCCCTTACTCACCTATGCCTTGTCCATGGTGATAAGCCCATGCTTCTTACTAGAAGCATGGGGCAAGGTGCAAGGGGTCCTCTTGACATCCATAAATATTGAAGGTCATAAGAAAATAGTTCAAATAAACCTTTGAAATCTTGAGTCAAAAATAAATGAATCGGATGTCCAAAATTTCAAGAGATGTCAAAACATGGAAAAACCAGATTTTATCTACCAGTGGCCATCTACGGATCTAAGTCTAGATAAACCGCAAAGCAAGTAGCATTCTAAACTATGGAGTCAATTGAGTAAGTAGGTTTGTAGCATCCTAATTTGGTTCCACCAAATCTTTTTCTATCTCTCATCACTATCATTTAAAAAATAGTCATAGCTTGTGCCCTTTCTAGCTCTTAGTGGTGAGCCCTCGCATCTTACTAGCTGCATGGAGTTAGGAGTGGGACAAGTTCATCTACTCATCATACCGGTTTATCATCTCATTTTTTCAAAACAAATACAAAGTACTCGTTATAAAATTGCTTATCACAAGTTGAATAAATTTCATGAATCACGTTGTTCTCCATTATCATATATCAGCATCACGAAATACAAAAAGAAAGAAAGCATTCATATATTTGTTATCCATTGCATAAATTCTGAAAAGCATATAAAAACAACATTATAATCTACATGTGAAACGAATCACAAAAACTAGATACCAAGAGTCTGATCAAAAAAATATATATATATATATATATATATAATCAATTTTGTGTGTACAATGCCATCTGGCGCTAGGCATGGTCAAACATGTTTCTCAATGAGCCCAGTGAAATACAAAATAAATCGTATAAACAATCAAAGTAGGGCCAAGTGGCCTCTCAACCCCTATGATATCCCTCCAAAAGTAGCATGCCCACATCTAAGGGACTTAAGATACGGGGGTGGACTCTGAGTGTATATAGGGCTCACGTCCCGAGGAGTAGCTGATAAGCCTCGCTATGAGAATGACTCCTCATCAGGTACTCTGCATGTCCTATACCTAGACCAACTTGGTACAGAGGGAGAGACACCAGCTTGGCCACATACCAGACAGGGGAAAAAATGTCAGTATGCCTACTAGTTATATGAAGGCTCCCCTGCATCCAAAAATAGCTCATGATGTGAAGTCCTCTCCATGGGGATCATCAGGGTATCAGTGCATACCTTGTGAATCAGGTCTCACCACTCGTCAGCTTATCTCTGCAAAAAGGAGAAAATAAATTAGAAATATCAAAAGATAGAAAGACAAGAGATGAACAAGAGTCGAGATAACAACTAAGACAATCCTAGCTAGATGGCTAAACATTATATGGAAGGATGTTCCAACTCAAAAAAATCCATGATGTGAAATCCATATTTGATGGAATAATCTAGGGTCATGACCTGCCACATATGTGTTTGCTGAATGATTTTTTCCTCCCGTGCTTATATCAACACAACATCCTGAGAAATGGACATCATTTTCACTACCATAGAAAATCATGCTCAAGACAGTAGCTCCCTCTGAATTTAATGTGGAATTTTAAAATCTCCACACCCGACTCCGCCCTCAATCTAGTCTGTCAAGATTTCTACCATGTGTCATGCCATTCTTCAAATTGTATGTCATCCTCTTTACATAAATTAGTGGAAAGTCAGCCTCGGTATCCTCCTGAATCTATCCCCTTGGTCCAAATCCTATAAATTTGGAGTCTCACCTCAGTTAGGTCATACCTTTTATGGGCCCTATTGTTGCATGAAAATTAGACTGGAAGATTAATCAACCGGATTTCACCTAACGTAAAAGGTCAAGTACTGAATTAGACTAGTTGCAATCATGACACGAGGACTTAAGAATAGCTCCAAGCATGGGTAGTTTAAGTGTAGGTTAATCAAAGACCAATCCTAATACTGATCTAGGAATAATTTCTATCTTCTAGAAGCAAAAGGGATATTGACATAAGGAAAAACAAACTGAAAGAAAGAAACACACAAGCAAAAGGATACAACAAGACCATTCTACCGTCCTGTCCACAAGCTGCCAAATGGTGGAGCAATGAGATCATTTAAGTTAGGGCCTCCTTGCCCCATAATCTTGCCATGGCCTAATAGGGTGTGGCATCCATAAAATCAATAATTCACTTAGGTGACTAAGATGGTGGATTCCTTTAAGTAATGACATATCTATCCAGCTAACTGTCCTTATGGCTAATAGAGTGATCCGTCTATTTACGAGACAACCTCTCCCATAAAGGATGAAACGCTTATAGAGTGATGATCATAATGAGGGTCGGTTTTTTTAATTGATTGATCGAGCGATGTAAATGATCTTGCAGATAACACGAAACATGAAAACAAGACAACAAGTATATCAACACCCCAATCATGTATCCGGACATATTTGTACAATTTGTACAATAATGGGGGACCATATGAATATATTGAAGAGAAATCTCCTCCCTTGTCCCTTATGAAATGTCAAGGCAACGATTGCCAACTAATGGCATGGCGAATAAGAGGTCATGAGGTCAAATCTAGGAATCCAGACATGGACTATCACCCCCTTCATTTATATCAAGATTAAGATGAACTATGCCATTCATGTCCTACTGTATGATATGCCCACTATCAAAATCTGAGCCCGTCACTTTAGATGAGATACAAACGTGAGCTAAAATCTCATATAATCAGTACCCTCAATATAAACGGTGGATATACTCCAGTGTTTCATAATTTCACTCACCTTGGAAACTTGGAAATTGGAACAATGTTCTGATCAGCAACACCTATAAGATCACCTATCTCAGAAAACCATTTGCACTAGAATTTATTATGTAACATGCGGGACCCATGAAATATTGTTACATATACCTGATTTCTCATCATCGAAAAGTGTTCCTCCAAGTCCTTTTTAATTATACCCTTTGCAGAAAATGCAATTATAACTGATTTGTCTCTAAATATATAAATTAAATAATAAAATATTACATTTCATTCTTTACTCGAGACTTTATCGGATATTTCTCCTAAATATCAAGTGTAAAGGACTCAAAAACTATCTCTTTTTAAAAAGGAGTAAGTGATTATTTAAATCACATTGAGGAATGAGTCAGGAAAGGACATAGGGGCCAATGCTAATATTAACGTATACCAAATAAAATACATAACACAGTACCATTCAGGCATTCTGTAAATTGACCGCTGCCTTTAGAAGGGCGATAAATACTCCACACATTATTGCCTTAAAAGTAGTCCTGTCAAAACGCTAGTCTGAACATGTGACCAAGACTATTGTGTCATCACCACCAAACTCAAGGCGATGGTCTTAAGATCCATAATTTCCACAAATGTCACATGCCCTTCAAATTCTTAAAAATACAAAATTTTATTAAGTATTGACCAAATATCTTATCAAACCCACATCCATTAAATAGAAAACAAAAAGTGACATGTCATATAAAAGTATAGTCATGTCTCAGTAATAATCCCCCCAAGACAATGGTGTCATAGTCTCCATCATCATCACTATTTAGTCATAAAGATGTTAACTAATAAAGAGTAGCATGAGTGATGGCTTTGTAGGTCAATCCTTTACCTCTCAATTTCAATCATCTTCACTATGCCTAGTCACCATAAGAACAGTTGAATAGAACCTATACATGCTCGTCAGGGAATGGGTGTGATTCATGTGGGTCAGGATAGGTCAAAATCAATCCCAAGTCAACAATGCGTGAATTAGTAGGAAAATGGGCCCATTTTATACATATATAGCATCTGAGGTAATTGTGATGGAGCGAATAGACTGAGTTTTCAGAATAAGAATGATTATGATCAGCATTGACGTGCGGTCAAGTTATTATTCATGGATGAAGGAGTAAGTTTTGAACACTTTAGGAGGGATGGATACGAGGATTTAATATTTAATAATATTTAATATTTAATGTAAAAATGAGTCCTCATTGGCATCAAATTGTAAAGAGACACAAGTAGGAATAGTTCTGGATAAAATGTCATTCTGACACACTGACGTGTCAGGTAGTGATTTCTATTCCTCACCATTTAGGAGAACATATCTTCCATACTCGTGAACCCAAAATCTATTTATGACCCCATGAATGGCTGAAAACTTGATCCTCTATAATTTCCCCATCCATATGTATACGTACCCAAAATTGTAGGGTAATGGACCGATCAGAACAATGTTACACGTGCCCCAATGATGATACAAGTCTCCTCGCAAGGTGTTTGGAATCTGGAAAAAGCTCTCCAAGTGTAGTATTAACATCCTGCATACCCCACTTAGCCTCTTGTGTGCTCTGTTTTAATCTTCCCCCCTCTTTTCCTTTACATTTTGGTCTTCAGTAATGAAACCGCCACCCTGCCTAAGCGGCGGTCTCGTGACCGCCAGCCCAGGTAGGGCGGCGGTCATGTAACTGCCACCTTGCTCAGGGTGGTGGTCCTTCACACATTTTCCATAATGTTCTTTTTAATCACGACTCGCGTAAATTTTCAACTGTTTACCAACTTTTTTCACCACGTTTTTGCTTGTATTTATGATTTTGGTTCCCTGGAATAGTGTTTCTCCATTGTTTATAGTAAAAGAGTTCAAATTGGATTTCACCTTTGGGTAAATGGGAATTCTATAAATAGTTGGTTTGATCTACAAGCAAATGGCCCCTCTAAAATTTACCTCTCATCTTCTCATTTCAATAGTTTTAGTCTTTCAGTTCTTGTTTAGGAATTCAATAGCTTTTCATTTGTTGCATGCATAGCTAAGTCTTGTTTTGTTATTTCGAAGCCACATGATTCTCCTTGTTTATAGTGTCTATTACGGTTTCATACAATCAGTTGAGATAGGATAGTTTCATTTTCAGCTCGGAAGCCATTAGAGTTGCAGGTTTTGTTCGTCAAGATAGGATAGTTTCAGGTTCTGGATGTTTTGTGTTACATGACTCGCAATAAATCCCATTAGGAATTGCATAAGACAAGCTCTGTTCTCTTGCGCTATCCCTCTCCTACTTGCATTGTATTCAGTCTACATCCAAAGCTTCCATTGTTCCAATACCTACTTCTGTTGATGTTAGCATTACACGCTTTTCTGGATTCACGTGACCACGAAGGAACGAGGAGATCACACTGAGGGGATAAAAGCCACACACAATCAGATTCACCATTATTCTACAAAATCCAAGTTCAAGCTATCAAATTTTTAGTTAAAACATATCTAATAGAGTAATAAAATCATTTCATTTCAATTAATCTCACTTTCGATATTGTCGAGGAAGCTGTGGGGATTGATAGTTTCTGAGAAACTATGATTCATTCCTCACTTCTGAGGTAAGATTGGGGGTCTTTTTAAATAAATTAGATCAGTTATTTCAGTTATTTAGA
Organism: Taxus chinensis; assembly: GCA_019776745.2. NCBI lineage: Eukaryota > Viridiplantae > Streptophyta > Pinopsida > Cupressales > Taxaceae > Taxus > Taxus chinensis. The sequence continues at coordinate 695,500,433 of CM034152.1, forward strand.
ATAGACTTCACAACTGCACAGACAAGTAGCTATACTCGGCTGCCTTATTTGTTTTAAATTTCGTTATTAGATTAGTTGTCGTTTCCTAGATATATTAAATAGTTGTTATCTTTCAATTCTATTCAAAAAATCTCGTCAAAAACACAAAAATAGAGAATTTATATATGCTATAGATATACTTTGCATATAGTTAGTCTTACTTTGCTTTAGTTAGATTTACATTATTTCCTTTTGTATGACAATCACGGGACCTAGGGAGCCCAGAGAATACGTATTCGAGCCAATTGTGCCTCAACCCAATCTTGTTACAATAATAACTGACATAGACCAGAATCTCAGAGATCCAAGTATTCCAAGTACAGCAATAGACCTACAAGAAATCAGCCCGCAGTTAAGAGGATTAAACATAGAAGATGACAAAGCACATATGTTTTGGCCAAACCAGCAAAACTACAGATTACCCTAGACAAATATCCGCATGACTGTAGAAGGGGTTTAATGAGAGAAAACATTCGATTGTGATCCTTTGGTCCCACAGCTAGACGCAGGAGACATTCTCATTGACATAGACACTAGCTTGACGAATTCAAGTTGCCAGAACACCTGTAAGGTACTCTAAGAAGATTGTGCAACTTTTAGCTCTAAACATAGAGGCCGAAAAAGGCATACGACTACTAGTATAGTCAGGGATTAGAAATTGATTCTTCACATGACCATAGGAGGTCCACAACAACCACGAATCTATGGTTGTGATCTACAGATCCCACAACCTAACGAGACCCACAGAGAAAATCAGACGTTGATGCTGGTTTACACACGTTAGTATTTAGATCCTCTCCACTTCCACCAACCATTATCACATAATTATCCTCACTAGACATAACAACTAACAAAGCATAAAAATTTCTGGACTAGACCAGACAACCGACCTATAGAATCCACCATATATCCGCCTTCCATTTTCATGACCTTGTCAGTGAAACATATACGAAGCAACCCACATGTTATCTTCCTCATATCCCATAACCTATAGATCAGGATCACGCCAGAGCTCAATATTGATTGGAGCCTTCAAGCAGTCATCCTCGCTGACCGATCTATCACGATAGTTTAGGTTAGAAGGGCCTTCTTTGCCTTAGATTCATAGATTCCATTAGTGCATGTCGAAGACATAAGATTACCTAATTAGCTTTTCTATGTCCCACTTATATTCCATCCCCTCTGACTGTCTCGGCATGACCTCGGGAGGTCGGGTGCGAGGAATAGTTACTTGTAGATTCCCATGCTCACTTGTCACTTTTCCATTGTACAAAATTGGTGAACCTGATGTGAATCAAAACAATTCTTCCTCTTTTATTTTTCAATTCTTCCATCCACCTTCACTCTTTCCCATTATTCTGCAGGTATTCATATACCCCCCGAATATGTCGGGATATCAATGCATATTGCAGACCTCTTTCTAGGTCTTGAAACAAGCTATTACGATCAACTGAACAAATAGACAACCATCGTACACTCACTTTCTAGCATGGAGTGACAACTATTCAAATAACTTATTTATCATCATCAAACTCCCCCTCAAAGAGACTAGATGCATAGTTCTTCATTCTGAATTGAGGAGTTCTATCAGCTCGCTCAAACACAACAACCAGAGTCTTCAGGCTCCAATAACATGATGTTTAGTAAGAGAATCTATTTCATCTCCTCGAGGTCTTATCTCAGACCACAGATCAATAGACAGTCAGACCCACTATCTATTTTTGGATGAGGAATACTTTGCACACTGTTATTCTAAAAGTGACCAATGCTTCTCAAAGCATGTATCCACCTAGTAGGGAGCTTACAATTACATGACCCATGATACTCGTATTCAGGAAAACACCCCCATTCCTGCCACCAATGGGAAATGCCCTTGGTGAAACTTGGTTGGAAAGATAACGACCAATTCATAGCGGGGTACCACATGCACATACAACCTTTGTAGGATCAAATGACACAATGCAAACACTCGTAAGGAAAAATACTGTGTCTTCACCAAATTAGAGGTCATTTCAGCCTTGGCTAGAAAAGGTTAGAGGGATGGAACTTTCTCAAGCAAATCAGAGTTCACAATTCATGGACAAGTAGGAAATCCCCAACCCTCCACATCATCCTAGCCAAGTAGACCTGCTCATGGGAACAGGTACGTTGGGCATGCCTCCTCAGTATTTGCAACAAGCCCCAACTAGAACCACGTTTCCTAACGTCACTGTTCCGGTGGAAAATATGATACCTCCCAGCTCTAGTACAAAATAATCCATTCCTGGGAAATACTCCTCCATACTTAAACATTTATTCCAAATCACCATAAGGAGATATGTTCTCTTCTCCTGGATGTAATGGAGGCCTCCCCTTTTTTACCCATTCATCTAATGTAAGCACATTTACTTCCGCACCTATATCAATAAATATGTTGCTCAATAACCACCCATCCATAATAGCATTTGGATTAATTTATTTGTCATAGTCAGTGCTATCAGGGTGAATATTTGCATGTAGAATCTTTCATCCAGTCTCAAGAATTATGCACGGAGTGTTCCCTTTTAACCAACTTCCTAATAGTGGAATAATGTTCTCCTGGCACAACATTTTGCACACCTCTCGTAGATCATTGATATCAGTTTGGACTGTCTCTGATTCTTTCTTATGCTACTTTAGGTAATGTATCTCACCCTAAATATTTCTTAGAACTTCCATGGTATCCTGGTAAACTTCCTTCTTATGAGTAGGATGTGGGTACCTTTTATGCAAAACCTCCTCCTTGGTGATCATAGGCTTCTAGTGCAATGTCTCTCTTGCACGCATCGCTTCAGTGCGTGTAGTAATCTTCACTGTCAATGCCTCAAGTCCTTCTGCTATCTTGGGCATCCATTGATCTTCCACCGTGCGCTGGATTCTAACCATCCCAGTGCCTTTGTTTTCTTACTTATGCTACTTACTCAGATTCTCATATAAGTCTGGGAACTCTTCATAGTTATGGTTCTTTCTGTAGAAAGAAAATGCAATATTCTGAGGACATTTGCACCTATAGTGGTCAGGAGACCATATGTATAACATGTTCCACGAGGGAAATCACCCCTTCCTCCACCACGGCCTCGTCCTCCATATGCACCATGATATCCACATCCCTTTCCACGACCTCCTTGAAAACGCCCCTCATTCCTGTCATAGCACGTTTGATTATAATCCTGATCCTGGTGCTCATTCTTACCCTTAGAATTATCTATTAAACTTGTCTGTCATACCCTAATGTCTATAGCATCCTGGATCTGACCAATCAACTAACAATCCTCAATATCATGGGTCATGGACCTGCAAATCTTGCAAAAGAAAGATACATTATTCCTTATCATGCAATGTAACAAAGGACAATGACTAACATCATGATTTCAATGAAAGATCTCACATTCCAATAGTAATGAGCATACATATCTGTGAGGGTAACTATTCTTGGTGTAACCTTCCACTTCACAATCTATACACCAAATTACTAAGCATGTTTCATGGGCTGAATTTGCTGATAGCTTATCTAACTTCTTTTCCATAGCTGCAATATGTGCCTCTAAGAATATACTTACGCCAATGTCAATGCTCCCAACTACCTTAGCACATAAAGCTTCTTCCAGTGCTTCGCGCAGATCAGTGTATGTCTTATGTGACAACGCCCTTCTAAATGGTGTAATCAATGCTCCGACGAACCATTATGCATGCTGGCTAGCATGAATATCATAAGATAGCTTAGATAGAAGTGTCTTAAAATGAGCATCATACTCACGTACACTCTCATTAATGCCTAGTTTGATATCCTTGAGCGCACTTATACTCTTCTTCTCAAACTCAAGGATATGGAACTCTTTCAAGAAAGCATCCTTCAATGCTACATAATCCATGCAAGTTTGATCAAGGTCAAACTTCCTATACTAGCTGTGTGCACATCCCTATAATGTAGTAGCGAATTGACTTTCCTTACGCTCAACATTTGTGATCCCTTTAGCATGCCACAAGATTTCACACATATGCACATGCTTGGCAACATCCTCTATACATTTATATTTTGAGAGACAAAGAGACATCTCCATATAGATATTCTATGGTTACTGCTGACCTTGACCACCTGATCCAGAACCTCCTGTGTTCCCTCTACCTCTAGAACCACCAGATCCACCAGAACTAGAACCACCTATACCTCCCGATCATCCACCTATAGCTAGAATAGGACCTGTAGATGTAATCCCCTATCCTCTAATAGTAGTACTATACTTAACCCCTACAGTCTGTGAGGTAGTTCCACTTCCAGAAGTGAATCCAATATTCTGCACTCTCACATTCTGTGTGGATGATGCACCTAAGAATGTTCCTCCAAATAACATTGAATCCGTCTATCCTACCATTGATGTACTTGATCCCTGACTTACTCCTGCTCTCCTACTTCCCAAGTTAGCATTCTGGTTACTTGTCATACTAGATACTGGAAAACCAAGTGCAAGGGCTAGGTCACTAGGTGGATTAAGATGCGCGGCCACATTCCAGGTAGTCTCTGCTAGTGCACTTCTATGTGAGGTCAAGGGGGGATCTCTATCATGCTTTCCAAGATGGGGGAGTTCCTGATGCTCTGGCTCCACGTCTTCTACATGAGTTATAAATCCTTCACGAGCCATCTCTCTCCTCAATGCCATACTTCCTACAATGGAATGTTGCTTCTTTATCTCCCTCCCGTGTGCCTCATTATACTTAAGCTGCCTTTCCTCTCTCTGCCTCTCTACTGCTAGGTCTGCCATATTTCACCAAACCTGTTCCTGCCCTTATGCGTGGTGAAGTTTAGTTAGCCATCAGTTTACTCTCCAGGTTCAAAGTTACCATCAAGATCTTGATCACCAGCAGAATACCTTACAAATATGCTCCTGTTTGATACCACAAAAACTAGAATTCAGCTACCTCTGGGTAAGAGTACGTCGGAATTGAATATTCTAGAATATAACTGTTTAGAATACCATGAAACCATGTATCCACATCGTGAGTCTAGATCAGATCTACATCATAAAGGGCCTAAAATTATTCCTATGTCTAGACAAGTACGCAATACCTCCAATTCTGCAGAGATGCATAGGCAATAAGCCACTCGTATAGTTCGATTGGAAAAATAATGAAAAATCTCTCATATAAGTTGTCATACAGATTTGGTTCTACCCAAGTGCGTGTGTTAAACTCAGATCCACTACTGAACCACTGTGCATATTATTCCTCCAGATCATGTATCCATTCCTCAATACTTGCTAGAGTTAACCGGTACGTCTTCATCACGAACCATCCTAAAAATAACTAAAAAAGAGGTCCCGAAAACAAAACCAATGATACAACTTAGAATTTACCAGATAACACCCTAGTCAAGCTGACACATCACTCAGCCTTGACTGAGTTCTCACCTGAAGCGCGCAAAGGTACCAGGTCCCTATTTAGGGTTGTTATAGTAGGATGTTAGCATGATGAAGGAAGAAACATATAGATTCATAACTAATCCATCATTCTACAATGCATGCTACCCTCAGATCTATGAAAGAACAAGTTTAAATAGTAATCATGATTCAATCAATAATATGCACTACTCAGTTACACGTAGAATGACACTTAGATTCAACTAATATCTTCAATATATTAATAAATACAGAATCTCCTTACAGTAATGTCAATCTATACCAATGTGTACATGGATCTATTATAATAATTCAGTCATATGCGTATATCTCTATACCTCCATACATACATCACACTCATCATCTTCTACTATGTACCTAACAGAATATATATATAGGGTGGGGACTTGCCCTTCACTACTTATCTATTCCAGAAATAGGCCGCATGCTATTGATAGCCACACACCATTTACAGACATAGTCACACATGTAAGTGTGCTATCTATAGACCTCTTGTAGTTAACTGAAGTGTCAATCCTATTCTTGGCCCTTCTCCATGTAAAATAATTTGATCCAATCCTCGAAAGATAGACACTACATGGCACGCATGTCTCTACATTATTGGTGTGTTCCACATGACATCTTTTAAAAATAGGTCTTCATATTTAAAATCAGCTAAGTCCTGAAAGTTGAACTTGCCTTATGTGCACCTGTCCTTCCTGTCCCTCCGCGCCCTTGATCCTGGCCTTCTCTCCCGCGTGAAATCCTTGTGTGATCTTTAACAAGTATTCTCTGAACAACACTCACTAACTGCCACTTCTCTCACACTTTCCTCCACCGGTGCACATGGAAAGGATTTGGCTTCGTTTTTTATGAACAAGGCCGCCATACTATCATTTCCTGTACCTCTCATAAACACAATGACCATAGTGACATTGGTTTTGACACTCCACCCTCTAAGAAGGTTCGTGTCGACCTTATTCAGGATGATAAATCTTCCCCCTCTCATTCACCCACATTACCATCTTCACTCATGGAGTCCATAGATCTTGAATCTATTCCTCCTAACATTTTTTTCATAAGCACCATTTCCCTAGGACCACTGAACTATCAACGCAATGGCGAGGCTCCCTCTTCTCTCCCATTCCTATATCCTGACATGATCGAGGATGATACAACTTCAATTAATGTCATTCAATGTCAAGACGATGAGTCCATCCTCACCTACCTTGGTGCAGGAGACTCTTATATTCATCGATTGTTACCCTCTGAGATGTAAACCATGTTGAACAAATTGACCATCGAAATCAACATTAATACCTAGGATGACCCACACATTCTAAAGATCGGTCAATCCTTAGACACTATTGTACAGGAATCCTTCACCTCTTTCCTTCGGGACCATAGTAATGCATTTTCCTGGTCCTATGCTGATATGCCTATTATTGACCCCAAAATCATGGTTCACAATATCGTAACCATTCCTGATGCCAAACCCATCAAACAAAAGTTGCAGAAAATGCATCCTCGCATTGCTCTTCTGGTCAAAGAAGAGCTTCAGTTCCTGCTCTCATTTTCCTTCATTCTACCCATTGATTATCCCCAATGGATTTCTAACATTGTTCCTGTCATGAAAGAAACAGGGGGACTCCGCATTTACATGGATTTCCATGACCTTAACCTTGCCTATCCCAAAGACAATTTCCCACTACTAGGCATTGACCAACTAGTTTATTTCACCGCTAACCATGAAATTTTGTCACTCATGGACACTTTCTTAGGCTATAATCAAATATTACTAGCCCCAAAAGATCAACACAAGACTACCTTCATCACCCCTTAGGGGAGTTTCTGCTATCGAGTCACGCCTTTTGGCCTAAAAATTGCCAGTGCTACATATCAGCGAGCCTTGACTTACATCTTCCATGACATCATGCATCACATATTGGAAGATTATGTCGATGATCTGCTTACCAAATCCAACCATTGAACTGAACACCTTCCCATTCTTAAGGTCATCTTTGATTGCCTCATCAAGTATTGTGTTTGTCCTCAACCAAAGAAGTGCATCTTTGCGGTACTTTTTGGAAAACTCCTAGGTTTCATTGTTTATTTGTGTGGCATAGAAGTCGATCCTGCTAAATTCAAGGCTATTCTTAAAATGCTACCACCCACTAATCTCCATCAACTTCGTAGCCTACAAGGAAATTTGTAATCAATTCACCATTTTATCTTGCAGTTTTCTTATCGATGTCAACCATTTCATCATTTTCTCAAGAAAGACGTGTCCTTCAAATGGGATGATGAATGCCATAAATCCTTCGAAGCCTTCAAACAATACCTCCTCCAACCACCAGTGCTCATTCCTCCTAAGGATGACTAACCCTTTTATCTATATATTTCTGCCACTGACCATTCTCTAGGTGCCATGCTCGCTCATCTCGATGACCAACACCGAGAGAAAGTGGTTTATTACATAATTTATACCCTTCTTGACTACGAAACTTGATATACCCATGCCAATTTTTTTTCCTAGCTTTAGTTTTCATCACCACCAAACTCTGCCATTACCTACTCAATCACAAAACCTTAGTCATTACTAATACTGACCCATTACACTATATGTACAAAAAACCTTATCAAAATCAATGTGCCACATGTTGGCTTATGCTTCTAGCTGACCTTGACCTCAAATTCATCCATCAAAAGTCAATTAAAGGCCAGGCTATCGCTGACCAATTGGCCGACACACCTATTTTCAGGAATCAACTCTCTCTAACTTTGACTTCCCAGATGAGTCTATAGCTACCGTCTCCCTGGACGAACCTGCTTACCAAATGACACTCTTCTTCGATGGCTCCAAGTGTCAGTGTGGGGGTGGGGCGGGGTTTATCCTCATTCCGCTTGATGGTGAACATATTCCTTTTTCTTTCAAACTCGATTTTGATTGTACAAACAATATTGCGGAATACAAAGCACTCATATCCGGTCTCTAGGCTGCTAATGCCTTAGATGTTAAGTCAATCAACATCTTTGGTGATTCTTAGTTGGTCATAAACCAATTCAATGGCGTATACCAGTGTCGTAATGAGATACTTCAAAAGTATAAGAATCACGCAGACATACTTTTGACCACCTTTGATCGTTACACACTTGAAATCACCCCACATTCTACCAATAAATTTACAGATACCCTGGCCTGCTTGGATTCTCAGATACCCACTTTGCCCACTGACTCTAAAATATTTGTCACTATACAAAGGCTACAATCACCCTCTTATTTACCTCATGAAGTTTATTCCATCGGAACCATTTCCCTTGACCCACATGACCTTTAGTATATGTAATATGCAAGTTGTCTTTCCCTTTCCATTCTACCCACTGATCTCACTCATAATGGACAACATTCCTTTCTTAAAAGTGTCTCCCGTTATGCCATCATGGGTGGTCTTCTTTACAAGAGTGGTTTCTATGGCATTCTCTTATGTTGCTTTACAAGTTATGAAATTCCTTACACCATTAAGGAATTCCATGATGGAATTTTTGGAGTTCACTTTAGCGGTTTGGTTATCGAAAAACGCATTCTTCACCTAGGCTATTATTGGCCAACCTTGAACAGTGACTATTATGATTATGTCAAACATTTCTTGAAATGCAAACAACATGCTAATCTTCATCACACACCTAGTCATGCCTTACAGGTCACGTGAGACCTTTGTCCTTTCTCTCAATGGGGTTTAGATCTTGTCTGTGAGATCAACCCCCATTCTTCACAATGCCACCAATGGATCATAACTACTACTGAATATTACACTAAATGGGTAGAAGCCATTCCCCCCATTTCCACCAAAGCTGAGAAAATATGTGAATTCATCAACCATCATCATTTGTCCTTTTGGTTTCCCTAACAACATTATTATTGATAACAAAAAATAATTCAAAAACAAAACCATACGCATACTATGCGATGCTTTTGGCATCTAACTCAGTTTCTCATCACCTTATTACTCGCAAACCAACAGTCAAGATGAATCAACCAATAAAACCTTGAACAAAATTCTTATGAAGTTATTCAACGATACTGGGAAAGATTTGCATATGCGCATTCCTTTCTCCTTGTGGGCTTATCACACTAGTATTCACACGTTGACTACTGCCACCCCCTTTTCTCTGGTCTACGATACTGAGGCTATCTTAACTCTTGAAGTACAGATTCCATCTCTCCTCATCTCACTACAAGACATGCTCAACAATGATGACTTTTGCCAGGATCTTTTGGTGCAACTTAATTTATTAGATGAACTTCGTCTCAATGCTCTTGACCATCTCCAAATCTACCAAAAACGTATCAAATGTGCCTATGAAAAACATGTTCATGAAAGAACCTTTTAGGTCGGTGACATTGTCTTGAAGGAAAATCAATATGTAACCAAAGAGGAGAAAAGTAAACAGGGCAAATTTTCTCCTAATTAGCTTGGACCATATATCGTGACCCATGCCTATGGATCGGGTGCTTATCATTTGTCTTCACTCGAAGGTAAACCCGAACCTGAGCCCCTTAACGCCTTGCATCTTCAACCATTTTATTGTTAATATCAAGTACCATATCCCTTTCAATCAGTTGATCACTCGTCCCTTGAGTGTTGTTCCCCTTCCATATTACCTATTTTGAGGATCCACGACTAAACAAGAATCACGTGATTACCCGTCACCTTTTAGCCTTGTCTTCAATATGAGTACCATGGCTCTACTCATAGCATGATTCTCATGGATAATTTTTGTCTTCTTCAAGATGGAATCCCACAGTCATTCATGACTTAAAACCACCTCTTCACAGTTAATATTTGTGGGCTACGGTCTTGTCTTCTAAACAATAACCTAATCGTCCTCTATAGTCTTGTCCATGACTTAAACATCTAAAAAAAAAAGGGATACCACTCCTTGAGTTAAACTTCCAGCAAAAGACGACTCCCTCAAAAGGGACATCTCTTCTTTATATTCTACCACTATCAATAGACTGCTCCCTTGAAAGAAATCTATATACAGCCATTACAAACATATAATAAATATTCAGAGGCTTCCCCACATCGATCAGTTTCAAGAATACCTCAAGGAGATAATATACCCATCCCATATAGACTTCAGTCT